>ML798719.1:292245-321023 GCA_009831015.1 Picea engelmannii | reverse complement strand
CCTCGGATATGAGAACGTCAGTGTGGGTCTTCTAAAAGATTCCTTGTTAATGGGTACCTTCCCCATCCCACCACCCGATGTTCTACATCCGTTTGTCACCTCGATCAACATGATCTCCACCTCTATTCATGGAACCCCTACGTCTCACGACCCATGGATGGTACCCAACCCCAACGATCATCTTTTTTACGGCAACAAAATGCCTTTTAGTCTAGTCAAATCCGCCTATTAGGCCATTCAATCGGCAACCCCTTCTACCCCCTCTCTTGGTGATTTATCTCCATATCATTTCTGTGTCATTTTTCCCACAGACGAGATGATTATGTCTATTATGGAAGACACCCCCTGGGACGATGGACATCATCATTCCATCCTCTTCCTGGAACAACACACCATCGAGAGCTACCAACGGATCTCAAACCCATTGACCGTTGTCGCCATTTCTACCATTCCTGAGTCTACACACGATGTGTTTTCTGAAGGGAACTTAAGTAATATCTTACCCACCATCCCCCTCGACATATCCATAAAACCTGGAATTGTCGAAAATGTGCATATCGGAGCTTCGTGTTTCCCTAACAAAATTGTCACCTACAAGTCGCTTTTCAAAGAATTTCGTGACATCTTCGTCTGGATCTATGAAGAAATGTCGGGTATTGACCCCGACATTGTGATACATGAGATTAAGACATACCCAGACGCTAAATCCGTCTGGCAACGCCTTCGTCCGGTCCACCCACGTAAAGGGGCCACTATCAAGCTTGAAGTCGAGAAACTTCTCAAAGCTAACATTATTTACCCAGTGGCTCTCACTGAATGGGTTTCCAATCTTGTCCCGATCAACAAGAAACAAGGCACAATCCGCGTGTGCATTGATTATAGGGATATTAACAAAGCATGTCCTAAATACAACTTTCCTACCCCCTTCATCGACTAGATCGTTGACAATTGTGTCGACAGTGAAATCTTCTCTCTGATGGATGGTTTCTTCAGATATAATTAAATCAATATCGTTCCCACAGACCAACACAAAACCTCTTTTATTTGTCCTTGGGGTACTTTTTCCTATCGAAAACTTCCTTTCGGTTTAAAAATCGTCGGCGCAACTTTTCAGTGCGCTATGTATTACGCCTTCCATGATATCAAACACATCGTGTAGCCATATCTCGATGACTTACCCGCTCATTCCATGTGCCGTGTAGATCATCCAATACACCTCTATGCCATTTTCCTTCGATGTCGGTTTTACCATATACGCTTGAATCCCCACAAATGTGTTTTCTACGTCGAATCTGACCGACTTCTAGGATTTATTTTTTCACGTCAAGGGATCAGGGTAGATCCTTTGAAGGTCGAGGCAATTCTCAATCTCCCTCCTCCTTATTTTCTTCACCAGTTACAAAGCTTGCAAGGGAAGGTAAACTTTCTTTGTCGTTTCATCTCGAACTATGTCAAACTAAATCTTGGATTTACGCGACTACTCAAGAAAGGGTCTGATTTCATATGGGATATCACTGCCAACAAAGCTTTTGAAGCTTTGAAACTGTCTCTGACATGTACCTCGCTTCTCTTCCCACCTGATTACAGTCGTGATTATTTCCTCTACCTCGCAGCCTCGAACTACACCATCGCTATGGTTCTCATCCAGGAAGATGATTCTCATGACGAACATGTCATCTATTACTTGAGTCGAAGTCTTACGCCTACCGAAACCAAGTATTTACATGTTACAAAACTAGCCTTGGTAGCCATCCAAGCAGTTCAACGTTTCTGACACTATATCCTCTCTCGCAAGACTACGGTAATTTCTAACTGCAACCCTATGCATCACATTCTTACACGTCAACTGCTAGGGGGAAAATACTCCAAATGGATCATAATACTCTAGGAGTTTGACCTAGAATTCGAGCGTGCTAAGTCCAAGAAATCCTTAGTGTTTTCCAAGTTGATATGCGACCTTCCCTACTCTGAGACGAAAAAGGTAGCAGCCAATTCATTACCCGATGAATCCCTTTTCCTGATTAGTTCCGATGACCTTTGGTATGGAGATATCATCATATATCTCCAGACCCAAACTTTCTGGCCTGATTTGTCTGGCACTGACCGTCGTCACATACGCTACCAATCCCGACAGTATATTATCCTCAGTGATACTCTTTATTGTCATGGGATTGACTCCATTTTTCGACGCTGCCTCACATTTGACGAAGTCGAGAAATCCCTGAATGACTACCATTCTAGAGCCTGTGGTGGTCATATGTCTGGGTATGCTACTGCCCAGAAGATCTTGTGAGCAGGGTATTTTTGGCCTTCTTTATTTAACGATTGTAAAATTGTCATCCAAAAATGCCAGGCTTTTCAGACCTACAACAATAAAATACAATCACACTGTGCTCCTCTTCATCCCGTGGTCTCCGTTGGTCCTTTTGCGAAATGGGGTATCGATTTCATGACATGTCACCCTCACTTGGATGGGGGGCATGGATACATTATTGTAGCTGTAGATTATTTTACGAAATGGGCTGAGGCGATGCCAACATTTGAAAACACCAAAAATACCACAACATTATTCATATTCAATCACATCATATCTTGTTTTGGTGTTCCTCAGGCTATCATTACTAATCATGGTAGCCACTTCAGAAACTTCATGATGTCCGAACTCACTAAAACGTTGGGTATTTGCCATGAAAACTCAACACCCTATTACCCACAAGCCAACGGCCAAGTCGAAGCAATTAACAAAGTCCTCATTACCATGCTTCGATGAATGATAGGGATTCATAAAATGAGTTGGCACACGATGTTGTTTTCAGCATTGTGGGCTTACCATACATCCATTAAGTATGCTACTAAGTTTACACCATTCCAGTTAGTCTATGGTCTAGAAGCCATCCCGTCGATTGAATGTGAGATACCCTCCCTAAAGCTAGCCGTCGAACTCCTCCCAAACACTTCTGTCAAAGAAGAACATCTTTTGTATCTCATGCAATTAGACGAAACTCATCGCAACGCCACCCTAGTCATAGAAGCCCAGAAGAAACACATCAAAGCCCAATACAAAAACCATGTCAAGCCTCGCGTTTTCTCCGAAGGTGATCTGGTTCTCCTTTACGAACAAGATCGGGATATGCTAGGAGCAGGAAAATTCGAAGCTATGTGGCGAGGTCCTTATATCATTAGACGAGTTTTGGAGAAAGGAGATTACGAGTTAGTGGATTACGATGGTATCCCTTTGAGTGAACCCAGAAATGGGTTGTACTTAAAGAAGTACTATGCCTAAGATCACTTGTGTATGAGTGCTTGTATTTTATTGTACCATATTGTTTGTGTGTTACTATAATATACTTTTTTGTTATCTGGTATCTACCCTCGACTTCTTATATTACATTGTGCTTGGTTTCCAGACGTCGGAGTCTTCGCTACCCCACATTGGCTTCATTGATGGTGCTAGCCATAGTACTCAGAACCTTGCTTCTGCTGCTTGGGCAATTTACGCCCCTACAAACAAACTTATCACTCTATGAGGTGTGTGTCTTGGCTATGCGACCAACAATATTGCAAAATATAGCACCGTCATCGAATTGTTGATTGATTCTATTTCGCTCGGTATCCGCCACCTGGTTGTACGACTCGATTCGCAGCTAGTAGTACTACAACTAAATAATGTCTATGTTATTCGAAGTCCTTCTTTATTACAAGTATATTTATGAATTTGCCTCTTGGAACGTTATTTTGATTATATTGAGTATCAGCACATTCCTAGATGTCTAAATACATTGACTGATGCATTAGCTAATTATGTATTAGACAGACATTTGGGCCATTTATAAACCAATCACATCACATGTACCACACAACACAAGATAAGCCGGTAGAAGCCATATATATGTATATAACGATCAAAAGTTTTTACAAAAATTTTCTGTCCAAGGACCAAAATCTCAAAATGTGAAGCCCATAGCTTCTACAAAATAGTGTCATGGGTGACGCTCACGATAACACACAACTGCCTAGGCCACCCTACGAAGCAGTCGACTATTAGACTTTGACACGCCCACAGTATGGGACTGATAACGTCTAGGGATCTCCCCAATAGCCACATCTGGGATGTCAGCGGTCAACCCCTCCAAGTTCTACTCCATTGCCTCGTAGTCTTCAGCATCCCATCGCGCCACTGGAGCTGCCTCTCCTCGTTGTTGAATAGGAGACGTTCCTGGAGGTCGATATGGTCCCACATCTGTGTCATCAAAAATATATTTTTGATTAGTGCTTGGACAAACATAAAAACATTTTATATGATAAAAATTACAAAAACATTTAAATAGAACAAAATGTGTACTTCTTACCTAAATCACCCCACTGAGCATCCTCAGGTAGGGCCAAATCCAGATCCCCTCAGAAATCCAAACCAGTGTATGCGTAGTCATCAATCTTCAGCATCTGGGGCTGCAACTAGTCAAAAAATGAATCATTGTACTTGATGATGGGCCCAACTATGTGTCAGGCCATGAGGTTGCACCACCTCAACATCCTCAGATCCTGTGGGGCCAATAAACCCCAATCAAATTGTAATCTCAGCCATGGGACCCTCTTGAGGAAGAAGGACACCAAAATTGATCTGTACCCAAACTACTTCAAGTTTCCCCTCCTGCACTTCGTCAATTACCTCTTCATACTGCGGAGAATGGCATCCGACCAGTTGAAGACTCGTGGCTTTGTGCACTCTATGGCATATTGGAAGTAGCTTCGGAGAGCCAGGTGTGGAGCTGCGCTCCCGACCATCTGTGCTATAGTGAATAAGATGGTTCATAGGGTCAAGTCTTGGACCCCCCAAATAGAAACATTTCCCTTGCTTATTTCTGCCTTAGGAACACAATACTGGCAACAATACTCACTCATAGGGAGTCTTCCACTTCGGCCACTGGTCAAGCTAGCGTGGTACCCACGCCGTGATAGCCCTGTTAGAAAATAGATATCCTCGATATCTAGGGTCAACGTGTGGACTCCCACATGAAACAACTGTTGGTCCACGTCCCACATATGAACCAGGTATTCCAACAATCTGAGTTGGGCCCTCATGCCCGGAATCCTGAAGAATTTCAAGATCCCACAATCTTGGAGGGCAGCGACGGTACCCGGGTCATTCCCGACAATGGAATCCTCCTCCTCATGTTCTCTTTCTCGCCACTCTAGCATTGTGATGGTCAAATACCTACACAAGAACCATAAGAGAAGGGTCAACAACTTATTTCAAACCTTGGCATAATTTTTATTGAGAAAAAATCAAATTTAAATTTCATTTTTCGGCCCCCGCAGGTGCCCCTTTAGCACAGTGCGAGATTCTCGTAGGTACCCTTAAGGCTGCCTGCGAGAATCCTAGATTTTCGCAATTCCCACATGTCCAGACTACGAGAACGCTTGGGCACAAGTTGTGGCCCTAAAATGAACCTAAAACTCTGAAAATTGCCAATGAAAACTAAACATAAACCATGGAAAAGGTAGAAGATCAAGAGCTTACCTTGTTGGTAGAGATGGTTCGCCAAATGGTCGCTTGTGCCTCCCGCGATCGAGCAACGAAATTTGGGGGAAAATGAGGTGTATGGGGCAAAGTTTTTGGAAAAATCACAATGAAAATGGTAAAAGCCCTTTTTACCCATATTTATTCACTTTTTACCATTTTTGTTGATTTTTATATTGTTTTGTCTATAAAAACTAATGCCTAATAGTCCTATGAGTGTGAATTTTTGCAGGTATAGAAACTTTGAACTCCACATGAAGAAGTACGGATGTTTTTCTTTTTGTCACATGTACGACTTCTTTTTAGGGTTTTTAGAAAAACTTTGAGCTCGGTCTTCGTTCGTTCTCACGCTCGAAAATACATGAGAATGTAACCGAGTATACTTTTCTCATCTTTTAGTACTCGTCATGGTAGCACGAAAATGACAAACGCAAAGGAGTATCCTTTAAGCTCTTTTCACACTCCATAAAAATGAAAAGATGTATGAGCGACCTTGTTATGTTCACGCTCATAAAAGTATCTGAACGAAACGTTTGATGGGCGATAGTTTATCACTTTTTCGGTCCTATTGAACTATTTTACGAAAAAGGAACTGAGAGATTTCTCTTTAAGTGTTTTTCAGACTCTTAAAACATGAAAAACCCCCGAGTTTTCTATCCTTGGACTTGTTAAACAAACATCGAAAGACCCACAATGAGACCGAGCCACTCCTTCCTAGGGTTCGTTAAATATACTCCGAGGGACTCATCTGAAGGATGAGCTTACATCAACAAGCATATGTTATCCTCCTCAAGATTGTGTAAAAATAAAGAGGTACTCGCCAACAATGGTGGGGGAAATTTTGGGAAAGGGATGTGTTTTCGTATTCATAATAATGGAAGTAAGCATCACCCTTAAACATGACACCCCCTATTCATCATTTGAATCTAGGTTGGGAAATCCATTTGTCTCTCATTCGACTTGCTACAAGGGTGTATCTTGGGTCGTCTTTGAGTCAGTGCTGCCAAGTCCTTGGTCGTGTCGTTCATATGTTCAAGATAAGTTCATTCAATCCCTCTATTGAGTCGGCCATCTGCAGTTTTCCATCCTTACTATGTCGGCCTTCCCTATGTCCGTTTCAACCTGTATTCATACTCTGTTTCACCCTCAAAATATGTTACTTAATTCATTTCATTGATGGAGGATACATCAAGGCCCTCCTGTGACGAGTCTTGCTCCGTCGACTTCAACTCATTATCTGGAAACAAGACTTAGAAATTATCTAGTACCTTGGAACTTACATGCCTCAATGGATGGTTTCCTTGCTTTCGATAGTGGGTTTTCATTATTGACCCCTGATCGGGAGGTTCCATCGAGTGTTCGAACTCAGCTCATTTATTCACATTCGTTGGATTGTACTAGTGTACCTTGGGAGTCATTGACAATAATGGTGATTTCCATCGCACTTGTTAATGATTTCATCAATGACCGGTAATCAAGTGGTTTCTACCATGTTCGACTTCAACACATGTAATCGCATGGTTAGATTCGTACTTTCAAGTGACGGGATTGAAGACCCTGGGTCTCATCTTTTTTATCCAGGTTGCGATGGAGTATGTATGATTTGCATCGGCACATAGATCCACTTTGTATGTCATGTGGCTATGTCATCTTAATTGACTTATCGCATAGATCCACAGTGTATTCCTGGTGGCTATGCAACATTTTGACAACATGGATCCACAGTGTGTGATTGGTGGCCATGACCTACATTTTTTATTTCATTCATTTGTGATCTGAGCATGGGAATGCCCACCTCAGAACTGGTATTATATTCTGCAGATGCTTGGTTGTTTGCAGGTTTTCGATTGGGTGAGGTCTTGGTCTCTGACACACACACACAGTTTACAAAGTATTTCGGTTGTCACAAGTTCTGGCCTCATATTTTGGGGGGAATTTTGTTACATGTGATTTTGGCCACTCTGGTGGTGTCTCAACAGTGATGTATTTAGGCTCCCAACAAGGAATTTTTGCCTGAGAAAACTGGCTCCTGTCTTCTTCCAAAAACATATTTTTAAGATGAGTTCGCAGGCAGCCTATGGTATAGGGTGCGAGAATCCTTCATTCTCGTAGGCCACCCACACTTAGGGTGCGAACTTCTTGTAGTCTACTCCATATATAGGGTGCAAACCTGTTTTTAAGTTTGGAAAGAAGAAGAGGTCACGAAGGTTCTAGAAGGGGATCTTCTAGAAAATGAGTTGGCATTCATATGGTTGTCATTCTACTGACTTCTCATATTTGGTGGGATCATCCTCATCCATGTAACCATCTCTCCTTCTCCTATATATTGAAAGGTTTCTGATGGAAAAGGTAAAGCAAGATTGAATGAAGAATTGGTGAAAGAATTGTGTGAAGAACCCTGCTTGGACAAAAGCTTAAAGGCTCTATTTGGTCTATCAAGAGGTTTTGGATCTTATTCATGCAAGTACAGAGAAAGTGTGTGTGTTGGAACCAAGGGTCACTGAAAGGAAGCTTGCAACATCAAGGCGATCAGGTTGTATCTTCTACTCTCATTTAATACAATACAACGACATGTCCCTTTCCCATAAAATTACTCCTATTTTATAGCATAACTCCTTGATCATATGCATAACTTGACATTGAATATACTTTGCTATCTTCACTTTGGTTTATTTGTGTTGTCTTGGACTCGACGTCACAAGAGCACCAGAGTGAAGCGGGAACAACAGAGACCTAAGGAAGCGATATCAAGCTATGTCACTTATTCCTTCTCTTTAGTAGATTCAATGACTACAACTTAGGGAAAGAGTTGTGTCATGTCTTGTTTTGTTCTAGATCTAGGTGGATCTAGGGAGATATGTTAGTGTCCGAACCTACCAATTTGTCCGATAACAATGTACTCAAGCATTGATGCAGGTTCATGCAAATATTCTTGAAGAAGCTCTATTCCATTGCTCTTTCTTTTTAAGAAATTTCTAGCTTCCTCCCCTTTATAGACTAGGTTCGACTCTGGAAATTTCAACATTTCTCTAAATATTGAAGGCACCAACGAGATAGGATAACTATTCTGCAATTCAATGAATCTTTTGTTATGGATAAGCTTATCAATGCACCAGGTAATGATATCCTTGCATTCAAATACTTCTGGGAAACATCCTGCAAGAACTATTCTTGAGGTCCACACTTGGTTGTCTTCTCTATCCAACAATTTTGAATAATACCAGTAGGAGTGAGACCAATTATAATTATGATATTTTCTATCAAAGAGGTTCAAAGTATCCCCAAAAAAGACTATTTTCCCATGGTTTTCCCAGCGGAGCTCGCCATATTTTCTTGAAATATCAACTTGCACAGTAAAATGAACTTGATTTAGATTTCTTTTTACGAAAACATTAACTCAAAATAAATATTACTAGCCTCGGTAATAACATCATTAATTAACGACCACTTCAACAATAAATTTATTAGTTGGGTCCATACGGATAAAAATAAATGCAACATCAAACAATGTGAAGGGACAAGTAATGGTGGAGAGTCAGGGTTGGCAACTAGTATGAAAAGGAGGATACATAAGTCTGAAGGTTTGCAAGTCTGATAGTTCTAGTGTAAAAAATGGATAAGTATCGGAGAGTGTTAGGCGGACAATGGAGAGAGTGGAGATGCATCATGTAAATCAATAGGTCTGAAATTCGAAAATTCCAAAAATTTGAGACGAAAAAACATTCTAAGTGTTGGGCAGACTTAAACAAGGGTGAATGGAAGATAATGTAGGTGCGACAGTCCGCGGACATGAAAATCGACTAAGTATGGTATTACCAAGAAAGGGAAAAAGAAGGGAAAAAGAGAAAATGGGAAAAGGGAAAGTATAGAAGGGGGAAAAGAAGAGGTAATAAAATAAGAGGGGAAAAATAATAAGGAGGGGGGAAAGAACTAAAGGGGTTCAACAAGACTATAATGATTTTTTTTACCATGTAGCAAAAATGAATTCCATCTTCCTTGTTATAGACATTGTTTCCTCACATAAATGGGAGGTCTCTCAGATGGATGTTAAATCTGCCTTCTTGTATGGGAATTTGCAAGAATAAATATACGTGGAACAACCTCCTAGATATGTATATAATGACTCTATCCTTGTTTTCCATATTAATAAATCTCTTTATGGTATTAAGAAATCTCCTTGAGCTTGGTATGACAAAATGGAAAACTTTCTCCTTGACATTGTATTTTCTAGATATTATTCTGACCCTAATGTCTATGCAAAGAAAGTAGAAAGCCATATAATAATACTTGTTCTTTATGTTGATGACCTTATCCTCAATGGTAGTGACCCTAAATTTTTAACCCATGTGAAATCCAACCTCAAAAATAAATTTGAAATGAAAGACTTAGGATATTTGCATTATTTCCTTAGCCTCCAAGTATTGCAAACCAAGGAAGGAATTTTTCTTTCCCAGTATAAGTAGGCTTGTGATCCTCTTCTTCGATTTCACATGGACAATTAAAAAATATCCCCTTATCCCTTAGATTCTGGAGTCAAACTTGTTGTTGTTGGAATACTGTGAGGGGGGGGGGTGAATCCGTATTACTCCTTTTCAACAATTAGCAGTTAATTTTATATTTTGTTAATTACCATAATAGATCAACAATAGACTTGTTTGTAAAATAAATTATATAAATACAATTAATAGGAATTACAAGGCTTTATAAAGAAATAGTGAAGGACACAAATCCTTTTTAGGTCACCAAATCTAGTAGACACCAATCCCATTCTTCAGGGTACCAACCCTAGGAAGCACCAAATCCCTTGTCTTTAGGGAACCAACCCTAGGAAGCACCAAATCCATTGTGTTTTAGGGCACCAACCCTAGGAAGCACCAACTCCTTTGTTTTTATGGCACCAACCCTAGGAAGCACCAACTCCCTTGTCTTTAGGGCACCAACCCTAAGAAGCACCAACTCCCTTGTCTTTACTTAGTAAAGGATATGAATCCTTCCGTGCTCCTCCCTTCCATCCTCACTTCATAAGAATCACCAGTTATTCTTCTTGGACTCTGCTTCTGTTTTTATCTTCTGATCTAGACTGCAGAGACCCTTCTTCTTCACCATTCTTCCTTGCTTATATAGTCACCCAAATTGTGTGAGCTATGAATCATTGTGTCCCTTTGTTTGGACCATAACACCTCTTTATTTAGAATAACAAAAATATCGTTTGTTTTTCCTAATTATTATTCAAACATTATCATGAAGGATTTTCAAATTAGTTAGAGTGATTTTCATAAATCGATGATTGATATTGATCGATTTCATTTTTAACTCGATTCTATGTCTCTGCAAATATTGCAGAAATCAAATTCTGCAAAGGTGCTTCCTTCAAACGATTTACATGTGACCATATGTGAAAAACCATGAGCTTATTAATTTAAACAATATTCCCAGTGCTTCACAACTTATGTGTTCGTAACTCATGACCCGAGGTTGGAACCTAGTCCTCCGGACTTCGACCTTCGGGTGTTTTCTCTCTCATACAGTCTTCTAAAGTTTGACCTCTCACAAGGATTGATTTAATGGTTAGCATGATTCCTGGAACCAAATCCATGGTCTATATTTTATCCTTACACTATCCTTCCACTACTTTATCCAACCTGAGTGAGATCCCCTGAATAAACCTCGAGTAACTTGACTTCATATAACGATCCTTATTTGATGAGAAAATCTTAACACAATCCAATGGTTGTCGAGAATTCGACTATTCGAGATCTCGTTCCTTTGGCCTTACTTATCCTATCCTTCCATTTTATTTTGATCAGATGGTCAATATAACTCCCAAAATGTTTCTTAGATCAGATGACTCATGTCCTTCCTTGATATTAACGACTGGAAAACCTCTTGAAGCTCCTGCTTCAGATCTATCGGTTGAGATCTAATTCTTCCCAACCTCTAACTTCCCCTCGATCTAACGATCCTGGATTGTCTCAAAATAAGAATGAACGACTCCTGTGCATCATCTCTTATGAGATTTGATTAGCGTTCTTTCTTTTGATCTGTTCATCACTATTTTTCCTGAGCTTTTGATAATTGTTTGTGCATTCTTTTATGCATTGATCTTTAGTCGCTAACCCTCATGAGCTATGAATTCCTTATGCTTCATTACTCCTATACAAGGATTTCTTCCTACTTGATCTCGTGCAATCGAATACGCTGCCTCTCCTGAGCTTAAGGTAGATTCCTCTGCACCTCGTGCTATGTCTTATGCACAACTTACTATGTTATTTCTCCTGAGATTTTATTAATGGTCTTATGCACCTTGTTTTTCATTAATGACAATTTATCATAAAAAATCATCATCACATAAAAATGACTTCGACTATTGACATCAATGGAAATACATCAATGAAAATATGTCCAATAATCTCCCCCTTTGTCATTGATGGCAACACACCAACTTTATACAAAAAATTCCCCTGTGATGATGCTTCTCTCCTCTAAATTTACTCTCCCCCTTTGACATCAATGGAAAAGGGTTGCTCCTCCTATGATTAATCTTTGTTTGTTATATGATGTTGAAAAAAATATGAACTCGGGTAACTCCCCCTGCAATCATGCTATGTCTGCCTCGACAGAATGACCCCCCCTGTCAATATGCTCTCTCTGCCTCTGAATTATCTCCCCCTTTGTTTCTAAAAGGGTAGCTATTTATTACAAGGTCTCTCTCCCTGTCATCTCTACAAGATGCCTCTCTACTATATAATGCTCTAAATTCATCTGAGAGACTTTTATACTCTTCTTGATACATGACTCAGCTTGTCGATAGAATGCAATCTATCCAACTAGAATTGACCTAGTTGTCCATCCAACTCAAACACACATCAACCAACGAATACATCTTCATATTTTCTCTATCATTGTCCCAGTCACTGTCTCAGTACCTACTACAACCTCTGTCATAATCATTGTTCCTGAAACTTGAGCTTCCAGTATTTTCCCTTCATTTTCAGACTTGTACTCAACCTGTCTTCATTATTACCTCACTTTTTGTAGAATTTTCCACTCACTCCATTTCTTTCCCACATACTAACTTCCATTTAGGGTTTGTCCACTTATAACCACTTTGAGAACAATTCATGATCATATCACATGACTTTATTGAGAATAACCTGTATTGTCCCTGGGAAGATGAAAACCTACAACAAACCATGTCAGAACCTACATAGAGTTATATCATTAAACCATGATGATTTCGATGATCCTAGTTATATATTCATTTTTTTTTGCTTCAATACTCATAGGAGTATCAACAGGAACATTTTTTAAGTCTTCCCTAATTTCTCCTTCCCTTCTTTGTTTCTAATTTTTTAGAAGGAGTTTCATTGGATCATTAAAATAGCATTGGAAAACTTCTGAGATCATCATCACTCAATTCTTTTGGTTGTTCTACTATTGAAGATTCATCATCATCATCACCATTTTGTGCAAAATAAGCTTATTTATCCTTGTTTTGAGAATTTTCCTTTTTTATTTTCCATTTGTTGGGTAATGGATAATCTACTTGTATGACATTATCAAGTTTTGGAATTGTGTCAGATTTTTCTTTAGGAGTTTTCTTGTCTTGAGCTTGATGTAATTTATATGCGTATATTTGATTAATATATTCATTATTAGAAGTTTTACCCACCAATCTCCTATTATTAACTTCATCAATTTCAGGAGCAATATATTCATCATCTTTCTTGCTTGGTACTTTAGATTTTATTTTCCATATCTTCTTATTCTGTTTGTTATGGTTTCCTATCTTTAAGGATTGCATTGGTAATCTACATTCTCTGGTTGTATGACCATATTTGTTGCATTTTTTACATTCAATATTGAAGTTTTTCAAAGGAGAAAATGAGTTGTAGTTTCTCGTCTCTGTATTGTACCTATTGTTCTTATATCTTTGGAAATTTTTGTTATTGTATTGTTCATAATCTTTGCAGTGTACTTCCTTATGACCAAAATTACTGCAAGAGTAGTAGTATCCAATAAATAGATATTTATTAGAGGGATTCCTTCTGGTGATTGCATTCTTCCTGTCATTTTTTAATTTAGTAGGGAATGTTGATTTATGTTTATGTGGAACAATTTTTAATGGTATCATATTCGATTTATTATCTTCTCTTCTTGAGGATCCCTTTAGAGCATCTGCGTAACTGATTTGTCTTTTGACAAATCCTTGTGATGTAGAAGTTGATTCTTGGGTGTATCCCAAACCATTCTTATTGTTTGGTGGCCTCTGACTACTAAGAATTTCATCCAAAATCTTTGAACTATTTCCAAATTTTGATCCCTTATTTTCTTTCTCAAGTTCACTCTTTAGCAACTTAATCTCAACTTCTGGTTTCTCACATACTTGTTTTCTATCACTAAGTTTTTTTAAAATGACTTCTTCAATTTTATTAGCTTCCAGGAGCTAGGATTTTAAATCACTAATGATATGCTATGATTATTTTAGAGTTATTAATGCATCTATTTCTTTTGATTGATGTGATTCTTCAAGTTCTTGAAGTTGTTCCCTAAGTAGCTTGTTCTTCTTTTATAATTTCTTAGTTCGTCCAGAGCACTAATCAATTCTGCTTCTAGGTTCACTTCTCCTTCAAATTCAGATTTTTCTTCATCATCTACATCATTATTTTGAGTATTCATTCCCATAAATAGAAGCTTTGAGTTATCATCTTCACTCATGTTTGAAGAGCCGATGTTTTATTTAGAGTAGAAGTTTTTCTTTTCCTTATAAAATTTCTTCTTGTATTGGTTTTTCTGGTTGTGAACTTCTTCATCATTTTCCTCCTACTTGGGATAGGGAAATTTGTTAGCAAAGTGTCCAATTCTTCCACAATTAAATCATTTGAAGGGTAACTTTCCTTTATATTTTCTAGATCCTTTCTGGAGTTCTTTTATAAAGTTGGCCTCTTCTACATTGAATATGTCTGACTGATATTTATGACATATGTTCTTGTTTCTTATTTTCTTTAGATGCTTTAAAGGTTGTTTCATATTTTGTTGATTTATCATTTCCTGTTCTCATTTCATATGCTATAAAGATTCCATGAAGCTGATCAACTGTGAGTCTGTCAAGATTAGGCCTATCTTCAATTGCAGAAATCTTGGCATCATATTTCATAGGTAATGACCTTAGTATCTTTTTCACAATAGGTTTATATGTGAGTTATTCTCCTATTTCTCTGATTGAATTAACCACTTCATATACCCGATGAAAGTATTCAACAATGTTCTATTCTTCTTTCATTTTTAGATTTTCAAACTGAGTTCTATAGGTCTGTAGTTTGGTTTCCCTTTTAATTTGTTATCTCCTTCATATACAACTTCCAATTTGTCCCAGATTTCTTTGGCTGACTTACAATGCATAACCTTCACACATATATAATTTGTCAAACCTCCTATAATTTCATTAACTGCTCTTGAGTTTTCATTGGATATTTTCTTTCCTGCAACATCTTTGGGTGGAGTAGTTGGTGCAGTGTAACCATCTACAACAGATTTCCGAATATCAAAACCAAGAGCCAACAAGAATATTTTCATTCTTATTTTCCATAGAGCATAGCCACCTCCATTGAACAATGGTGATTTGTTGTTAGACATTCCCTCTTGCTGATCCATCTTCAAGATCTACCTTTTAGTTGTTTAGACTGTGCTAAAGGAACCTCACTCAGATACCAATTGTTGGAATATTGAGAGGGGGGGGGGGTGAATCAGTATTACCCTTTTCACCAATTAACATTTACTTTTATATTTTGTTAATTACCACAATATATCAAGAATAGACTTGTTTGTAAAATCAATTATACAAATATAATTAATAGGAATTACAAGGCTTTATAAAGAAATATTGAAGAAAACCAATCCTTTTTAGAGCACCAACTCTAGGAGACACCAATCCCCTTCTTCAAGGTACCAACCCTAGGAAGCACCAACTCCCTTTTATTTAGGGCACCAACCCTAGGAAGCACCAACTCCCTTGTCTTTTATGGCACCAACCCTAGGAAGCACCAACTCCCTTCTCTTTTATGGCACCAACCCTAGGAAGCACCAACTCCCTTCTCTTTTATGCCACCAACCCTAGGAAGCACCAACCCCATTTTTCGTTACTTAGTAAAGGATATGAATCMTTCTGTGCTTCTCCCTTCCACTCTCACTTCATAAGAATCATCATTTCTTCTTCCTGAACTCTTCTTTTGTTTTTATCTTTTGATGTAGACTACAGAGACCCTTCTTATTCACCATTCTTCCTTGCTTATATAGTCACCCAACTCGTGTGAGCTATGAATCATTGTGTCCCTTTGTTTGGACCATCACACCTCTTTATTTAGATTAACAAAAATAATGTTTTTTTTTTGTTCATTATTATTCAAAAATTATCGTGAAGGATTTCAAATTAGTTAGAGTGATTTTCATAAATCGATCACTGATATGGATCGATTTTGTTTTTAACATGGTTCCATGTCTCTGCAAATATTGTAGAAATTGAATTCTGCAGAGGCACTTCCTTCAAACCATTTACATGTGACCATATGCGCAAAACCATGCGCTTATTATTTTAATCAATGTTCCCAGCACTTCACGACTTATGTTTTTGTAACCTATGACCGAGGGCTGGGACCTAGTTCTCTGGACTTCAACCGTCGAGCATTTTCTCTTTCATCCAGTCTTCCAAATTTTGACCTCTCACAAGGATTGATGTAATGGTTAGCATGATTCTTGGAACCAAATCAATGGTCTAGATTTAATACTTACACTATCCTTCCACTACTTTATCCAACGACTATGACTTAATCAAAGGTTGAGATGGATGAACACTATTTGCTTCAAGACTTCGGGACTTCAGGGGTTTGAAGGTCTGGATAATTTTTGTTCCCATTTCCACCAGATTTGGTCAGTGTCCAAGTGATCAACATGGGAATCCTTACATCATCTTTCCACTACGCTTTGATCTAATAGTCATGTGAGAATCCGTAAGATCTTATATGAATGATTAGCATTGACTTCGGCCTTCGACGCTTCAGGTAGTTGTTGGTTTCCCCCGAAGGACAAACTCCTGGAGTGACGTAACTTGCTGAAGTCACTGCTGACTTGGCATTGGATGAGTGGATACCATGTGTCACTTAGATTTGTGACTTACATGCACCTAAAATTCCAACTGGACCTTGACACTTGTCACCATTTGATTGTGCCATGTATCCTTGTTGACGTGGTCTTTACTGACGTGGATTTCCTGATGTGTCACCTATCCTCCTCCTAGATATAATAGTTATAGGTTCATATGAATCCTTGATCCAACGATTTTGATCAGTTCTAGATCAATGGTATAGATTCATTTCATCCTTTAGAACTTTGGGTTATTCACTTTTCCCACTTCCCAATTCTCTCGGAGTGAGATTCCCTGAATAAACCATGAGTAACTTGACTTCATCTAACGATCCTTCTTTAATGCGATCAGTTATAGATCAATGGTATAGATTCATGTTGGCCTACGGGACTTTGAGTTATTCTCTTTTCCCACTTCTCAATTCTCCCAGAGTGATATTCCCTAAATAAATGTTGAGTAACTTGACTTCATCTAACGATCGTTCTTTGATGCGATCAACTCTAGATAAATGGTCTAGATTCATTTCAGTCTTCGAAACTTCGGGTTATTCACTTTTACGACTTCCCAATTATCGGGGAGTGAGATTCCTCAAATAAACCTCGAGTAACTTGACTTCATCTAATGATCCTTCTTTGACACAAAAATCTTAACACGATCCAACGGTTGTCAGTAATTCAAATATTTTGGATCTTTGGCCTTTGGCCTTGCTTATCCTATCCTTCCATTTTATTTTTGATCGGACGATCAATATAACTCTCGAAATGTTTCTTATATCGGATGACTCATGTCCTTCCTTGATCTTAATGACTGGAAAACATCCTGAAGCTCCTGCTTCAAATCTGATGGTTGAGATCTAATTCTTCCCAACCTATGGCTTCCCCTTGATCTAATGATCCTAGATTGTCCTGAAATAATAATGAACGGATCCTGTGCATCATCTCATCTGAGATTTGATTAATGTTATTTATTTTAATCTATTCATCAATATTTCTCTTGATCTTTTGATAATTGTTTGTGCATTGTTTTATGCACTGATATTGAGTCGCTAACCCTCATGAACTATGAATTATGTGTTCTTCATTACTTATTTTGTACAAGGATCCCTACCTGGTCTAATATTGTTCAATTTAATATGTTGGCTCTCCTGAGCTTAAGGTAGATTCCTCTGCACCTCGTGCTATGTCTTCTACGCAACTTACTACGTTATTTATCTTGAGATTTTATTAATGTTCTTCTGCACCCTATTTGTCATTAATGACAATTCATCATCACATGACAATGACTTCGACTGTTGACATCAATGGAAATACATCAATGACAATATGTCCAATATTTTCCACTTGTACTACTCTCGAATTTGATTCCACTTTATACCATCATTTAGTTGGTAGCCTCCTATATTTGACTCACACCTGACTTGATATTTTCTTTTGTTGTTGGTCTTCTTGCATGATATATGCAACCACCTCATGAAAGCTATTGGAAAGCTTCTAAAAGGATACTTCGGTATGCATGGGGTACAATTCAGTTTGAATACATTACAGTTCAGGCGGGATCCCCTTGTTGGTTGGTTTCACTGATTCATATTGGGATGACGATCCTAATGATCAAAATTCTACTATTGGTCATGTTTTCAGCCTTGGTTTTGGACTTGTCACTTGGGATTGTAAGAAATAATAGGATATTACTCTTTATTTAGTAGAAGTAGAGTATTGAGCAACGATTAATGCAATTTAGGAAGCCTCGTGGCTTCGACAGATCCTTTCATAGCTTGTATTATAACAACAACATCCAACCACCCTATGGTGTGAAAATCAGAGTGTCATCAAGCTCGCCAAAGATCCAGTTCAATATCAACGCAATAAACACATCGAGATACAGATTCACTTCATCAGAAACCTCATTCATGATCGAGTTATTGAAGTGATCTTCTTCCCTACAAAAGATCAAGTTGTAGACATTCACAAAGTATCTTATAGAAGTGAATTTTTCCAAACTGCGATCTATGCTATTAGTTCAGGAAGTTGTCATTAAGGGGAGATAGGATCTAATGCCTCCTTCCTTCTCCTATTGTGTCACCTTTGTAAATCCTTCAATCCTATCCCAAGTTGTTCTTAAAGGGGCATGTTATGATATTTATACACTTAGGAGTCAATTATGATTAACTTGGTCTAATGTGTCATTAGGTTAAAGTGTGTTTCTTTAGTATGCATTTGTAATCTGACAGTCACGATGTGTTCCCGACATAGAGTGATTTGACCACTTATATTCTCCTCGATATTAATGGCTATATTGGTCTATGGATTAACACACAATTGGTCCATGATCTCTATTTAAATATCACAGGGGTCATTTTCTCATGATCAATTGTGAGAAATCTCTTGTAATATTTTTCTTTTGAATTAATAAATTTCCTCAAATAGCCATGTTGGTTGGGCCGTGGATTTTTTCCCACATGAGTTTTACCACGTTAAAACATCGGTGTGTTGATATTTTATATGGTTGTATGAGTGGTTATTGAATGTGTTCGTCCTCTGTTGGAATACATGTGTTATCGAACATGGAAAAGATGATGGGAAACCTTTTCTTGTATGAGATATACTCTCTTCCAAAAGATATGGCACTTGTACTTATTTCACACTCATAAGTCAAATATTGATGAGATAACTTGAAATAAATCATGGGAAATAAAGATATTATTTCCAAAGTACAATGACAAGGTCAAATCACCCAAAAACCTAGTTTCATCTTCCCCTCTTGTAGTATCATAGTTCCCTTATTTCTCCCTCAAGCAACAAATTTTGTGGATTTATATTCTTAGATAGTTTCCTTTATATACATGAATTTACATATATAACATAAGTATATCATGGAAAATATAACAATCACAGCATACTCCTATCCCTTCATTAGATTCATTCACAATCAATAGTGTAACCTTGGACTTGAACCTCACACTAGGAATATTTACAACATGGGATCATTATATATGAGGCCTCATGGCTTGATTCCCAACACATAGTCCACCTTACAAAATCATAAATGAATATTGCATATTATATTCTTGGGGTACAAACTAGAATATTACATTAGAGGTCAAATTGCAGGTTCATGCACTAGAGTTATGTATGAAAATATCTCAAGTTTTGTTCCTCAAATGGTCCCTTCATTTAGTTATTTATGAAATATATGTAGGTTTTATAAAAGGGTTCTTATTGTTTAGAAACTTATCCATGGAAATAACATGTAGACACTTGTACAAGATTTGGAACCCGCATCCCACTCAATAGTTCCAAAATTTGTCAATAGGTTCAAAATTCCCCCAAGACAAGTTAGGGGTAATAAGAAGTTAGGATTTTATTGAAGTCCAATTCAACTTGTGTTGGCATAGGGGAAGACCCAGGGTTCAACGCTACAAGAGCACACCAACAAAACCCTAACTACCGACCCTTTCAAAAACACCTACAAAGCAGATGAAGTCTCACCCGAGGTAGAGGCAGGGGTGGTTGCAAGACTTAGATGTATACAACCTTAGCTGGGACACATATCTGTGATTCTCACACTCCACAGAGAACTCAACAGTTAACATTCATCAATATTCAATCTCATTTACAGTGCAGTAAACCCTAATTACAGAGCATTGCAGTATTCATTCAGATCTAGCATCTAGCAGCACTTAGCACGACAGAACAGATCGGATCTAGAAGCTTCAAGCACTAAGCACATGTATATAAGTTAGATCTAACATCCATCCATTAATCACTAAGAATCAACAGATTATTCATCTATATTAAAGAACTAAGCATATTAACATATAAACACATCAACACATCGTACAAAGAAAAGAAACACAACATATACGTGGTTCACCCCCCACCCTGGGGCTACGTCCACAAAATATTCTCTTCTTTATTAGCTTCTTCAAGCAGTTACATGCACAGAGCCTCAAAAACCCTACCTCGCAGAGGACGGGAGATTTGCATAGCTCGCTAGATCCTCCTTCCCTGAGTAGATCTAAGCACAGAACCTTCCTCAATTTCCTACAATGAATTTCACTTAGCTCTGCAAGTCTCACACAGTATGCATAAAGCAATTATAACTCTTGATCAAACAGATCCAACTCTTGCACTTAGCCATTCATATATCTATATGTATGTTCACTACATCGCCTTAGCATCTATTTATACATACAAAATAGGCCTAATCATGGGTAAACCCATGGGTCGACATTCCCATACCCGTTACATAATCCCAAATCCCAAAAAGGACCCAAAAAGGGGTAGAGATCCCATGATCTCCACTTCATTATGTGCTCCGCCTTCGAGAGCCCGTCAAAGTCCCAAAATAGGTCAAGCATGACCAATAATACTCAAAACTTAGTCAAGGGCCAACAGGCCCCCAACACTCATCTGTGACTCGCCCCGAGTCACTCTGATCTGACTAGTTTTGCTTCAAAAGCCTCGATATTGGCTTGAGCTACTTCGACTTGTTGTTGTACCATGACCTCATTTTCATAGAACTCTTGTATGAATTCTTCATTGACAGGTCCCTCTAGGCATTGTTTGGCTATGGTGACGACTTTCTCTAGTTTCGCTCCTCAGCCTTCGATCTCTGTGAACAATTGGTAATATTTATCATGTATAGGTTGGAGTCTCTGAGTTACTTCCATAAATTTTCTTTGAATAGTGTGGACCTATTGTTGGGCAGTGCTCTACTCCTGGGATTGCTTCATTCTTTCCACAGCTAACAGGGGCTTCAACTGTGCCTATATCATTTCTGCTTGATACTTTGCCTCTTGGAGCTACGACTCTAGTGCCTTCAGTTCTGGGTTCTCAGTGAGTTTCTAATAGGTCTAGGCACTATGATCAGTGAGTTTATTACATTCCATGGTAAGGTCCTTTATTCTCTCAATTGTGCTTCAAGCAATTGCTTCTCTTTGGTCCCTCACATCCTGCGGGGTGTTGGGCACTGTGCAGAGCTCTAAGTCTGTTATTCATTGTTGTAGCTGCTGGATAACTTCCGCAAGCTGCTCTACTTGATGCGTAACTTGGTCTTCTTCTTGTAGCCCTAATCCTATCATAGAGCAGAGTGCTCGGTTGACTGCTTCATTCACTTCGAGTTTCTCTACGAGCAACTATTATTTTTCTTGTTGCATATGTACTTTCTCTTCTTCAAACTTTTCATGGAGAGCAACCTTCTCCTGCTCTGCAACTCTGTGTTGTTCTACGAGTATGCCTTGCACTTGCTTCAAGGCTTGGGTGGCTTTCTCTATTTCTTCTTGAGCATGACGAAAGTGAGCTTCGACCGCATCAGCTAGTCGGTGGAGTTGGGTTGGCTCATCTCCCAACTCTGGTTCTCCTTATGGCAGGGGCACAGTGGATACTGCGCGGCTTGACTAAAGGGCCTACTATACTCCTCGGAGTTCGAAATCAATTATATCATACGTTTCCTCCTTCTTAGCTTCTTGATTCTCCACGTTTTCCAGCGAAGCGTCGTTGAGAGTTTCTATGATGAAGTCAAAATCATCGGCAATAAGCACAGTCTTCATCTTGGTCACGGTGGCTTTCGATTTATTCCAGGATGAAGGTTTCGGGGGAGAAACCTTCCTCTTATTCAGGGGATCAACCTCATCTTTGGGCGATGTTACTTTGCCTGGCTTCTATTTCTCTCCTTTTCCATTGAGTTCTTCTACTTCATCATCACCCCCTCGATCTGGTGATACTGAAGCAGTCTTTCCTGAGGCATTGCTTAATTCTTGGACCTCTTTGATATTATTTGTTCTATTGGGCCCAGGTGTATCATGTTCTTTATGTGTGGTTTCTGGACTGTCAGGGTCAGACATCTCTATGGGGTCTTCGGGAAGAAGGAGTTCTATGGACCAGTCCTTAGTGATCTCCTATAGGTCTTATTTCATGAGCTTGTAGTACGACTGAAGCTTCTCCTTATGTTCATTAGCTCACGCTGTAATGTAGATGAAGTGTCGATCTGCGCAAAACTTCATCAGGGGTCGGAACCTCTGTAGGGTGTTCGGGGTCATGCGCGGTTCAGCTTCGATGGCTCTCTTTAGCTGAAGGTAATATGTATGAAAAACAACGTTCGATTGCCACTGTTTGTTCATATCACTCGAGTACCAAAGGGTTGTGAACTTCATGGCAAGTGGTTCAAATAATTCAATATCCAGGAAGGTCACACCTTCCGGCATCTCCCAAACAACAAAGGTGATGAGGATCATGATCCAGCTAAATTGAAACTCATATCCCTGATCCTGTGCTTTGYGATAGTCTAGCTCCAGCTGATTAACTAGGTACTTCGCCCAATTCATCTGCAGGCCTTCCACGCACTTCCCTGTGAGGTAAATGACAAAGCCTGTGACTTGCATAGTTCTGTTCTTCCTTACTAACTTTCCAGCTATTAGCTGGMAGGCTGAGCGCACTGCGCCACTATGGATGGAGGCTACCTTGTAGCCTCGTGTCCCATTTTCAACATCGTCRTGTGTATCCTTGATCTTCTATGCTAGCGTGTGATCTGTGGATTTTCCTAGATAGAACTCCTATGGGTTAGGTCCTTACATACTTAATCCCATGATCCTATGGATCAACGTCGGATCAATTGTAATACGACGGTCTAGCCATAAGTAATCGCCATGGTAACATGAAAGAAATAGCTTGACATAGGCATTCGCTTCTTGGTGCCTTCCAAAGTGTGGGATCTTCATGTCATTTAACAGAGTGGACTGTGCGAGGTTCATCGTCCATGGTTGGGGAATTATATTTGAGTTCTTCCCCTTCATTCTGTTTAGGTATTTATACGGGGCGAGCATACTATATTTCTTGTGATCCATGAGGTTGAAGTCACTGAACTTCAACACTATGATCTTGTCCTACTGTGCATGAACTGCATGTATCCCCTTCGAGAGGTACGCAGTAATCATGGAGTACTCAAAATATATTGGCACGCTATCTCCACTCATGGCACCGACTAGAGGCGGGATGTAATCGGGCAATATAGATGGGATCAGCTTCACATTGGCTAGGTCAACTCTATGTTATGTTCTCTTTTTCGTTGATGGTCGAGATGATCCGGCTCCATGAGAAGTCGAAGGAGAGGATTCCAGTCCCCTCGTCAATGACACTTGAATACTTGTAGACATTTCCCTATCAGACATTACTCTTTCATTCATTAGGTCAATGAGAACTTCTTCGACAATTTTCTCTACAACGCTAAGCTTGTCTGACATGCAAGCTCATGGTTGAATATCTCGGGTTCGAAGTGTAACTGCTCAATGCAATGGGATGGATGGTGATAGTGCGATGATGACTTGTGCAAAATCAATTAGTCTGCGGGCTCAGATTCACGGTTAGCAAAAGTGTTCTCGTTGCATGGCGCAACGGGATAAATAGATAACTTGACAACAAATCTCTTGCAATGGGTGAGAATCCTTCATTAACTCAGTTATGTCTGTTATGGCATGGTCCCAATGGTCTAGTGGTGAACTTTCTGATCATAAATGCCTTGCTACTTGCTCGGGCCGCCGGTCTAATGGTTATACTTTCCCCAATGGCTATATTGCTTCGTCATAGCGAAGTGCCATGTGACGCAGTTCTGATATCCCAATGAAGTTCCAATTGTGAAAATTTTCCTTCTGTGAAGTTCCCTCTGGAACCTTCTATAACTTTTCGATAGTTTTCTAGCCTTCTTTCCAGTGAGCTTCGTCTCGGTATTCCTTTTTCCATTCTGATTCTTATCTTCTTGTGGCATAGTAACTTTGTGCTGGTGAGATTCTTGCCTAGAAATCAAGGGTAATACTTCTTCTTTATCTAGGATAGGTACTTCAGTTTTCTGCAACTCTTCTTGTGTTCTTCCCACTCTGACATCCAAGTCTTTGGTTTTAAATAGCTTCACTCGATTCTGTTGTTTTTCAATCAAGTGTGCGATCCTCCTAGTCATGAAATATTTTAACTCTTGCTTCTTCTTCTCTAAGATTTCTTCGTCTTTTCTTCTAGCCTAGTCTCCTTCAATCCAAGGTTTTCCTAGTAACATAGCAAATGGAGTGTTGTTTTCAATAAATTTGACAACTTCAAATTCTTCCTCTGTGAAAGTTCCATTGGCATTCATAGATTTCTGGGTAAGTCTTCCACATAGGGTTATCATCTTTCCTCTGAATAATCCTATTCCTCCCAATGAAGGAATCATAGCAGGCTTTCCTAGAATTTCTCAAGTTCTTTTTGTCATGATATTCACTTGTGTTTCCTCATCCAGAACATAGTGAATGTCGAAGTCTCCTATTCTTACTTCAATGCACTCCTTTTCTTTGAATATCTTTGATAAGTTGATATGTCAGTGGTCATTCAGGGTTTCTTTCATCTGTAGCAATACGTTTTCTGATTCTTTCTAGGGTTCTTCCATAATATTAGTTGCTTGATCTTTCTCATGGTCTTCTTGTCTCATATTCATCTTTTCAACCTTAGCAATCATTCTAGGGAAATCCAAAACTTCATGGTCCATAGCTTTGCAACAGAGGCAACTAGGTCTTCTACTAGGGAACTCTTTAGCCAGATGTCCCGATTTTTTGCAACTGTAACAAAGGGTTATTCCTCTCTTTCTCTTAAATGATACCCAACATTTTATGTACTGCACACTAGGATCATGGTAGCTATCCAGCAAAAAATTCTTTCTGGGATCCTGCATCCATTTTTTAGTCCAAACATTCTCTCTATGCATAGGTATAACATATCTTTCACTATTCTTATCAGATATACTCATACCAAATCTTCTTTCATCTATCAGTGCCCTAGTTTTCAAGCTAGGACAAATCTTATCAAACATACCTAGATCCATACTTTAGGAACAAAGCTTCCATATCTAAGACTTTTTACTATTCTTACCTCTATCAGAGAACAAAGCTTGCATATCTTACCTCTTTTCTTCAGATCATGCTTCTTTTCTTAGCACAGATCAAGTAGAATACGACGCACTAGGGTGAAAGGTCTATGCACAGAGATTTCATAGTTTTAGGTTATATATTCGCATAGACCTTCTTTTTCCTTAGTTCCCAGCAATCACAGTTCCAGGTCCCGGCAATGGACCCATTTGTTGGCATAGGTGCATACCCAAGGTTCAACGCTACAAGAGCGCACCAAAAAAACCCTAACTACCGACCCTTTCAGCAACAACTGTGAAGCAAATGAAGTCTCACCTGAGGTAGAGGCAAGGGTGGTTGAAAGAATCAGATGTCTGTAACCTTAGTTGGGACACAGATCTGTGATTCTCACACTCCACAGAGCACTCGACAGTTAACATTCATCAATATTCAATCTCAGTTACAGCGCAGTAAACCCTAATTACAGAGCATCACAATATTCATTCAGATCTAGCATCTAGAAGCACTTAGCATGACAGAACAGATCAGATCTAGCAGATTCAAGCACTAAGCATATGTATATAAGTCAGATCTAACATCCATCCATTAAGCACTAAGCATCAACAAATCATTCATCTATATTAAATAACTAAGCATATTAACATATAAATACATCAACACATCACAAAAAGTAGAGCAACACAACATATACATGGTCCACCCCCCACCCTGGGGCTATGTCCACCAAATCTTCTCTTCTTTATTATCTTCTTCAATCAGTTACATGCATAAAGCTTCAAAAACCCTACTCCGCAGAGGACAGGATATTTTTGCAGCTCGCTAGATCCTCCTTCCCTGAGTAGATATAAGCACACAACCTTCCTCAGTTTCATGCAATGACTTGCACTTAGCTCTGCAAGTCTCACATAGTATGCACAAAGCACTTACAACTCTTGATCACACAAATACAACTCTTTCACTTAGCCATTCATATCTCTATATGTGTGTTCACTACATCGCCTTAACATCTATTTATACATACAAAATAGGCCTAATCATGGGTAAACCCATGGGCCGACATTCCCATACCCGTTACATAATCCCAAATCCCCAAAAGGACCCAAAAATGGGCCGAGATCCCGTGATCTCCGCTTCGTCCTGCACTCCACCTTCGACAGCCTGTCGAAGTCCCAAAATAGGTCAAGCATGACCACGAATCCTCAAAACTTGGTCAAGGGCCAACAACTTGTAATCAAATTTCTACAATATTAATAAATTTTATGGTCCCATTAGGTGTTTGTTTAATATATTGAATTATTTTTCAATATTTGAGTATTTGGATATTTTCCAATAAAGTTTATTTTGAGAAATTATTTTTCTTATGTTTTTGAATGCTTGTAAATGACCGGACAATTGTTGTGCAAATCCATCACAAATAAAAATACATACATACATATATATGATTATGATGATGGTTATGATGAATGCTTATTATAATGCATGAATTTCTTTGGATTATACATCCTTATAGAGGATTAGTTATGATGAAGAGTTGTGACCCTAAATTTTTAACTAATTATAATTTAGCATTAATTATAGTTTAATATGGAAATATACCACATTAGGTATATTACAAGTTACCCCCCCCCCAAAAAAAAAAAATAGAAATGCTTCGACCTTGAAGCAGTTGAAGGATCCCATCGAAAAGACCTACAATTTTTCTAACAATATTGTCCCATTGCATATGGATCAATCCATTCTAGTTTGATCTTCCCTAGGATTGTTTGTTGACCTCATTGTTGGGAAACTCTTATTGGATTTTGATTCCAAGGATGAATTAAATTTTGACATGAATTTTCATTGGAATTGAGATTCTTTGAAGTAGAATATTGTCATTTTCTAGATAGATGTTAATAAGTTGAAAGGACATCGCGATGGATATTGTGATTTGAATGTCAATAAGGTTTCCTTGTAACTTGATACTTCTTGATTTTGATTTTAGTATTATATTGATTCACTTTGTATTTGATATCTTCATTATATACATGTGTCGTTATGTCATTCATTGATATTCCATTAACAATCACACTTGGGATTTTATCTTCGATTGAATTTGTTGAGGATTATGAATTCATGGTTTTTGCAATGCCTTTTGAAAATATTATCGATTATATTGGTGAAATCAATATCCCTTTGTTGACAACTTGTACTAATGTTTTAATTTTTTCCATCTTTTCAAAATTTTAACTTCTGTGAACAAGGTGTCATTTCATTTTTTAAA
Source organism: Picea engelmannii (assembly GCA_009831015.1). Taxonomy (NCBI): domain Eukaryota; kingdom Viridiplantae; phylum Streptophyta; class Pinopsida; order Pinales; family Pinaceae; genus Picea; species Picea engelmannii. The sequence continues at coordinate 293,221 of ML798719.1, read as the reverse complement.
CAAGAAGTTTCCTTATCTTTTTTCTGACAAAACCTTGTCGAGATTTTACAACTTGTCCTTAAAATATTTCTATTTATGTTGTGATATCCAATTTTTTGAGTGAGCACATGTGATGCTTAATATATAACTTCTAACGAGGTGATTTTTTTATGGGATTTTGTTGTAAGGTCATGCAATGTTATCTTCTTTTTATTGTGTTGAAACAAAATATTTCTTTGTGTGGTTTAGACTAAAGGTACCCAATGTATTCATCCATGTTGAACTTGAAATTATATCAAAATTAATCCATATATATATATATTATTAAGACTAAAAAAAATCTCATCCATTCATAATTGTAGATTACTTATTCTCTACAATTCTCCACTATAATCTAGGCATTTGGTTATGCTTGACTCTTGGATTTGTAATTGGTTGGATAAATCAACATTAATAAAATTGGTGCTCTTCATTGAACTAATGATGATAATAACATATTCCTCTTGAATATCCCCTTTAAGTTTTAGTAATCTCGAGGTACACTTTGAAATACCTTGTAAGAAAATCTTCCTTGTAAAACAATCATTTCACTTCAAGTTCGAAGAAAACTAGAAATTTGGAAAGTTACATTGTTAAAAGTATTATCAATGAAGCATAGTCGAAATCCATATAGGATGAATAATATAAAAAAATGATAAATGAATAAGTCAATATAGCATAGAAAAACCTTCATCGTATAGAAATTCAATTGAAATTCATGTTAAGAAATGAAATGAATGTTAAGAACCAAACATCAATATAGCATAGAAAAACCTCAGGAAAAGTACTCAACGCCTTGAAAAAGAGATAATTTAAGATAATAAGCCTCTTCGAGGGGGAAACCTCCTTTTACCCCACTTAAATGTTCAAGTAAAAGATGATTCAAAATGAAAATGTCTCCTTGGTATATATAGGAGACTAGGAGGTATAATTACAACTAATGGCCTAAAGCCGACAT
>ML798719.1:233012-274764 GCA_009831015.1 Picea engelmannii | reverse complement strand
ACTGATTTATCTGTAAAGTTGAATGTGTATTTAACCATTTATATTTAAGGGAGGTTGGGAGGTGCTCGGGAGGACTGTTGTCCTCAGAAGTTCAAGTGGGTGCTTGAACACAGGAAGTTGGAGCTTCCATCTGGTTGTAGCCAAAGAAACTAGGGTGGCAGGGTGGTGCCAGGGAGAACAGATGTTCTCTGTTATGTAGGTTGGAGCCTGTGTAACTGGAAGTTGGTGCTTCCATCCAGTTGGTGCTGGAGTTTTTCAGGGAGTTGGTGCTTCCTTCTAGTGGGTTCTAGATAAATCAGAGAGTTGGAGCTCTCAAACAAGTTGCAGCTTGTAAAACAGAGGTAGCAGCCTCACATTGAGTTGGTGCTCAATTGTAAATGATGTACAGAACAGAAAAAGACTGCCTATCATTTCGAAGAAGAAGAGGTTTTCTCCCTTTATGGGTTTCCTCATGAAAATCTGTCTCTGTGTGTATTTTATGTGTGACTGATGATCTTTACTCTTACTGTCCATATGTTGTATGATTTATTGATGACACATGAAGAAATCTTGATAATTATTTAAAAGGCATAAAATTGTTTAAGCTTATAAACAACTGATTCACCCCCCCTCTCAGTTGTTCTAGTATTTCCAACAAGAACTTGGCTCCACAAGTTGACTTTCTCCTCTTATGAGTTTCAACCTTGTGAGCATCAAAAAACAAAACACTTGCAAATAATCAAGTCTTCAAAAACCTATGCTCTGATACCAACTTGATCTAAAAATGAAGAAGACTTGTATTCTTGAAAATATTTGCAAGTTTTAATTCATGTGTTAAAATGAAAATGGATCAATTTTGCAACACAAATTTTATGGAAATTACTTATTCAAGATGCATATAAACAACAACAATAAACAGTGAACAGAAAACACATAACACAACAAATGATAAAGGAGTTCACCCCTCTCTTGGGCTACATCTCCTGGTCCAGCTTCCAATGGATCATTTGTATTATTTGCTCAAAGTTCTTAAATATGTGATTTATAATGCTCAAAATTCCAAATAGATGGCTCCAATGGCTTCAGATTGTCCAAAAACCCCTAGCTAGGCTTTTTCAGCACGGCCAAAAATTGAAGAAGATAGGCTTCCTGGAAGTTCCCCTTCAAACTTATTGTCTCTGGATCGCCAAAATGCACCCTTGTTGCCTCAACCTAGCCCCCACGTGCATTTATGTGGAAAAACCTAGCACCGAGCATAACCGCACAATCGGTGCGAACTGTAGGATGGTTACGCACTGGCCCCTAACCGTCTAAGACCAAGGGCATATGAAGCACCATACGACCGTGCGCTAATATATAAAGGGCCAAAGTTTAAAACGGTTAGAAAAGGCATGCCCGTGGTCACATCATATATCCATACGACTAGGGATCATATGAAAAGGGCTATATAATAAATGGTTGGAGGGCGCACATATGGTAACGGTGGTTACATTGTATACACATGGGACCGGGGGCCGGGGCTAAGCCCCAGCCCGGTTCGCGCCTCAACATACAATACAATTCAATTGAAATAAAATCAAACCCATATATATGTTAAGTAATACATGTGGGCACGCCGGTTGGGTGGCCCTTTCCAAGGCTTTACCCTACCCGGAGGTCACGGGGTCGAATCCGACCAACAACATAACTTTTAAACCAATATCCAGACGACACGTGGTGGCCATTGATTGGGCCACGTGTTGCCATCCCATTCACTGCAAACAAGCCACGTCATATGCCAAATGTCCACACAACTGCCTGCCACATGTCATATGGCCCTACCACGTGTCGTACGGCCTGCCATGTCAACATCCATACGGACTGTACAGTCAACATCCCTTTTTTTTGCCTGTTTGTCATTTTGAACAGAATGTGATATTTCTCGCTCTCGACGTTCGTTTGAACCCAAACGAGTTGCGTTGGGTTTGTGACGATGAGGCCTACGCTCCTGTTTGATTTGAAGCAATTCCAAGCACTTTGAATTTTTGAGCAAAATTTGATCCCCTAGATCATTTTACCAAGATTAATATATCCATTACCCATGGAAATTCAATCCATTACATCTATTCTATAGTTGACTACGAGAGCATACAATTTATGTTTTTCGTTGTACATTCAAACAACATTTCTAATATCTATTATATCATGCTTAAATAAAAAGGTTTTCACTCCAACAAAATACCAAGGTGCCCACAACAGATCAATTTCATAATGCAATAATACAATGATCTCATTTTAATTACCTTTACCTTAGCAATCATAGGTATAAATATTGTCTCAACTATTAAAAAACACACCATTTGAGTCCATGGGTATGATCCACTTAGAGGAATTATCATCCTTAATGAAGTCCACATACCTCAGAAGCTCTAGAAATTTCCTCTCATACTGCTCCATAGTCATGTTTCCTAGCTTGAGCTCAAAGAATTGTTTCATCTTCTTTTCATAGTAATTATATGAAAAGTATTGCTACTGGAAATATTTCTTAAATTTCTTCCAGGAAATTTTGTTCTCATCAATATGCTTGACTTGCTTGAGTTGGTCCCACAACATGGAATCTTTCCTTAAAGATAATATATGAAAATCCTTGCCTCTATGTTTGATGAGTAAATATGAAGTTGAAAATATTTTCTCATGCACAACAACCAGGCTTCAACATATTCACCCTTCCTATGCTCTCCATGAAATTGTGGTGGCTTGAGCTTCATGATCTCTCCTTGAAAAATATCTGACTCGTGCCTCCTCCTCTGATGTCTGGTAGGGGACACACTTGGGATGCTCTATGATTTTGAATGTGCATGTGCTCTTCTGGTTGAGTTTCTTAGTGAATGATGATGTCTAATATAACTCATTGAGTTCCTAGATCCAATATGGTCATCCCTCCTATCATGATATCTAGATTATGTTGTGTGTCTTGCACTAACTACTTGTTTTGTATCAAAATATTTATTGATTTCCCTTTGAAAAATATTCACTCTGTAGTAGTTGAGTATTAATTTGATTATGATCCTCTTGAGATCTTATCAACCTTTCATTATTTTATCTGTATATTTTCACTTATTTTTGCAAGATTCTCATAGTCCCAACTAGCTCCACGGGCTCCACCTTTCTTATATGTCCATTGGACTCGGTCTTTGCATTTCCCAGGTTGATATGTAAACCTCTGATCTCATTGTCATGACCATAAGATCCCTGTGCATCTTCCATATCTCTAGTTCTCAGATATGAACCAATTATGTTTTGTCCATACCTCTACTTTTGCAATAATTTGCATGAAACAATTACTTGTTATAGTTATGCATATTGTAAAATTGTCATTAATTAAGCTACATGTCCTTCTTTTCCTTGATTTTTTGAAGAACATTGATACACTAATAACAATTCTGAGCCTTCAAATATAATCTATTTTGAACTATCTTTCCAATGACTATACTTATGCCTCATTATGGTTTCTAAGCTAAAATTCATGGCTTTCAAAATTTTCCATTTCTATTAAATTGTACCCTTTTCCATGGTTACAATTAATCTCAGAGATTAACTTATGTCACCGATAGAAATAAATATGGCAAGAACTAGGAAAAGTTTTGTATTGGGTGTTGATAGTATTCTTGATTTTGAATCCACAACAATTCTAATAGTCAAGATCTAATGCTCCATCCAACTTCTACATCAATATGGATTCCTCAACTTTGTCCCTTTTGCATTTTTTCTAGACATAGAATTTTTAGCGAAAACCACTATCTCCCAAACTGAACCGATCTGGAAAAACTTCTCCATGGAAAATTTGTTTGGATTGATGAGAAGGTAAAATGTAGAGTGAATAATTTTTTTGGGTTTTGTGATATCAGGTCCCTTTTCCTCCTTTGAATATTTAAAAATCCCCAAAACATGGCCCAGAATAGTGGATTTGGCCCTATTTTGGCACCTCCACTCTAACTCCTTTAGATTTTTTCCAAAATCCCAACTGGTTATCTTCATTCCTTCCTTTTGGACTCTCTGTAAAAATTTCATCTTCATCTAGGTCCATGTCATTGAGCACCACCTTGATCTTCAAAAACCACTAATTTGTGTTTTCCAAAAAATTTAAGAAACATTATCCAATGGCCCTCACTAACACTTTTGTATCCTTTGTCACTACAGACGTGCCCTTTAAATTTTGTCTGATTCTCGGTTAACCTACTCTTGTTATGGATTTTTAATTTTTTTGGCTCCAGACTTCTTTTTAAAATTCTTATCCATCTTTCTTCTTTCCTTTCCTCCTCTCTTATTTTCTTTTCTTCTCTCTTCTTCTTTTATTTTCTTCTTCTCCCTTCTTTTCTTCTCTTCTCTTATCACACCGATAATTTATTTTTCCTCTAATACAACGCCCAAAAAATATTTTTCTCAATTGATACATCACTCCAAGAATTTTTTTCTTGGGCAATACATCGCTGCAATAATATTTTTTTCGGTCGATATTCCCCTCCTTTTCGCCGCAGATTATTTTCTTTTTCATAGAAAACTATTTTCTTTATTGTTGAGACTCCTCCCTTTATCGATGAAAAATATTTTCTTTTTCATTCAAGACTCCTCCCTTTGGGGCCTTAACCCCAGTAGCTTATGCTGGAAAAAAACTATTTTTTCACCCAACTCCACACAGATTGATATTTTTCGATTTTGTAGCAGACCCGTGTTGGCATGGTGTTGAAACTAGATTTTTGATACCACTATATACTACACCTACTACTAACCCAACATAAATTTTCTGATACCCATTAACTAAATGCATGGATGAGATGAAGCATGATAAAATCATATGCAACTAATAAGAAAATTAAAAATATAAATGCAACCAATTAAGAATACACACAACTTCATATAAATACTCGAAAAATTCATAATAAAATGCACAACAAATTATTTTACCATTTAATAGAGATATCATAATGAATAATAACAATTATCTTTGCAAACATGCGACCAAATGTAGAGGACAAATGTTCCACCCAAACATATACTTGTTGCTCCATTTCTCAGCAACAAGTCACCCCCGAGATAGGGATATGAATCCACAAGAAGAAGGTGGTTCCTAAGGCTGGATACTCTCTCCTCATACAAATATAATTCCTACATCCATTCCAATTCACCATCTCTCATTCCAATCAATCTCTTTCCCCTCAACCTGCACAACCCAAATAATGAGATCCCCTTCTCTGCCATGGAGTCCCTCAAGCTACCCCACTTCCTTCTAGGGCTCCAGAACATGTTGGCCAAAAAATTTCTTTGTTGGGGACTCTGGGAAATTACAGTTGCAACATGAATTCTCACAGTAAAAACTTACTTGCTCACTTTGCAAATTTATTTCACAAAATATTACTCACAGACCTACAACCTAATTCTCCATGAAATGATAGCTCCAACAAGATGTCTTATATTCCCACTATGGTTGCCTTCAAGATCCAGCACTCATAAATCTCTTTCTCTCCATCTCCAAAGCTATGGAAACTATCTTCTTTCCACATTCTAATTCTCTTTTACCCATGCAAGTTGTCTCTCACATTCCCTAGTGTTGATTGTACTCAACCCCATGATCTCAATAACTATGTCATCTAGATTTTATGAGCAAAACAAAATGAACACATATTATTATTATTATTAACATAGAAACACAAGGATACCATAGATACAATAACAGAGATACAATAAAATTTGTTTCTATTCAATAAGAAAATGTGTTGAAACTATAAAATGGAACAAAAAACAAGCTTACTAGAATGGTGGCGGCTTATCTCTGAGAAGAGATGTGATGGTTGCGCTCATTCGCAAGAAGATGGTTACAATGAGGCTCTCCAAATATTTTTAAAATAACCAGGAATTCCAAAACCCTAGACATCCAAAAACCTAACCCCAGGAGATGAAGCATCAAAAGTCATGTGGGCCCCTTTGTGGTAAGTTAGTACATCAACTTCTCGGGGTCATAACTTTTGCATACAATCTTCGTTTTAGAACCACGATATCTCGTTGGAATTTTTTTTTTCCGAGGAATACACATGTTTCCATAAAAATCTAACTTTGTTTACAATATAACTGTGGCAAGCCCTAAAAACGCTATTTAGGGCCTCAAAATAGCCCCGGAAGTCAGGAACCCAAAAACTAGAAAAAAACTTTCCAAAATGGAAAACTGCCAAAATGAGCCAGTTGGAATAGGTGGGATGCCAACGAAATCCATATGGATCAATCCTCCCCTCTTAGGAAGAAATGGTCTCAATTGCGTTGAGTTCCCCCATTACATGAGGAAATTTCTACTGAATTTGGCCCCGAGTGAGCCACTTGCCTTGGTGCAGGAGCTACCCTACTTTGATAATTCAATAAATATGGATCCTTTGCTGGCAAGTTCCCTTGACCTGTGTGTCCAAAATATGATCATTGGATTCTTGTTGCATACAGTCAGGGTTGAGCTATGTGGGTTTCAATTGTTGTTCTATCTCTGAGGTGTCCAATAATGGTGGGAAATATGGCCAAAGGAGATCTACGTTGAACATTGGGTGCAAGCCAAGGAAAGGGGCAATGTTGATCTCAAACGAATTGTCACCCACAACCTTGGTGATGGTGTAAGGTCCATAATGGAGTGGGTGAAGTTTCATATGGGGCCCTATAAGGCGTTCTTTCTGCAAGTGCAACCACACTTTGTCTCCAACCTGAAACTTATGTGGCACCTGGTGTTGATCATGGCACTGCTTGTACTTGGCATTAGACTTATGTAAAATATCTTGAACTTGTTGGTGGATTTACTGGATATACTCAATCAACCGAGAGGATTTTCTAGCTTCAGTTGGAGTAGGAGATGAGTTGGCCAGGGTGGTCACAAGAGCTAGTGCAACATCCATGGGTCCCAATGGTTGGAATCCCAACCTGAACTAAAAGGTATTGTTGTCGGTTGAGTTATGTAGGGCTCGATTATAGCTATGTTGAACATAGGGAAGACTCCTATCCCATATGCAAGGGTTATTGTAATTGTACATGCGCAATAAATGCACGATCATCTGATTGACGACCTCAGTTTGGCCATATGGCTGGGGTGGAAGGAAGTGGATTTAGTGAGATTGGTGTCCAACAATGACCAGAGGCTTGACCAGAATGTGCTGAGGAACCGACCATCCCAATTTGAGACAATGGTTTCTGGGATTCCAAAATGTACCCATACTCATTCAAAGAAGAGCTTGGTTGTGGCCTCTGTTGTGGTGCTCTTCTTGCAGGCGGTCAAGATTGTCATCTTCGAAAATCTATCAACAACCACAAAAACATAATAATTTCCCCTCTTGGTGGACGAAAGGCCCGACATGTAGTCCATTTAGATGGATTCCCATGGTCTATTAGGAGTACACAAGGGGTGTATAGGCACTGTTTCTTAGTGGTTGGTTTGGAAATAATGCAGGCAGTGCAGGACTTGATATACTTGTTGAAATCATGTCGAAGTTTCATCCAGTAGAAATGTTTCTATAGTTTCCACTGTATTTTCGATGCCAAAGTGTCCTACCACCCGACTGTAGTGGGCTTCCCAAATTAGCTTCTCTCACTCGCTTGATGGAACACATAGATGGCCCATTCAACACAATAGCCCGTTCTGAAGATGGAAATTAGCGACAAATGAGTTTGCACCAAATATTTGGTATGTGGTAGTGAAGTTAGGGTCTATCTCATAGAGGTTGGGCCACCTGGAGGTCTCGTGGCTACAAGAGTCTAGCACATTGGTGAGTGCCCCAACTAGAGGTCGGTTGAGGAAATCAACAACTCAGTTGGTACTTCTTGCTTTATACTTGATGTTGAGGTGGAACTGATGCAAGTATGTGGACCACTTCTGATGGTGGTCATTCTAAAATTTGCCTTGTGTATACATGAAATGCAATGGTTTATGATCCATGTGGATGACTGTCCCCTTCCCAAGAACGTAATGTCTCCACTAGCGACAAGCTTTCATAATGAAGTACATTTATTTGTCGTAATTAGGGTACTTACAGACAACATCTGATAGTGTCTCACTATGATAGGCCACAGGGTGGTCGTGCTGAGTGAGAACTACACCCACAACATAGTCTGAAGCATCTATCTCAATCTCAAAGGGTTGTTGTAGGTATGGTAATGAAAGTACTGGTGCTGAGCAAAAGCATTTCTTTAAATCATCAAATGCTTGATGTTGGGACGGGTCCCACATAAATTTTTCCTTGCCACCACCCCTAGTTACGTGGTCGAGGGCCCATGCAATATGGGTGGTGGGAGTTATATATGCACTAAAAACACACTAAAAACCCTCAATTAAATTGTCAAACTGGGGTAAGTAAACTTAGATTTGTAGCAAAATATATTCCAAATGTAGAAGGGTTGGTAGGAGTATATTCTAACTAAGGAAGACAACTATCTAAGTCTATTCTACTCAAGCAAAACCTATCTAATGATCAAACCCTACTAAGCAATTTGAAACTAGGTAACCTAAGTACTTTTGGGCCAAGGATCAATGGATAGTCATAAGAAAAGCAAGTCAAAAACCCTATTCAAAGCAAACTAGTTCAACAATAATCAAAGGCAAACTACTAAGCATAATAAGCAAATGACAAAAGAAAACATCTTTAACTTGCCAACCTACATTCAATGAGTGACTACCCTATGAAAGAAAATAAATAAACAAGCAAGCAAAGACACCTAACTAACCTACTAAAGCAAGTAAACAAGTAAGAAAATACACCTAACTAACCTACTAAAACAAAAGACAAGTAAGCAAAGGCACCTAACTAACCTACTAAAGAAAAATACAAGTAAGAAAAGGAAACTAACTACTGCAAGCAATCAAATTAAAACTTCTCATTGAACAACTATCTAGCCTAAAAGGCAAGTGGACTAAATGCTTAATGCAAAAATATCTCTAATGCACGAAAGGAAATCTAAGAGGCAACTGGACTAAATGCTCAATGCAAAACTATTTCTAATGCATGAAAGGAAATCTATTTAATTGAAAGCAAGAAGAACTAACAACTAGTCTTGAACCTATGACAAGCAAAACTACTATCTATTCTATCAAAGCAAAGACTATCTATCCTATAGCAGCAATTAAACTATCTTTTGAAACTATGAAAGAAAGGAACTATATCTTCTAATCTACAAAAGCAAGAAACTATCTCTAACCTACAAAAGCAAGAAACTATCTTTAACCTATGACAATTCAAATATAATGTCGGTGGTTGTGTGAAGACAAAAACAATATTAAATACCTTGCATGTTCATTTATTAACCATCAACAACATACCAAGATCATCATTATACTTCCATTCTACATAAGAAAAATTCATACTTAAACTCATTCATTAACTAAGAACTACAATTGCAATCTAATTCTAGGCAAGAAATTACGTAACATGAAACTATGTTGTCTATTCTAACATTTCAAACTGCAAATAAGGAAATGACTAAAAACATAAATTTAAAACATGATATTAAAAAGAAAACTAACATCTATATTAATCAACAACTAAGTAAGCACGATCTATATAAAACTGAAATAAACAATCTATCATTAAAAACTGAAATTAACTCTATCCATCCATCAAATTCTTGTCAATTAAAACCCAAATTAAAATGCTATTCTATGCTATTCAAAACTTTGTTTTAGACTTGATTCTAAAATCTTAGATAAAAACATAATCTAGTATTTAACTACACATGGGGTTAGTCTAGGAGTCTGCAAATCTGTTCCTAACTACGAGATTAATGCATGCTAACACAATTCATCATACTAACCTGCAAAAGAGAGTCAAAGCAAATTAAATTATAACAACAAACTAATTAACAAAATAGAAATGCATGTACAGGAAATAAAGAGAGACAACTAAACTATAAAAATGCATAAATAAACTAAAGAAGAGTTACCAGACTGTTGGTGCCCTACCCAGCAAGTCGTGGTCACTCTCTAAAAGTACACCACAAGCTCAGCAAGATGAATTTACCATTAAAATACAGAAACACAATTTTATATAATTTTGGCAATTGAAAAATACAAAAAACAAAGCCGAAATCGTTTTTGGCTCTAACACACGACTTATTCTATTGCTTAACAATTATCTAACCACCATGGTGGTATTTATAATGTTTACATACCAAGTGGTTGATCACAAGAGATTCGAACCACTTCTAAAATTGACAAATTTCATTAATGGTACCCTAACTACCGAAAGAGAGTGAGCGAATAATCACCCACCATAACAACCCAAAATCGAGTTGTCAAGAGTTCAGTAGTTATAGGGGATAAGGATGAACAAAACCCACTTTCCCGATTCACCCATCATTGGCCGCCAATACCATACCCGCCAAGTCGCCCTCCATTTTTGTGCAATACGCAGTGCTGGAAGGAGTGCCGGATCGGGTACCAGAATGAATGCCAGAAGTAGAAACGTAGTGCATTTACTCCCTGTAACATCAAAAAACATGAATAAGATCCTTGGAGGCATTAAAACATGATAAATTATGCTTGATACAATCATTAAACATGAATCATATGTACCTTATGTCGATCATACTGTTTTATCATAAAATTCTTCAAAAAGCTCCAGAAGATGAAAAACACATATGTACATGTGAAAAAAGTGCATAATAATCGTCATAAAAGTGATCATATCTTGAGCCCAACATTACCCCCACACCTAAGATTTTGCAGGTCCCACTGCAAACAAAAAGAAATTTCCCTTTATGACTAAAATTGCGAAGGAAGGGGTGGATTAGCTTTAGAAGCTTCTCCCTCTTGCCCAGAGGATTTTGACTTAGGATTTTCGTGGTGTTTCAATTGCATCTAGAGACTACTATTGGTGGCAGTTAATATCATCAACCTAACACTGTAGAAAATTCATCTTGGCTTGTAGGACAACGTTATCATGGTGTAAATGACAACTCAATGTTTCATGTTCTCTAAGTTTAAACTGGAGGGTTTGGAGTTTTTGGAGGCTATTGATGACATGCGAGGAAACCTTGATATGTACATTATACCCTCGACCCTTTAAACCATGCAAAACAACAATTTTATCTCTACAAAATTAGTTCCAAAAGTGACTTCCCATAAGCGCAACAATTTTGGCCTGGTGAACTTGTGAAAAATAGGTATCAAAGTGACACCTGTAACTACAAGAAAGTAAACCTAATGTAAAACATGAGAGAGGTTTTTGTTTTTTAATATGTCCTTGAAAAAAACCTCTCTTGGTTTTCAAAAAATCACTTTCAGTTGTTAGGAAAACACGCCAAGAAAACATGACTAAAATAGGAAAAACATAGTTTTTATTTCCTGAAAAACTAGGACTCTAAGAGAATTGAATATATCCAAAACCATAACGTATATTTATAAATTGAGAGAGGTTATTGTTTTTTAATATGTCCTTGATAAAAAACTCTCTTGGTTTTCAAAAATTCACTTCCAGTTCTTAGGAAAAGACGAAAACAAAATATGACTAAAATAGGAAAAACAAAGTGTTTTATTTTATGAAAGCATAGGCCTCTAAGATGATAGGATATATCCCAAACCATAAAGTATATTCAAAAACTGAGAGATTTTATTGTATTTTGTTATGTTATGAACAAAACCCTCCTCCAGGTTTCAAAATTACTTTCCCATTTGTTCATAATATCAGCTTGAAGTTGGTTACTAAAAACTTGCAGAAGTGCAACATGCTCTTTGATAGGGATTTTAGAGGCCTTCCCAGAGGAATTTTGGGCTTAAAGTAGTATGGGTGGAAATTTTATGATGTCTGCTACACAATGGAACCATCAAGCACTACAAATTCATTCTCCAAACCTATGAAAAACTGACTTCGAGTCAAGCTGTCCAAATGTGCATAAACCCTCCTATAGTGACTATATTTGGGGGATTTCTCTCAAACAATAACACCTGTCCATAAACTGAAGGATGTTTTTGTTTCTTGGTCTATTATTGAAAAAATAATATTTCACTTTTTTCAAATTCATCTTCCTTAATTCAGAAACCAATATTTAAGTATAACTTTGACCAAGACAATCATTTGAAAATTTATGACAAGGAATGATGACATGACCATGATGAAAATTTATGACCTTGGATGAGTGGAGGGAGTAGTAATGACACCTAGACACACCAATGACCATTTTACAACCAACAGATGTCAAATTTTATTTGATAATTGTATTTTGAAAATATAACAATTTGACCTAATAATCCTATCAATCACATGAAAGAGTAAATTTGGTCACTGGTGACTGACATAACTGACAGATACTAACAAAAGGCTTGGTTTGTAATGGTAGGCATGGTGAACAGGAGAATTTTTATTTCCTTTCATCGATCTGTAACAATTCAAACAATTGTTCCTCTTTTCATAAGCTTGTAATACAGATGGCAGTAAGTATTTAGTAGTTCTAATCGCTTTGTATTTTTCACAAAGAGTAGTTAAGTATAAGAAGTCTTCTATAGCATAAACAAAAAATGCACATGAGCTTATAACACACACAATGATGTCAACAATATATAATTTATCATACCAATACAAACAACTGTTGATATAGTATCCCAATACTTTGTAAAAAAAACAGTATGACAAAATTTTGACAATAATCCTACTTCCTCTTCTCATGGGTTTGCTATACAAATGGGCAATGCTTAGCCTTTTTATCTAAGGAAACTCCCCCCAGACCGAATATATGGAATGTCCTCGTGCCATGAATTAGAAATAGGCTTCTTGGTATTTACTATTTTTAGAGGGGGGTTAGCAATAGGCTTCTTGGTCTTCTTGCTCGATGAGGCTGCAAGGGTATCAACAAGTTTCTTGGAATTTTGGTCCGGTAAAGGAATAGCTTGAGCATGAGGGTTTGGGTGGAGTAATAGTCCCTAGATCAAGAGTCTTCTTGCTAGTCTTGATTGTAAGATGAGGGTTTGCAAATTGGTAAATGAACTCATACCACATTTTCTCTTGTTTTTCCAACTCCGCTAAGACAAGTAGTTTGATAAGGCCGTGGTGAAATAGGTTGTTATGGGGATAGGTTACATCCTTCCTCACTTGGGAAGAAATATTCTCAAGACTCTTTATGAAGTAAAAGGGAAAGTTACAATGGCTTATTGAACTGAAAGTGAGCTAATAATCGAAATTGACAGGCTTTAAAGACGAAATATCTACCTTCACATGTAATCAATTTGGTGATGACTATGAGAGGGTTGATTAGCTCATCTTTTATCCACTCCTTGGAGTATCCATTAGCTCTAGATATGTTCTAAAATTTAGTTTTCAAAACCCTGCTATAGCTTACTCTTGGAAACTGGTGGTGTTTAAATCAGTGGTCTCCAACTCTTGGGATCTTTGTGGCTGAGGCAATTGATTCCTCAGAGGCCATGAACATAGTGAATAGGAGTTGAGGCAGGCTAAGGGTGTTCCATTGTTGTTGATTTTTCCACCATGCTCACTCAATCCACTTGCATAGAACATGTAATGTCAAACCTACAATGAACAACCTGTAACAAAAACAAACCAACAGAGTGGTCTGTTAAGAACATATACAACAATTTATAGCACACGAGAGTTTATCACTTCAATATAAAATGATTATTGATGTAATAACCTGTATCATGAAAATAATACAAATATTTACTTCTTTAGGCAATGATAATTTTTCAACTCATGAGCCCCTCCCCCACACCTAAGTATTGTGACACCTCACAATCAAAAGTATAGGAAACCAGTCAGTATCCCCCAATAGTCGAAGATTTATAGTATGTCAAGTGTAAAGATAAAATTTCACAGATTGATCTGATGAGACAGTTATAAGATGACCCCACCTATAGGATAAGAGATCATATATACATATAAGAAGAGATAGGCAAGAGAGTTTCAAGATAGTCTTAGAGTTATTTCCCAATGGAAAGTGTATGAGATTCATTAACCTTAGCATAACCATACATACTTCATTTCATCTTTGTCTACAAGTAATGGCATACATCAAGACAAGTTTAAATTTATTATTATTTTTTTTTTCAGATTATCATCCTCGCTAGGTAGAATGCCCCGCTGCGAGCAAGCCTGTTCAATAATCCGACAGGTTTACCTAGTCATACCACAGGCCGGTACCCGCTGCCAGCAGACCTGTTCAATATCCCGACGGGTTAGCCTCTTACACCCTTAGAGACTGGTCCTCCATCTTTTAATATTTTAGTATAAGATTTCTTTATGCAAGAAGATGGGGGAGACAGCTCTAAGATTTTATTGGGATGGTATTTATGTTAGAGGTTGAATTTTTGTTATATATATTCCTTAATGATTGTCCTGACGTAAGGGGTACTTAAGAGGACATGGCATATCTAAAGATATGATATAATCAAGCTATTTAGTGTGTAGTGGATGGTACCATTGAGAAAGAATAGAAAGGTATCTCTAGGCTCAACTCACTTTCTTATTTTGTAAGTTATTGTGATGTTTCCATGACTAACCACTAATCAAACCTCCTTGTTACTCTTTAACAAAGACACTTTACTCACTTACTCAGGTTTCTTGGGAAAACTGTATGAGAGACCTCTAAGCTTGATGGTTATGGTATCACTTCCTTATATAGTGGTGAAGATTTTCAAGAGAAACTGCTATTTAAGATACCTTGAGAAAAAGAAGATGAAATTCTTTGCAAAAACATGGCTAATTACAACAAGTCATTATTCATTTGATGCTTAGCAGACAACAAGGTTCAAGTATAGCAATGTTTCGAAGACGAATCCTTCTTTTATATTTCCTTGAAACTGTCTATTCCTGGTGAAATAAATACCTACAAAAGTCTCTAGAAAAAAAACACACTCTAAAATATCAAAGACTAATGAGATCAAGTCACTGGAACATGTATCTCATAGTTATTTTATTAAAAGAAAATGTAAAATGAGGCTGCATTAGAATCTAAGCTAAACTAACAACATGCAACTTTTATTTATTATCCTACCCTACCTAAAAAGAAAGGGAAAAAATTTATTCAAGTGTAAGAACTCTTACAATGTAACAATGTGCGAAGCAAGATAAGAAACATACTCGTATCCATGGATGAAAAAGTTACCGCAGTGATTACCTGGATATGAAGAACCAACCAACCTGCTTGTTTGGGCATCAGAAGGTGTTG
The DNA here is from genome assembly GCA_009831015.1 of Picea engelmannii. Taxonomy (NCBI): domain Eukaryota; kingdom Viridiplantae; phylum Streptophyta; class Pinopsida; order Pinales; family Pinaceae; genus Picea; species Picea engelmannii. Next base: position 259,617 of record ML798719.1, on the reverse strand, counting down.
AAGAAGAGAATAGTATTGTGGCTTGATGACCTCTTGAAACCAAATTTCAATGTAATCTTGATGTTCATCAACAATAATTTCTATGCTCTCCTTCATCATGTTGTGCAAATCCTTTTCTTCTGGATGTTTGATTTTTGAAGTACATACAGGATCTGTTGAGATGGATGTTGAGAACTCCTCAATATTAGGTCTTAATGATTTCTCTCCACTAGATGTAGTCCATAATTTTCATCTTCCTTCGCATTTTGGCAAGGAAATTCATTTTTTAGCTCATAGGACCTTGATTGTACTAATATTTTCGGTGAGGTAGACAAGTTATTGGCTATTGTCAATATGTGTTCTTCCTGAAAAGAAGAAATCCTGACTACTACTAGGATTTGAGAAAGTTCCCTCAGGATAATGGTTTCTTCTGAATTCATCTTTCCATTTGATAAAACCTGGTTCACATGAAGATGATGTCCACAAAGTTAGGATCTCCTTATGGTGGTAAGAAAACAAAGGTTGTATTGTTTGATTCTGTGGAAGGCTTGAGTGGTATTGTCTCATGTCCCACTATTACTGATGCTTCAATTTTTTGTTCTATAGTTCTCCTTGTTTTAGTCTCTTTAGAGACTGATTTAGCTCTTTGGGTTGAGCTAGCTCCTATTTTTCGGTATCAGATTGCGAAGCTTATGAGTGGAACGTTCCTTCCCCCGAAAATATCGGAAGGAACCTTGGTTGAAAGATCTGATCTAGATTTAATGTATCTCCCTTTTAGGTCTCTAGGTCTATTCATAAAATCAAAAAGAAAAATCTACCATTGGGTTTCTAGGTCTATTCATGAAATTAAACAAAAACAAAAGGAAAAACTACCATTGGGTTTGGGGGAACCTGTTATAGCAGATGCACAGGTTCTTACCTCTCATCTTAAAGTTCCCCCGCCACCAAACTAATGCTAATATCTAGAAATGATCTAATTCCTAACTACTTCTTACCTTGAGACAACTCCCTGGCAACGGCGCCAAAAATGGTGGGTGTTATATATGCACTAAAAACCCTCAATCAAATTGTCAACCCGGGGTAAGTAAACTTAGATTTTTAGCAAAATATATACCAAAGGTAGAAGGGTTGGTAGGAGTATAGTATAACTAAGGAAGGCAGCTATCTAAGGCTATTCTACTCAAGCAAAACCTATCTAATGAGAAAACCCTACTAAGCAATTTGAAACTAGGTAACCTAAGTACTTTTGGGCCAAGGATCGATGGATAGTCCTAAGAAAAGCAAGTCAAAAACCCTATTCAAAGAAAACTAGTTCAACAATAAGCAAAGGAAAACTACTAAGCATAATAAGCAAATGACAAAAGCAAACTTCTTTAACTTGCCAACCTACATTCAATGAGCGACTACCCTATGGAATAAAATAAATAAACAAGCAAGAAAAGACACTTAACTAACCTACTAAAGCAAGTAAACAAGTAAGCAAAGACACCTAACTAACCTACTAAAGAAAAAGACAAGTAATCAAAGGCACCTAACTAACCTACTAAAGCAAAAGACAAGTAAGCAAAGGAAACTAACTACTGCAAGAAATCAAATTAAAACTTCTCATTGAACAACTATCTAGCCTAAGAGGCAAGTGGACTAAATGATTAATGCAAAACTATCTCTAATGCATGAAAATAAATCTAAGAGGCAACTGGACTAAATGCTCAATGCAAAACTATTTCTAATGCATGAAAGGAAATCTATTTAATTGAAAGCAAGAAGAACTAACAACTAGTCTTGAACCTATGACAAGCAATACTACTATCTAGTCTATCAAAGCAAAGACTATCTATCCTACAACAACAATTAAACTATCTTTTGAAAATATGAAAGAAAGAAACTATATCTTCTGATCTACAAAAGAAAGAAACTATCTCTAACCTACGAAAGCAAGAAACCATCTTTAACCTATGACAATTCAAATATAATGTTGGTGGTTGTGTGAAGACAAAAACAATATTAAATACCTTGCATGTTCATTTATTAACCATCAACAACATAACGAGATAATCATTATACTTCTATTCTACATAAGAAAAATTCATACTTAAACTCATTCATTAACTAAGAACTACAATTGCAATCTAATTCTAGGCAAGAAATTATGTAACATGAAACTATGCTATGTCTATTCTAACATTTCAAACTGCAAATAAGGAAATGACTAAAACCAAAAATTTAAAACATGATATTAAAAAGAAAACTAACAGTTATATTAATCAACAACTAAGTAAGCAAGATCTATATAGAACTGAAATAAACAATCTATCATTAAAAACTGAAATTAACTCTATCCATCCATCAAATCCTTGTCAATTAAAACCCAAATTAAAATGCTATTCTATGCTATTCAAAACTCTGTTTTAGACTTTATTCTAAAATCTTATATAAAAACATAATCTAGTATTTAACTACACATATGGTTAGTCTAGGAGTCTTCAGATCCGTTCCTAACTATGAGATTAATGCATGCTAACACAATTCATCATACTAACCTACAAAAGAGAGTCAAAGCAAATTAAATTACAACATCAAACTAATTAACAAAATAGAAATGCATGTACAAGAAATAAAGAGAGACAACTAAACTATAAAAATGCATAAATAAACTAAAGAAGAGTTACCAAACTATTGGTGGGCCCCCCAGCAAGTCATGGTCACTCTCTAAAAGCACACCATGAGCTCATCAAGATGAATTCACCATTAAAATGTAGAAACACAGTTTTATATAATTCTGGCAATTGAAAAATAAAAAAAATAGAGCCAAAATCGTTTTTGACTCTAACACACAACTTCTTCTACTACTTAATAATTATTTGACCACCACGGTGGTATTTATAATGTTTACAGACCAAGTGGTCGATCACAAGAGCTTCTAACCCCTTCTAAAATTGACAAATTTCATTAATGGTGCCCTGACTGCCGAAACAGAGCGAGCCAATAATCACCCACCATAACAACCCAAAATCGAGTTGTCAAGAGTTTAGTAGTTGGAGGGGATAAGGATGGACAAAACCCATGTTCCTGATTCGCCCATCACTAGATGCCAATACCATAACCGCCAAGTCACCCTCTATTTTTGTGCAATACGCAGTGCTGGAAGGATTGTCGGATCAGGTATTGGAACGAGTGTTGGAATGAGTGTCGAACTAAGTGCCAGAAGCAGAAACGTAGTGCATTTTTCCCCTGTAACATCAAAAAACATGAATAAGATCCTTGGAAGCATGAAAACATGATAAATTATGATCGATACAATCATTAAACATGAATCATACGTACCTTATGTCGATCATACTGTTTTGTCATAAGATTCTTCAAAAAGCTCCTTCAAAAGATGAAAAACACAGATGTACAAGTGGAAAAAGTGCATAATAACCGTCATAAAAGTGATCATATCTCAAGCCCAACAATGGGATAATCCCAACACAAACCCACGATAGAAATTAGCAAGGCCTAAAAAGCTCTGAAGCTCAGTGAGTGTGGTTGGGGCTGGCTAATCATGGAAGACCTGGATCTTGGATGGATCCACATGAACACCATGTTGATCCATGATGTATCCTAGGTATTAGACCATGTCCATGCCAAAGGATCATTTTTCCAAGTTGGCATATAGCTTGTGTTGCCACAAGATGTGAAAAACATACTGAATATGCTGCAAGTGTTCCAACCAAGTCTTGTTGTAGATGAGGATGTCATCTAGATACACCAATACAAAATTATTGGTGAAAGGTCACAGGATATCATCCATCATCCTCATGAAAGTTGTTGGAGCATTTTTCAAACCAAATGGCATGACTAGCCATTCAAAAAGACCTTATTTTGACTTGAAGGTGGTCTTCCATACATCTGTCTATTCTATGGGGACCTAGTGGTAGCCATACTTCATATTAATATTACTAAAGTATTTCCCCCTTTGAGCTGGTTAATGAAATCATCGATTCGAGGAATCAGGTACCAGTTTCTGACTGTGATTTTATTTAGGGCCCATTAATCAATGAAGAGTCACCAGGTCCTGTCTTTCTTCTGCACTAACACGATTGGTATCCCACAAGGCGATGAGTTGGGATGGATGTGCCCCTTGTGGAGCAGTTCTTGGATATGTCGCTTGATCTCCTCATTATCTAACATAGAGTAGCAGTATATTGTCCCATTGGGAAGCGATGCACCGAGGGTCTGATCGATGGGATGCTTGACTTGATAGTGTAGAGGTACCCCGATAGGTGAGGAGAAGATATATTTGTATTATTCCATGACCTTGTCCAGTTGCTTCTGCTGTGTGGAGAGGTCGGTCGCAGAGGCCTTGAATGTGGTTGAAATATTTCTCTCACTCTAAGAGAGAATCACGGAGAAGAAAAACTTCCTAGTTTGATAGGTGACCTTCCTGCATTGCTTGGTAGAGATCAAGGAAATAACACTAGGTGGGACTGCCTCAGGTATCTTGTATAATTTCCTGTTCAAAGTAATAATAACACTGCAAGGCATAGACTCATATACAACATGACATTTCTATAAATAAAGTTGGCTCAAAAGAACATTACAAACTTTAAGAGGATAAACATCACACAATACCTCATCTTTGAAGGGCTTGATGTCGTACGACAAACGACATTGTTGGCTAATGCAGAGATCGCTTCATTGGTGGAGCCATCCAATGGTGTAGGGATAGTTGTTTGATGAAGTCTTCTGAGATGAGGTTCTTCTAGCTACCACTATCAATGATAAAGTGAAGTGGGGTGTCTTTTACCCACATCTATGAATGAAAGAGGTGCTCGCCTTCTTCTGGCTCGTCTGGTTCACTGGGTTGGACCTTGGTGGTAGCAACGGTGGCACTGGGTTCCACATCAATGATATGTCTCCCCCTTTTTGTTTCTGACTCTAAGTAGAAACCCGCATCTGATTTAGAGGCTTTCAACTCAGCCACCAATGATTCATTTAAGAAACAATCAGTAGTGTTATGCCAAGGGATCTCGTGGAAGTTGCACCACGTCCTAGTATCTTTCTTTGTCTTTCTGGTGTCCTTCTTTGCTTGTAGCCTAGACTAGTTGTCATGAGGTTTTCCGTATTTTCTTTTTCCTTTGTTCTACGGGTTGGGGCTTCCATTTACTTTCTTTTGATGTGAGGGGTTCTCAGGCCCAAAATTTCACATCTTTTGTTTAAGCTTTTGCTCGATTTTGATGGCATATCGATAGGTCGCGCCCAAGGACGAGATGTCCAAAAACTCCATTTCATCCTAGATGTATCTATGTAGACCACTGTGATACTTGAGAACCAGATGTCACTCAAAATATTTGATACCCATCTTAGTGCACAAGGTATGGAATATATTTTTGAACTCTAGCACTGCTTGGTCTCTTTCATGTCGCAGTGTGGTCCATTTTGTATACAGGCCGTCATAACTTCTGACAGGGTAGTATTGTTCCTTGATAGCATCCCTAAAGGACTCCCATGTGACCATGACTGTAAATAATGAGGGTTCCTCTATTTCCTTTTGCTCACAAAAAGTCTCCCACCAATATTTAACATGGGGAACGACTTTGAAGAGTGAAAATGTAATATTTTCTTTGTTCGAAAAGTTATGGACAAAAAAATACCCTTCTAGCAGATTCAACCATTTGTCTACAACATCTACGTCTATCTAACCTTCAAATCTGGGAATATCAAAGATGATTTGTACCTTGAAGGGGGAGACACCTCCGCTCGAGGAATATGTGTCGCATGTTGGTATCCACCGAAGGATTTGCCCAAAACTACTCATCATTTCGCTATTCATTTGTACCCTAACCTTGTTGGGGACATGCATTAAGAATGACAAGGAGAAGACCACTTTGATTCCAATGATCCATATTTTATGAGCATAACTAACTGAACACAGATTATTATTATTCTTAATACAGAAAAACAAGGATAACAAAGATACAGTAAAATTGGTTTCTATTCAATAAGAAAATCTGTTGAAACTGTAAAATGCAACGGAAAACAAGCTTGCTAGAATGGTGGTGGCGTATCTCTAAGAAGAGATGTGACAGTTGTTCTCATTCATATGAATATGGTTACAATGAGGCTCTCTAATCCTTTTTACAATAACCAGGGATTCCAAAACCCTAGATATCCAAAAACCTAACCCTAGGAGATGAAGTGTCAAAAGTCATTTGGGCCCCGTTGGGGTAAGCTAGTACATCAACTTCCTGGGGTCATCACTTTTGCATATGATCTCTTTTTTAGGAACACGATAGCCCATTGGAAAGGTATATCCGAGGACTACACATGTTTCCATCAGACTCTAACTTTTCCTACAGTCTAATTGTGGATAGCCCTAAAAATGTTGTTTAGGGCCTCAAAACGACCCCGAAAATTGAGGACTTGAAAACTAGACAAAAAAACTGTCAAACTGGAAAAATGCCAAAATGATCTAGTTGGAATAGGTGGGAAGCCAACAACATCCATATGGATCACTATGTAAGGTGACTTTTTCCACCAACCGACTTACATGTATTCAATGATTGGGGATTTGACACAGTCAAAAGAGAAAATATAAGGATCATACAAAAACATAATTTTAGAATTGAGACTGGGGATTAATAGAAATGAATAATTTCCCCTTGGAACCCCTCTCTTATGGAAACTTATCCCCCATAACTTTGTTCATTTCCATATGTAAATGATGATACATTTTATTTTATTATTTTTCAATGCACATTGTTCACATATTACATCATTGGGCCCACATCCATACATCGCTAAACTGAGGATGTTCCATATAAATTCACTAGTCGTATTTTGTATATCGGGCCTAAGGAACCTATTTCATTCTTGGGCGATGAAAAAATATTCCCTATCGACATCAACGCCTTCATTATAGGGCTTCATCCTATGTACATTGGTACCTATCCACCTCTTCGATGGGTTACCTTGGACCAAGCTAAGAGATTCATCCTTTCTCTCAGACTTAGTAAGGTCTCACGTGCTCAACTTCATCTCATCATTGCACCATTGATATTCGTACATGTATATCTATGATCCATCCTCAGATGTAGTTCTTGAGATTTTCCTGTCTTAGTTATGTCGTTATCATATCCCTCTGTTTGAGATTCTTTTTAGTTAGCTCATTTCAGATCTTTAGAGCCCCATTCAACCAGAAGGAGGATACAACCCCCTATGTTCTCCGGCTACAACCAGAAGGTGGATACAACCACATGCCCTTGCCCCATCCAACCGCCCTGACGTATAAGTAGAATGATGGAACCACTATCACACTATCACTTTGAGATATACTGCTGTAAACATGTACCAATAAACCTACACCAAACAACCTATACCAATAAAATTGAACCATGCATCAACCATGCATTAACCTGTGCCTCGACCTGTAATCAACCTGTACCATAAACAAGTGCATCAACCATGCACCAACCTATACCTAACAACCTGTAATCAACTTGTATCATAAACAAGTCCATGAAACCGTGTACCAATTATGTACCAATCATGTATCAAATACTCATCAACTATGACTCATCAAGATGTACCAACATCATCAACTATACACCTCATGTATGTGCCAACTCATCAACTACTTGTCTCAACCATGTACCCAACATGTACCTCAACCAAATTCCCTCATCAATTTCATCATCCAAATATGATTTGTAACTTTCTAATAGACCTAGTGTATATGATCACATACCTGCAAACCTTCCTTAACTTTAACAACAAGAAACTAGCATTTTCATCAAACTTTTCTTCAGTCTCACATGACTAGTTTTGGATTAGTCAACTACCCTAACTTGAAATAATCATAACAATGTTCCCGCAATGAATAAAGATCTAAAAATACTACAAAATTTTCTTCAATATGTTTTATGCAATTCCTCCAGGTGTCACTACTTGAAACCTCTCATAAAATGAGTTATAGCAAAAATGGAATACCATGTTGAATTTTGGCTTATTCTAGAGAGCGAACTTGTAGAGCGTGTCCCGCACGTAATATTGGTTGTATGGATATGAAAATTTACACAAAATACTATAGACTGTACTCTAGCCAACACATTTGGTCTTACTTAATGTGGATCTGGTATGAAGAAGTTATGACATTTTTACCCGAAACACCTGTTTTAGACTAGTTTTAGGACTAGCCACAAACCCTATTTTTCACGGAGTGTAACTCCAAAACTACAATGACGCGCAAGATGAAATTCGTACCACAAATATTTGGATATGTTTTCTCAATGGCCTATCAATTTGACGGTCAAAATCATTATATAAAAAAATTTATTGCAAAAATGGTGAGATGACCTGTAAATAACATACCTTAGAAAGCATCATCAAAAGAATTTATCCTCCCTTGAATTTTGGCCTTCTTTACTTCACCTTCTCTTTGAAATTCATCTTATATATTATTTGTTTACCTTAGTCACCTATATATATTCAATATGCTCAAGTGTGATTTAAAATGAGAGAGTCTTTCCTCTTATTTATACTTTCATGTAGCTTCCTCAAGGGGTTACCGTTTAACCATCTTAACCCACTTTCTTTATTTTAGGGTTAATCAACTTCTAACCACTTGTCCAATTAGTAATTTATCCATTAAATTTATTATTTAAATAATTTATTTTGTATCCACTTTGACTTATATTACACTCATCACTTCACTTTACCTCAAGGGGTTACCTTCTAATCATCTTAAACCACTTTCCTTATTTTAGGGCTAACTCACTTCTAACCACTTGTCAACTTAGTAATTTCTCCATTAGATTTATTATTTAAATAATTTATTTTGTATTCACTTTGAATTATAGTAAACTCATCACTTCACTTTATTATTTACATTCTAAAAATCTCTTAAACCACTTTGACTACTTTGACCTTTTGGGTCTTCTAGATGACTCGTGAGGGTTCTCCAACTTCAAATGGCCATGACTCTCTAACCGTGAGGAGTTATGTGACGTTCCACATACCACTAGAAATGGAATGAAATGTACTATCCATATAGAATATTATTACCTTCAAATATATCAAAACTCATACCATTATCCATCAAACAAACTTGGTTCCATTACCCAAACCTGGGTTCTCCAACTTCCTTCAAGGGTTGACATCAATGACAACCAACCTTAATCAACAATATCCCCCTTTGGAATTGATGGAAACACTCTGGTGCAATACTGAAATCATGTCATGCAATATTGAAGTTATATTTCTCATGCTCCCTCTGGAACCATGCCTCTTTCCTCTGCATCTAATAAATCTCTCCCCCTTTATCATCAATGGAAAATGTATTTTTCCATCCGGGGTTGCTCCCCCTAACTAAACTGTCTTTTTTATGGTTCTTCCTTGTGTACATCTAAGACATATAATATAAGCATTCAAAATAATTCATTTTGGAGTAGAAATAACTCCGAGTCTTTGGCGAAGATACTCAAAGGATTTTCGTGGAAGTGGTTTTGTAAAGATGTCTGCCACTTGTTCTTTTGTGCCCACATACTCAAATCTGATGTTATTTTCTGCAACCTATTCCCGTAGAAAGTGATACTTGATTGGAATGTGCTTTGTTTTGGAGTGCATCACCAGGTTCTTTTAGATACCGATGGCGCTTGTATTATCAAAATAGATTGGAATGGGCTCATCATACTCAACCTGTATATCTGTCAGAGTTTGTTTCATCCAAAGAACCTATGTACAACATGTTGTTGTTGAAATATACTCTTCCTCAGATGTAGATAAAGATATTGATGATTGTTTCTTTCTTAGCCATGATACTAAACACTCACCCAAGTAGAAAGTTGCTCCACTGGTGCTTCGTTGGTCATCTATACAACCTGCCCAATCTACATCTGTGTAGGCAATAAGTGATATATTCTTTTCGTTTGGATACCATAATCCAAACTCTTTTGTTCCTTTGAGATATCTGGAAATCCTCTTCACTGATAATACATGTGATTCCTTTGGTGCTTCTTGAAATCGTGCCATCTGTCCAATTGCCTGCATTACATCTGGTCTGGATGTTGTCACATATAGTAAGATACCAATCATTGATCTGTATTGCCTCTAATATGTAGACTTTGAATCCTTTGCAAATGACATTTCAAATTCATTCTGCATATCTTTTGCAAATTTCTGGCTTAACCTATCATCATCACTACCAAAAATAATATCAGCAACATAAACTTCAATTAATAAAATACTATCTTGACTTACCTTGATGTAGAGGTTGTTGTCTTCACTTCCTTTTCTGAACCCTACCTACTATAGATATTTATCTAGTCTATAGTACCATGCTCTAAGAGCCTGTTTTAGACCATGCAATGCCTTCTTTAATTTACACACATCATCTATGTTCTCTGACAACTGAAATACTTCTGGTTGTTCAATGTAGACTTCTTCTTCAAGTTCCCCATTTAGAAAAGATGATTTTACGTCCATATGATACACTTTAATATTTTTGGAGCATGCATAAGCTAAAAGAAATCAGATTGCTTCCATTCTGGCAACTGGGGAAAATGTCTCTTCAAATTCGATTCCTTCAATCTGTGCATATCCTTTACATACTAATCTAGTTTTTTTCCTTGTAACATGTCCATCTTCATTCAATTTATTCCTGTATACCCACTTTGTGTAGATCACCTTCTTATCTTTTGGTCTTGGAACCAATTCCCAAGTGTCATTTTTCTCTATCTGATCCAATTCTTCATCCATGGCCTTATTCCAAAATTCATCCTTGCTAGCCTCTTCAAAACAATTTGGTTCAATCGTAGATGAGAGTGCTAGGTGTGTTTGTGCTAGTGAATGGATTTTTCTTCCAGTCTCAAATCCTTCATCTTTATTTTCGATAATCTGATCTGAAGGATGATTCTTCTGTACTCGTCTGCTAGGTGTCTTTGGAGGCACTTTTTGAACTTGCTCTTCTAATTTTGTCACATCCTCTTCATCTCCCCCTTCTACTTCTTTTTCATCATCTATTTCTTCTTTGTAAAGTTGTTCCATTGATTCATTTTCTTCTTCCTTTAATTCTTGCCTACCTGTTTCAACAATTGTTACGATAATTCTTTCCACAACTTTGTTCAATTTTAGGTTGTAACACTTGTATGCTTTCCTTGTACTTGAGTAACCAACAAGTACTCCTTTTTCCACACGAGAGTCAAACTTTCACATTCTTCCATCTTCTCTTTTGATGTAGCATTTGCTTCCAAAAAATCTGAAGTGCTTCACATTTGTTGGTCTTACTTTCCATAGCTTGTAGAGAGTTTTTTCAGTGTTGTTTCTAAGCATTACTCTGTTTTGAATGTGAATTGTTGTATCCACTACCTATGTCCAAAAAATATCTGTCAATTTGGAATCCATTAGCATTGTTCGAGCCATTTCCTGTATTGTCATGTTCTTTCTTTCAACAACTCCATTTTGTTGAGGTGTCCTAGCAACGAAGAATTTCCTTTTTATTCCATGATTGTTGCAGTAGTCCATAAATTCCTTTGAAGTGAACTCTCCTCCATTATCAAATATCAATCATTTTATTTTTGAATCCATTTCATTTTCAACCATTTCCTTGTAGATCTTGAAGTTTTCAAAAGCTTCTGACTGATTCTTAAGAAAACAAACTACAATCATTCTTGTATAATCATCAACTAATAACATAAAGTATTTCTCACCTTTTAAACCATTTGTTGTAGTTGGTCCAACTAGATCAGTATGCACAAATTCCAGTGGTCTTGTTGTTGAATATTCCTTTGATTTGAACCTGGTCTTTGTTTTCTTTCCTTGTTGACAATGCTTGCATAAAGTGTTGGTTGGTTTCGTGATCTGGGGAATTTCTTTGACTGCTTCTCTTTTGATGACTTTGACAAGGTTATCAAAATGTATGTGACCCATTATTATTTTCCATAGCCAAATTTCATCTTTCTTTCCTAGACAACACTTTTCATTTCCAATTTCACTTAACACATATATGTTGCTTGAAGTTCTCACAACTGTAGCAACTAATTTTCCATAACCTTCTTTTCTTATCTCACACTTTTGTGAATTGAAAGTAACTTTATGACCTTGGTCACACATTTGAATCACACTTAGAATATTATGTTTCATATCTTCTACTAGTAGAACATTTTCTTCTTTTGTATTCTTGTTCCCAATTTCGACTGTGCCTTTTTCAATGATTTTAGTTGAATCATCATTTCTGAAGGAGACTGATCCATCTCTTTCCTTTATTAATGTAATAAACCTATATCTATCACTTGGCATGTGTTTTGAATAGCCACTGTCAACATACCAACCACGTTTCTTCTACTTAGCTTGTAGAACAAGTGTGCATTCTTCATTGTTGTACTGATTATGCTTTCTTATCCATGTTCTTTTTTGAGGTTCATGTCTATGATTGTTGCTGTTATGTTGTGGTTCTCTAGGAGGGATTGTCATTCCTCAACATTTGGCCATGTGTCCAAAGTTGTTACACTTGTAGCATTCCACTTCAGTTCTTAATGATTCAAACATGTTGTAACTTCTTCTATGTGTTTCACTAGGCCTTCTTGGATAACCCTTTTGTGTATGACTTTCAAAGTTGTATATGTTCTTGTTGTTAGCTCTGCAATTCATAGTTTTATGTCCAAAATTATTAAATGCATAACATAAACCAAAAATGATAGTTTGATACCTGGGATTTGAAGATCTTCTGAAATGAGGTGCTCTTATGAATCCTTCTTATTCTTGAGACCTATTTGTTTCTGTCGGCCATTAATTCTAAAATCTGAATCTTCTCGGTGGAGGAGTGTCCCTGTAATTTTATCTGTAGACCTTCCTATCCCCTTTGATTGTTTCTACATATCTTTTTGGATATGTTTCTTGTTCTATTGTTTTGGATCTTGATCCCTTTTCTGTCTGATTGTATCCAAGTCCGGACTTGTCATTATGAGGCCTTTGACTGTTGATAATGTCATTCAAAACTTTTGAGTTGTTCTGCATATTTTTCTTTTGAAGACCCTTTCTTAATGTGACATTCTGATGCAGGAGCATCCCTCACAACAAGCAAAACCAACATGGAAGAAGGAAGTCAACTGTAAGACATCCAGCGCAAGTTTTTTGAATTTTTAAATTTTCCCTTGAAGTTGATGCGCTGAATATAAATGAGATCATTTAATTTAGGCGCCTTGGGAGAAAATGTAATCAGACCTCGAGCCATATGCTCTCGTCTGAGATGAGCCGAGATTCATGTAGGACACATGGCAGAGCATAAGGTGGGACCGCGCAGCCGACGGGTGGACACGTGTTGGTGGAGATAGAGTCAGCATCCCGTTGAATTCTCTCATCTCGGGGATTCGCGGAATAGGAAGGTGAAAACTCGACGGTTCAACCGGTGAGGTTGCGAGGTCGCGAGGTTGCGAGAGGCGCTAGAATTTAATCCTAGCCCACGGTTTCATGTGGAAGGGGCTATACCCAAATCGCCAGGTCGGGTATCACAAGATTTGAAAGGAAGAGTTGGAGGTTTTAAGTCACGAACTCGCGAGACAGTGAGATTTAGCTGATCTCCTGGTAGTAAAAGGGGAGATCTCAGGGAAGATTGTTGTGGGTGCAGATTTCCCGACAGGGAAATAGAAGAACCTTCGAGTTCTTCAGGCCGAGAAGAAGAAGGTCCTGTGAGAGCGAACGTGCCTGGGTGGTGCGCCCCTATGTCAAGTGGTATCAGAGCATAGAAAAGTTTCTTTTCTTTCTGTAGCAAAGGAAAAGGAGAATTCACCATGCCACCAAGGAGAAGAGGTAAACAATCACTCGATCCAGAGGAGGAAAGGGAAATGTCCAAAGAAAGAGGTAGGCAAGTACAAAATCCAGATGTGGAAAGAGAAGTGCGAAATCTTCGTGCCAGAATGGAGGACATGGAGACATCACAAAGGCGAAACGCTGATGCAGGAGATATCAGTGAATCCGAGGATGAAGGTGATGCTAGACATGAAGAAGAAGAAATACCAGCAGAAGATGCAGCCAATGAGCGTTTAATTAAGGCTATCACTCGGATGAGTTCGAAAACAAAAATGGATATTCCAGCTTATGAAGGGAGTCTGGATGCGGAAGAGCTGCTAGATTGGATTAGAGCTCTTGACACTTACTTCGATTATGAAGATATCGAAGATGATAAGAAGGTCATACATGTCGTCACAAGATTAAAAGGACATGCAGCCTTGTGGTGGGATGAACTGAAAGCTGATAGGCGTTTCCAAGGCAAACAGAAAATTAAGAGCCGGGACATGATGATTGCAAAGATGAAGGCAAAATTCATTCCCAAGGATTATCAAATTTCTCTATTCAGGAGGATGCAGAACCTGAAACAGAAGCTGATGACAGTGAAAGAGTATACTAAGGAATTTTATAGGTTGAATATCAGAGCAGGTCATCGTGAAAGCAATGGTGAAAAGGTGGCCAGGTATCTGAATGGCCTGAGGTATGAAATTCAGGATGAATTAAATATGGCAACCATCCGAATGATGGAGGATGCTTACCAATTGGCTCTGAAAGAAGAGGAGAAACTGAGCCATAAAAAAAGTTAGAGAGGCCAAGGCAGAAGTCATCCCAGAGGAAAATCAGTTTCCCAAGATAAATACCAGAAGCCCAAGTAGGAATGGAAGAAACCTCAAGGAAAAGTTGAAAGAGGTGGAACCTCACAGAGAAGACCATATGTTGAGCAGCGAGGAAAATAATTTGAACAAAGAGGAGGATATGCTGATAATGATAGGTTTCCTCGTACTAGAGGTAGAGGAAGAGGAAGAGGTGGAGTGATTACATGCTTCACGTGTGGAAAGAATGGGAATAGGTCATTTGAGTGTCTAGAGAAAAAGAAAGAAACTGGAGAGACTCACATCGCTGAGGCACAGAGGCGAGATGTTGAGACAGAGTACGCTGAAGGCGGAAGATCGCTAGTGATGCGGAAAGTTCTTTTGACGCCAGAGAAGGAGATGGAGAATCCAGCACAGAGGAACAATCTTTTTAGGACTGCTTGCAAGACCAAGGGTTGGGCATGCAAGGTTATCGTGGACAGCGGAAGCACCGATAATCTCGTTTCAACCGAGATGGTAGAAAAGATGGAGCTGGAGACAATTGATCACCCGAGTCCATACAAATTTTCATGGCTACAGAAGGGACATCAGGTAAATGTCACTAAACAGTGCTTAGTTGACATTAAGATAGGAGGATATAATGATAAAATTTTATGTGATGTTATTCTTATGGATGTTTGTCATTTATTGCTGGGTAGACCATGGCAATATGATAGAAATGTAATTCATGATGGGAGGATGAATACATATACCCTGGAAAGGAATGGGAGAACTCATATGTTGTGTCCAATTGAAGATAAAGAGGTGAAGCCAGAAGTAAGCAACAGAGTACTTCTCATGAGTGGGAAGGAATTTCTTACAGAAGTTAAGAAGAAGGAGGATCCACAATTCTTTGTGGTCAGAAAACCGAGAATTGTTCTGACTAGCACAAGAGTGGATGATTTACCAGGAGAAGTTCAGGAACTGCTGGAAGAGTTTGCTGATATTGTGGTGGACGAATTACCTCGTTCATTGCCACTGATGAGGAGTGTGAGTCATCAGATAGACCTCATACCAGGAGCTAGTTTACCAAACAAAGACACGTACAGATTGACGCCACAAGAGAATGAGGAGGTTAAAAGACAGGTCTAGGAGTTGTTGGACAAAGGTTTGGTCAAGGAAAGCTTGAGTCCATGTGTTGTTCCAACAATATTCAGTCCGAAGAAAGATGGAGGCTGGAGGATGTGCACTGATTCAAGAGCCATCAATAAGATAACTATCAGGTATAGATTCCCATTGCCAAGGATGGATGATTTGATGGATTGCTTAAGTGGGGAATTTTTTTTTTCAAAGATAGTCTTGAAGAGTGGATATCACCAGATTCGTATGAGAGAAGGTGATGAATGGAAAACAACATTCAAGACAAACGAAGGTTTGTATGAATGGTTTGTCATGCCGTTTGGCTTGACGAATGCACCAAGTACCTTTATGAGGTTGATGAATGAAGTCCTGAAGGAGTTCATTGGGAAATTTGTCATCGTGTATATGGATGACATATTGGTTTTCAACAAGACAAAGGCTGAACATTTGAAGCATTTGGCTATTGTGATGAAGAGATTACAGCAAGAGAAGCTGCTGATAAACATGAAGAAGTCCTCATTTATGAAGACATAACTCATTTATTTGGGGTTTGTTATTTTTGCAAATGAGTTGAGGATGGATCCAGATAAGGTGGAGGTAATCAAGAATTGGCCATCACCGAGGAACGTATTTGAGGTGAGGAGTTTCATGGACTGGCTAGTTTCTACTGAAAATTCATTAGAAATTTCAGTGGAATTAGTGCAGCAATGATGGATACAGTGAAGAAAAGACATAAATATTTTCACTGGACGGAAGAGGCTGAGAAGAGTTTCAATTTATTGAAATGAAAGATTACAGAGCAACCGGTTTTGGTGTTTCCAGATTTTCATAAAACATTTCAGGTAAAATGTGATGCAAGGGGGTTTGCCATAGGAGCGGTCTTGAGTCAGGAGGACAGACCAATTGCATATTTCAGCGAGAAGCTGAATGAGGCAAAAGAGAAATACTCCACATATGATAAGGAATTCTATGCCATCATACAGGCATTGAAGAAATGGAGGAACTATTTGATTCCGAAGGAATTTGTTTTATATAGTGATAACCATGCATTACAATATGTGACTCAATAGGAAAAGTTGAATCAGAGGCATGTTAAATGGGTTGAATACATGAAAAATTTCACTTTTGTGATAAAACATATTTCTGGTACTGCTAACAAATTTGGTGATTCTTTGAGCAGGAAGTGTTTGTTGTTGCAGGAGTTCAAAGTCAAGACGTTAGGATTTGATGATCTTAAGGACATGTATGCAGGTGATTCAGACTTTAAGGAAGCTTATGAAGCAGCTGAGAATCTAGTTATCAGAGACAGAAGTCAGTGGATAGAGTACGTGATCCAGGACGGATTTTTGTTCAAAGGCAACCAACTGTGTATTCTGAATTGCTCCATGAGGGAGAACTTGTTGAAAGAGAATCACAGTGGTGGATTAGCAGGACATTTTGGTCATGAAAAGACATTTGAAAAGCTGAGCGAGTCATACTTTTGGCTAGGGATGCAGTCATAAGTCAAGAAGTTTGCAGACAGATGCAGGATTTGCCAGCATTCAAAGGGAAGAAAGAAGAATGCAGGATTTTACCAGCCATTGCCCATACCTGAGAAGCCGTGGGATGAGATTAGCATGGAATTCGTATTGGGATTGCCGAGGACACAAAGAGGTGTTGATTCCATATTTGTGGTAGTTGAAAGGTTTTCTAAGATGGCACACTTCATTCCATGCCAGAAAACTAGTGATGCGACTCACATCGCAAATTTGTTTTTCAAAGAGATTGTTCGACTTCATGGATTGCCGAAAAGCATAGTTTCGGACAGAGACACAAAATTCATAGGGCATTTCTAGAGGAAATTATGGAAGAAGCTGGGGACTAATTTGATGTTTAGTTCTGCTTATCATCCTCAGACGGATGGACAAACAGAGGTGGTCAACAGAAGTCTGGGAGACTTGTTAAGGAGCTTGGTGACAGAGCACCATAGCAGTTGGGATAGCATATTGCCACAAGCAGAGTTTTCTTACAATGATTCAGTGAACAGGAGCACAGGAAAAAGTCCATTTCAGATTGTATATGGAATGCAGCCAAGAGGAGTTTCTAAACTGAGGGATTCAGAACAGACTGATACTAGCAGTGCTAGTGCAGGAGAATTTGCTAAAGCGATGAAGGAACTTCACAGCCAGGTGAAGGAGCGACTATTGAAGTCAAGTCAGGAGTACAAGCGCAGAGCATATCAACATCGGAGACAACTTTAGTTTGAGGTTGGTGATCTAGTTCTTGTGCATTTGAGGAAAGAAAGGTTCCTGAGGGGAACATATAACAAATTAAAGATGAAGAAAATCGGGCCATGCAAGGTCTTGAAGAAAATGGAACAAAATGCTTATGAAATTGAGTTACCAGATGGGATCGAAATTTCTCCGATATTTAATGTTTCGGATTTATATCCATATAAAGCTGATGAAGCAGGAGCAGAAAGTGATGATCAACCAGAGGTCCAGTGGCAGAAGCAGATGCCAATTGCAGAAAAGCCACAGATGGAGCAGATACTGAATAAAAGAGTGGGTAAGAAAACCAGGAGGAAAGAATATTTTGAATATTTGGTCAAGTGGAAGGGACATCCAGTTGAAGATGCCAGCTGGGAGACTGAAGCAGAAATTATGAAGCATGGACATACCATGTAGGAGCTCATGGATAGGAGCCCATGCAAATTTTCAAGCGAGGGAGTATGATGCAGGAGCATCCCTCACGACAAGCAAAACCAACGTGGAAGAAGGAAGTCAGCTGGAAGACGTCCAACGCAAGTTTTTTGAATTTTTAAATTTTCCCTTGAAGTTGATGCACTGAATATAAATGAGATCATTTAATTTAGGCGCCTTGGGAAAAATGTAATCAGACCTCAAGCCATACGCTCTCATATGAGATAGACAGAGGCATTTATAGTAGTAGTTGCAAGTAGATAGAATTGAATTCTTAGATTAGATAGTTCTAGAAGGAAGAGGGAAAACCGAATATAGACACCCTCATTTGTACCATTGTAAGATATTTTAGGAGAAGAAAGAAGAATCTAGAGCATAGGAGAATAGCAGAGAGTTGTAGAAAACACCCATGTATAGATCTTGAATTAATGGAAGAAGTTGATTCAGATTCATGGCTATTGTGTTATTCTCTGTGTATGTGTGTTGAATGCTCTGCTTATGAATATTACTTCCTGTTATGAATTTGTTATCATGTGTGTGTATGATTTCATGTGTTGAGATTGAAATTTGAGAGGAAGTGGAATGAGTTTCAATTGTTTCTCTACTTGAGCAAGGATTCCTGCAAGGAGTGCAGTTGAAGTCGTCCGCAAGGAGTGCGTTGACAGAAGGCTCAGAGAGTTAACTCTTGTTCTCATACCACCAGGAGTGAGATTGGGTTATACAAGTCGTGCAAGGAGTGTGCAGGCTAAGGAGAGTCTCAGTCGTGACATTGAGCGAAGTATTGAAGGAATGCTGCTACGGGAATACACAAAGTCAAGGAAGCTCGAACAGTTGAAGTGTTCGCAGGTTTTCCGCAAGGAGTGCGTGCAAAGAACCTCGTTGAGGTTGAAGTAATTTAGCAAAGCTCGGGAAGGATAGGCCTCTGAGTCATTGAATATTAGTGTAGATAAGTGTGACTTGAAGTCAGGAAGAAACATCGCAGGTTGGCAAAAAGGCGAAGGAATCTCATGGAGAGATACTCTTTTTCATTTCGTGGATTATACAAGGAAGAACTGACAGTCGAAATCTTCTGAAGAGATTTTGCGAAATTACGAGGATCTTCAGATCTTACAGAAGTGCAAGGAGGTTACAGAGAGAAGATTCTGAAGATTTTGAAGCTTAGGAGAGGTAGGGCCGTCGATTTCGAGTCACAAGAACCGTAGGATCTACACGTGGTATCGTGTATCGGGGACTCGGAAGTTGAAGCCCCAAAAGTTGTGTAGCAAGAACAGTGATATCGCGAGACGCTATATCCCTACAAGGCTAAGAACCATCCATCTGAGGAGGATAGGTGGCAGAGATCGAGAGATCTCGTGAACTCGGGAGTTCACAGGGTAAAGGCCCAAGTATTGGGTATTCAGAGTCGCGAGGCACGAGGACGCAAGGCGACGAAGTGGCGAGAGGATCGTAGCCGTCCATCTGAGGGGACAGGTGGTGAGAGATCGATAGATCTTGCGAACTCAGGAGTTCGCAGGGTGAAAGCCCAAGTATTGAGTATCCAAAGTTGCGAGGCACGAGGACGTGAAGCGGCGAACTAGCGAGAGATTTGTAGCCATCCATCTGAGGGGACAGGTGGCGAGATATCAATAGATCTCTCGAACTCGGGAGTTCGCAGGGTGAAAGCCCAAGTATTGGGTATTCAAAGTCGCAAGGCGTGAGGACGCGAAGTGATGAAGTGGCGAGAAGATTGGAGCCGTCCATCTGAGGGGACAGATGGCGAGAGATCGAGAGATCTCACAAACTCGGGAGTTCACAGGTTGAGAGTCCAAACATTGGGTACTCCAAGTTGCGAGGTTGCGAGGTAGAGAGAGAAGGACAGTCGTTGGATCTGGATCATAGGAGGACCATTAGATCCGCACGAGGGATCGTGTCTCAGGACCTCACAAGAAAAGGTCCGAGAATTTGGACGCGGGGATCGCGAGATTGCGAGAAGGAGATACCCTGACAGTTGGAGAGCAGTGTGGGCCATAGTGGAGCGCGAGTGGAATACAGGTGGCACAAAGGATTCGTGAGTCGCGAAGTGCCGAGGAGCCGAGATTCGTGTGGACGTCGAGTCGCGAAGTGCCGAGGAGCAGAGATTCGTGTGGACGTCGAGTCGTGAAGTGCCGAGGAGCCGAGATTTGTGTAGGACGCGTGGCAGAGAATAAGGTGGGACCGTGCGGCCAACGGGTGGACACGCATTGGATGGAGATAGAGTCAGCATCCCGTTGAATTCTCTCATCTCGGGGATTCGCGGAATAGGAAGGTGAAAAATCGACGGTTCAACCGACGAGGTTGCGAGGTTGCGAGAGGTGCTAGCATTTAAGCCTAGCCCATGGTTGCATGTGGAAGGGGATATACCCGAATCGCCAGGTCGGGTATCGCAAGATTTGAAAGGAAGAGTTGGAGGTTTTAAGTCACGAACTCGCGAGACAGTGAGATTTAGCTGATCTCCCGGTAGTAAAAGGGGAGATCTCGGGGAAGATTGCTGTGGGTGCAGATTTCCCGATAGGGAAATAGAAGAACCTTCGAGTTCTTCAGGCCGAGAAGAAGAAGGTCCTGTGAGAGCGGACTAGCCTGAGTGGTGCGCCCCTGCGTCACATTCTATGCTACCAAATTTTCAATGATCACATCTCTTCCTTCTAGCTGTTCTTTCAGTGCTTCTTCAATTCTTTTATCTTCTTCAATTTGAACCTTCAAATTTGTGATCATTTGTTCTAATTCTGGGTGTCTTCTTTCTTGTCTAGTTCCACTTGTAGCTTCTTGTTTTTCCTCTTTTCTCTTCTGATAAATTCTATGGAACTCAACAATTCCTCTCGATAGTCAACTTATGCCTCTTCAATTTCCTCTTCGACTTCTTCATATTCTTCTTCGGTTTCTTCATATTCTTCTTCGGAGTCTTCTTTATCAGAGTCTTCTACTGCCATGAATAGAACTCTTTCTGTCTCACTGTCACTAACTTCATCTTCATCTGATGATGAGATGTCTTCTTTGCTGCATAAGTTTTTCTTGAACACTTTCTTTGTGGTTCTTTTACCTTTATATGTTTTTTTTTTTTTAGTAACCTTCATCGTTTATCTTTTTCTTATGAGGACATTTGTTAGCAAAATGATCAATACCATCACAATTAAAACAAATTAAAGGAAACTTACCTCTATACCTGTTGTCGGTTCCCTTGTTCAGTCTTTTGAAAAATTTGGCCACTTCTTCATCATCTTCTGAGACGTCACTATTGCTTCTATGTTTTTTTTCTTGTTGCTTTCCCTTTTTCTTTGATCTTTTGGATGATTTGAAGGATGTTTCTTTTACATATGGATTTTCCTGTTCATTTCTCATTTCATATGTTGTGAAGATTCCATGTATTTCGTCCATTCTTATTGAGTTTAGATCTACTCTTTCTTCTAGTGGTGATATCTTAGGGTCAAATCTCATAGGAAGAGATCTTAGTACCTTTTGAACAATTACAAATTCTTGAATTTTTTCTCCCAATCCCATGATTGCATTTACTATTTCATCAACTTGTAAGAAGTAAAATACAATATTCTCATCTTCTTTCATCTTTAGTTATTCGAACTAACCTCTGTAAGTTTGAATCTTTTCTTCTTTGACTTTTGAATCTCCTTCATAAATATTTCAAAGCTTGTCCCAAATCTCTTTAGCGGATTTACAATGTGCAACTTTGGTGAATACCATTTCACCAAGACCATTCAGAAGTGCATTTGTGGCACCAACCATCCCCTTCTCTCCTGTTAATGAGTGGCTGACTCGACCTCCCGGTCTAGGATAGTTCAAGTCATCGAACTGAATGGTTCGTTAGGCTCTTGCTAGAACTGTTTTAACTTGACACAAGCCCTTTTTTCTTCCTCGACACCCACTATGTGGCACCTACGGACCCTCTCCTTAGCGCTTTTCAACTCTTGCAACAACGGCCTTAGATATCGATGCTTAGCTCCTTCCTTGATGTGACCATGGACTATGATCATGGGCCAACTCCCTTCTCGATCCCACCCTTCGGAACTTTCGCGAGGTGTTTCCTCATTTTCCCTAATTCCTGAATCGACAAATTCTTCGGGACCAGATCTACGGTCCACACTCTTCTCGTGATCAATGACTGCGATAAATTCATGAGTTCAGACTTTGCAATTCCTTCCTTATCCCAACTCTACTTTTCCTGACTTGCGAACCAACGATGTGTCAATCCCAGTTCCATGTGCCCCTTTCCTTTGGACAACTAGGATTTCTTCAGCTTCCCCAGCTCTTCGGGTATTCTCTCCTTGACTTTCTCCAAAGGGTTCTTCCTCTGAAATGCATGGATATTTTCCATGTGACCTTCCATATCCAACGGTCTGGACTGAAATTTATCTTCACGACTTCATGAAGATATTCATTTTCTCTCGGAAAACCTTCTGAATTTCTTGCTCCTAAACGTCTCGATCTTCTTCCACCTGTATCCTCCTCGATGATGGATGATTTCACTATCTTCAAGACTTTGGCAAGTACTTGACTCCTTTGCACACTTAGCACAAATTTTCCTTTCAAGACTTAGGCTATTCTCGAATACTTTATGCACTCCTTGCAAAGTCTTACGCAGACTCTTCTGCGACCTTGCTCGACTTGAAAACCTCCAAGGTTCCCAGTTCCTTTGCATCCTTCAGTGGACTTATTCTTGCCCTCTTGGCAGTCTCTCTCTCTACTTCCTGAGATTTCAAGGTAAAATTACAACACCTTAGGCACACTCCTTGCGCTTGGCTTAGTTCTTCGACTTCTTCTCCCTTATCCTTAGGGAAAAGTTTAAGGCATATCCTTTCCTTTATCGATGCACTTATTACAAAGCCTTCCTTCACCATAATGTTCAGCAATTCTGGGATTCTCCAACACCTCCAACGGTGTTTCTTCTGTGCATGCTTACACTAGCTCGATGCCCTCCCGGTAGAGTGTTTTAGAGTGTTCAGTAACTCTGAACTATACTTCATCCCACACAGTCTTTCTTTCCAAGGTACTTAACCACCTTGAAATTTCTCCTAGAGTCTGTAAATTAATCTGGTGTTCCCTCCTGGAAACTTCTCTTCTGACTCCACTAAGTTCAGACATGCACCCCTTGTGTCGGCTCACAGATTTTTCTTTCCCTGTCGTGCACTCCTTGCACTTATCCTAGAGAACCAGACTTAACTCAACACACTCTCAGATAGAAAACTATATCTCTATCCCTACAAATGATTTCTAAAATTCATCTACAATTCATAAACATGCAAATGACATTCATAACACAACATCCATTACACAGAAATGTAGAACAAGAAAAACTGTCATTTTCTATTAATGGTGGAATGTCAAATTAAAGTAGTGGAGTCCGAGCTACAACTGAGTCTCGGCTCTCTGTGTTTCTCTCCTTATGACCCGACCTATCCAACCCAACCTCTACTTTTCTTACAATACAAATATTTATTCAAGAGGGGCTCTATGAGCTTCCCTCACAAGATAAATTAGTGGTATCAAATCATCATTCAAAATTCCTATCGAAAGGGAAAATCACAATGATAGAAATCTACTCCAAATCAAATGTAGATCCATTCTGCTATCAACCACTTAATGGTGACCTTATCTCCAGCTTGTGCGAAAGCACGATTTGGCTCTTCCAGCTTGTCCTCCTTAATTGCTTGGATCAAACCTTGGATTCTAGAGGCAAAATGAGAGGGTGGTGCCTCTCCTCTCTTAAATGTGCACCATGCGTGAAATCTGACTGGCGCGTGATGAGGTGGAGCGATGCTCCTACATCATACTCCATGGCTACGAAAATCATGAGATCCTACTCATGAGCTTCTAGCATGGTTGAAATCCTCCTAGATCCCAAAATTTCTCTTGGATATGTCTCTTGGATCCTGTTCTTTGCTTCTTCTTCTCCTGCGTTATCCTCGCTACTCTTCCAGTTTTATGGTTTCTCAGCTTCCTCTTTCTAACCAATTCCTCTACCGACTCCAACATCATATTCTTTATCTTCTCAACTACTTCATCCAACTACTCTATCAATTGACTTTCCTTCTGTAGACTAGCTTGTTGCATTCCTCCCTTGTTCATGGGAAAATCATGCTGATTTCCCAAGTCATATTCTCCATCTCTTGTGGCCTTGAATTTCCACTTTGCTGCATCCTCCACTTCTGCAGTTTCAATAGTGAACTTTTTTTCAAATACTTCCTCTGACAGATTGATCCCTATCATTTTCTCGACTGGTTTTGTTCCATCTTCCACCAACTGTAGCTCGTACTGGTGTATCTCCTCCAGCATGGCTATTTCTTGGTAGCCACCTTTTGGTTCTGGATTTCCCAACCAATCCTCCAGTGCCTTTAACTCCAATTCCCATTGAGTGAGTAACTCAACTGGGCATTCTCCTTCTGTTGGGACAAACATCAATATATGTTCCTCTTTTTCCATGGAAGTCTCAGATTCCTGTCTTCCGGTCGCATCTGCAACATTTGTGATAGCCTCTCCTCGACTACTTGGTAAGAATATCTCGACTCCTCCAATGATAAGAATTCTCCCATGATCCTTCTCTTTGATGGAGGAAGTTTTCAACTTCTCATCATCTTTATTCACATGGCTCACAACTCCACACGAATCTCCATCTGAGTGAGGTATTCCTTCTCCCTCCTCTTCGTTTGTCGACTCCCCCTGCTGACACAAAATCTCAATTGATCTCATCTCTTCTTCCTTGCCCACATGGAAATCTAGGACATCTTCTCTACCCACCTAGCAGTTTACGAGATCCACTAATCCCTTCTCATTGCCCACCTGGAAATATATGAGACTCTTTCCAGATCTCTTTCCCTTATGACTGAGGGTTTCAGCTTGCCTCAACCACCTTCTTAACATTTGTTGCTGCCTTTTGGTAAACAACTTTTGAACAGGCCATCTGGTTGTTCTCTTCAAAGGCCATTCATACCTCTAGTGTACCTTTGACTCCTACTGCATCTTGAATGCAAGTTGCTCCATCCGTGCTCGGATTTCACTGAGCTCCTTGTCCATCTCCGCCTTTCTCTTCTACAAATGGACTTTTCCTTGACCATGTTTATGTCTGTCAATGGCCATATTCACCTTCTACCTTCCCTCCTGGAAAGTATGTTGTTCACTCTGCAACTACATCTTCATCTTCTCCTTCGCATGAAATCTACAGATGAAAACTTTCTCTGATACCACTTTGGTATCAGACTATCTCCTTTGTCTCCTCCTTCACCTGCTGTCTACAGGCGAAATCAAGCTCTTGTATCTCCTTTGCCTATGATCTGCAGACAAAACCAACTCTGATACCACTATGGCACCAACCACCCCCTTCTCTCCTATCAATGAGGGTCTGAATTGACCTCCCAGTCTAGGATCATTCAAGTTTCCGAACTGAATGTTTTGTCGGGCTCCTGCTAGAACCGTTTTAACTTGACACAATCCCTTTTTTCTTCCTTGGCACCTACTATGTGGCACCTGCGGACCCTATCCTTAGTGATTTTCAACTCTTTCACCAATGGCCTTAGCTCTCAATGCTAAGCTCCTTCCTTGATGTGACCACGGACTACAATCGTGGGCCAGCTCCCTTTTCGATCTCGTGCTTCAGAACTTTCGTGAGTTGTTTCCTCCTTTTCTCTGATTCCTAAATCGGAGAATTATTCGGGACCAAATCTACGGTCCACACTCTTCTTGCAATAAACGACTGTTATCAATTCGCGAGTTCGGACTTCACGAGTCCTTCCTGTGCCTCTCCTCTCTTAAATTTCCACCATGCATGAAATATGACTGGCACGTGCTGAGGTGGAGCGATGCTCCTACATCAATTTATGGCTTTGGAGGTGGAGCGATGCTCCTGCATCCAATAACTGTAGAGTAAATAAGCAATGAAAAAATGAACAATCATACACATACACAGTACACCCGTGTTTTACGTGGAAACCCAAAGCGGGAGAAAACCACAGAATGTTTTTTCTTATATGTCTTAAATAATTACATTCATTGGAAGCACCAAGTTCCTTTGTTTTCCAGTTGCAACTGGAAGGAGGATCCAACCCCCTAGTTTCTCAGGCTACAACCTGAGGGAAGCTCCAACTTCCTAATTCTCTAGCTACAACCAGAGGGAGGCTACAACCCCCTATGTTCTCCGGCTACAACCACTTGTCCATTCCCCGTCCAATCGCCCTGACGTATAAGTAGAATGATGGAACCACTATCACACTATCACTTTGAGATATACTG
>ML798719.1:220701-232962 GCA_009831015.1 Picea engelmannii | reverse complement strand
GTACCAACATCATCAACTATACACCTCATGTATGTGCCAACTCATCAACTACTTGTCTCAACCATGTACCCAACATGTACCTCAACCAAAATCCCTCATCAATTTCATCATCCAAATATGATTTGTAACTCTGTAACATACCTAGTGTATATGATCACATACCTGCAAACCTTTCTTAACTTTAACAACAAGAGACTAGCATTTTCATCAAACTTTTCTTTAGTCTCACATGACTAGTTTTGGATTAGTCAACAACCCTAACTTGAAATAATTATAACTATGTACCTGTAATGAATAAAGATATGAAAATAGTACACAATGTTATAGTTCAATGTGTTTTATGCAATTGCTCCAGGTGTCACTACTTGGAACCTGTCAAAAAAAGATTTATAGCAAAAATGACATACCTTGTTGAATTATGGCTTATTCTAGAGATCGAACTTGTAGAGCGTTCCCCGCATAGAATATTTGTTGTATGGATCTGAAAATTTTACACAGAATACTACAAACTATACTATAACCGACATATTTGGTCTTACTTAATTTGGATATATTATGAAGAATTTATGACGTTTTTACCCGAAACACCTGTTTTAGACTAGTTTAAGGACTAGCCACAAACCTTATTTTCCACAGAGTGTAACTCCAAAAATTCAACAACCCACAATCTGAAATTTGTACCACAACTACTTGGATATGTTTTCTCAATGGAATATTAATTTCATGGTCTGAATCTTTCTAGAAAAAACGTTATTGCAAAAATGGTGAGATGACTTGTAAATAACATACCTTAAAAAGCATCATCAAAAGAATTTATCCTCCCTTGAATTGAGGCCTTCTTTACTTCACCTTCTCTCTGAAATTTGGCTTAGATATCCTTTGGTTACCTTAGTCACCTATAGATATTCAATATGCTCAAGTTTGATTTAAAATGAGAGATCCTTGCCTCTTATTTATACTTTCATGTAGCTTCCTCAAGGAGTTACCTTTTAATCATCTTAACCCACTTTCCTTATTTTCGGGTTAACCAACTTCTAACCACTTGTCCAATTAGTAATTTATCCATTAAATTTATTATTTAAATAATTTATTTTTTATACACTTTTACTTATAATACACTCATCACTTCACTTTACCTCAAGGGGTTACCTTCTAACCATCTTAAACCACTTTCCTTATTTTAGGGCTAACCCACTTCTAACCACTTGTCAACTTAGTAATTTCTCCATTAACTTTATTACTTAAATAATTTATTTTGTATTCACTTTGAATTATAATACACTCATCACTTCACTTTATTATTTTCATTCTAAAAATATCTTAAACCACTTTGACTACTTTGACCTTTTGGGTCTTCTAGATGACTCATGAGGGTTCTCCAACTTCACATGGCCATAACTCTCTAACTGTGAGGAGTTATGTGACGTTCCACATACCACTGGAAATGGCATGACATGTACTATCCATATAGAATAGTATTACCTGCAAATATATCAAAACTCATACCATTATCCATCAAACAAACTTGGTTCCATTACCCAAACTTGGGTTCTCCAACTTCCTTCAAGGGTTGACATCAATGACAACCAACCTTAATCAACAGTTTCCACCCCCCTTCACCCTAGGTGGGGGCATCAGTTTCTATATACCCAAATCCAAAATAGCTATGATGTAGACCCGGTCCTTTGATCTAGGCATATGTATATGGGATTGTTCATCTCATTATATTGTACTATGGCCCTTTTTTCCAGCATCATGTTGTCTCACCAATTCAACCCCTCTATGATAGGGCATACCATTGTAATCATTATCATGAGTTATCTTGACGAGTATGGTTATTCCTACCTTGTCTCTATTGAGATCATATAACTCACCATCTTGTGGCTCTCTTGTTGACAAGTGGTCTTCTTCGACCTCTTCTATAGGTGGTTGTGTTGTCCATGCAACTTTTGTCTCTCCACATCTATTTCATCTATTGGTAAAATAAAACTATAATGTATTTCAGTCATACAATGTGTTCCTAACCTCATACATTAGTGGGTATCTTTATCACCTAAAAATTGACCACCGAGACCAAAATTCTAGGTGTACTAGAATACACTATCAATAATATATTTATCATGACATAAAACCCACTTTTACACCATCTCTTGTCAATATAAATTATAGGAACCCCTTTCCTAAAGTTATTTTCACCTAATAAAGTCATAAAACCTCATTTTATGACTTTTCCCTCTTAATTTTATTAAAAAAAAACAAAATAATTCAAATTTTTTGTTATAAAAGTAAGAGGGTCTTCCTCCCATTTCATTATCTCATTTCATTTTTTCCTCTCATCCGTTATTTCTCTCCATTCTCTATATTGTGGGTGGTTTCCATTATATTTGTTCCATAGCTCATGAAACCCTAGTTTCTTGAGGGCATTTTCTCTTGTAGCAGCCATCATCATTTACAACCATCAACAGAGGATATAGTAGCCACACACTTAGGGAATTCCAAGAACTCTCCCAAGGAGAGGCCACGAGGAGATCAACATCTTCAAGGGTTTCTCCATAGGTGATATTGTAAATATATCTATTGGGTAATGGATAATGCTTTCATTATTTCATGAATTTACTATTCTTGCTTATTTCTTTTGTTGTATTTTACTTACATTCACAAGAATAGTATAGATATGAGAATGAATTTGTCCATGTGTATTTTTTCTCTAACATTTGTCTATAATCTTGAAGTAACCACAAGATCTGTACATTTTCTAACCCTCTACACAGATTTACACCAACTGGAACATTATGCATTTTTTTAATACCAACATTCTTAATTTATAAGAATTATGAACATACACACTATTTTTATGCATAAGAATTCCATCTTCTTCTAGCTTATACTCTTCATATTTTTTCTATACATATTTTTGTTGTAATATTTATTTTACCCATATATATTGTTCATCTCAAATAAGAGCTTCCAAAATTATGTTTTTCAAATTTGATTTGCACATGGTAATGGTTGTAGCATGCGTTGCATGTATTCTTTTGCCAAGTGTAACAAAAACTTTGTTCTCTTTCCCTTTAATATATTTAATATCAAATTCATATTCACTAATATATTCCAACCATCTTGTTTGCTTGGAATTTAAAGTCTATTGTTGAATAAAATATTTCAGACCATTGTGGGCTGTCCTTAACTCAAATTTTCTCCCCATCAAGTGATGTTTCCACATTTTTAGTGAATGAACTATGAGAACAAGCTCTCAGTCACGTGTGACATAATTCTTATCATCCTCTTTAAGATTTTTGTATTTATAACAAATCACATGTCCATTATGATTAAGAAATCCACCAAGTCCCTCTTTTCAAACATCTATACATACTGCAAAATCCTCATTTGGATCAAAAATAATGAGAATGGGTGCACTAGTAAAAAATTTCTTTAACAATTGGAACCTTTCTTCACACTTTGGTGTCTATTAAATTTAATTCCCTTCTTTTGTAAAGATGTAATAGGATGAACAATCTTATAGAATCCTTCTATGAATATTCTATAGTATCTAGCAATCCCAATGGATGACCTTACCTATATTATTTTCTTAGGTGTAGGCCATACTTTAATAGCTTCAATATTCTATGGATATATTGTTATTCCTTACTCCGAAATGAACTATCCCAAGTAATGGATCTAGCTTTGATAAAAATAAAACTTGCCTAACTTAGCATACAAATTATGCTATCTTAGAACTTGTAGTATCAACTTCACGTGATTTTCATGATCCTTCTCTAAATTTGAATAAATAAGAATGTCATCCAGGAATACAATGAAACACTTATCCAAGTAATTTCTAAATATTCCATTCATTAAGCACAAGAAGGTAGTTGGTGCATTTGTTAGTCCAAATGGCACTATTGCAAATTCACAGTGACCATACCTAGTTCTGAAATAATTCTTGTTGATGTCTTCATCCTTTATCTTTACTTGATGGTATCTTGATTTCAAATCTATCTTTGAGAATATCTTTGCTTCTCTCAGTGGATCAAACAAGTCATTAATTATGGGTAAAGGATATTTATTCCTCAGGGTGACTTTGTTCAGCTATCTAAAATCAATGCACATCATCAAAGTTCCATATTTATTCTTTACAAAGAGTATTGATACTCCCCCAAGAGAGACGTATGGGTGTATACACCCCTTATATTATTGTAATTGCATTTGCATCTCCTTAAACTTTGGTGTATTCATTCTATATGAAGTCTTATATACTGGAGCAACTCCATGAATCAAATTAATAGAAAAATAATATCTATTTTTGGTGCTAGAACTAATATTTCCTTAAATACATTTGCACACTCTTGTAGCATTAGAAATTCCTCTATATTTGACATTTTTTCCTTTTCTATCTCTTCCACATGAGTTGCATATAATTAACACCCTTTTCTAAAACATCTCTTAAATTGTAAAGATGAAATATCCCTTATATAAATAGGTCTTGGAATTTCTTTCATTGTTCTTTTCTTTTCTTATTCATCAAAACAAGTAAAAGTCTTGTTATGAAGATTTAGAACAACATGATGCACATCCAAACAATCCATTCCAATGAGGGAATCATATGAGACAATTGGTATTATATTTAGGTTTTCAATATTGATGACACCATTCATATCTAATAGACAACCTTTGACAATCTCATTAATTTCCTTTTAGTCATAGTAGTTAATTGAACCAACCATGATTCTCATGCTTACTTCTATTCAAATGAAATCATTCAACCAAATTAAGGGGAATATAATTATGAATTTTTCCTAAATCAATTAAAATTGCAAGAGTTTGATTGACAATCTTACCTCCAACCTCAATCATGTTTGATTGATGGTATGCTTGTTTATTTTTTAGGGCTACACATATTCTTGGGATGTTCCTACCCACATATTCCATTGTAGTTTCCTCTTGTATGTTGTGCACATTCCTTATTATGTATTCCTTATGAGGAAAATATTTGTACAAATAGTCTCCTTCACATCCCCAACATTTGATTGATCGCTTTGTCCTTTTCCCAAAGGATTTTTCCATTTTGGATCCATTCTGATATGGATGACTTTGTTGATATGTATTAGGATTGTCCATGAAAAAAGGAGGTTTGAATCCCTTCTTCCTATGATTGATTTTTTTCCATTTTCTTATCTTTCCAAGACCTAGAAATATTCTCTGCATTTGTTTTGGTCATATAGGTATTTGACTTTCGTGATGGTCTCTTAAAGAGTCTTAGGCTCATCAAATTGGATCTTGTCTCTATAAAATGCTAGTAGTCATCTTAAAAAACATTGTCTTTTAACCTTCTCCTCTTTAATATAGACAACATACCTCAACAACGCCAAAAACATCTTTTATATTCTTCCATGATCATATTTCCGAACTTGAGTTCAAATAACTCCTGCATATTCTTGTCAAATTAGTTCTTAGAAAATTATTGATCCTGGAAATACTTCCGAGAAACCATTCTCTCATTGGTGTGCTTAAATTTCTTTACCTCATCCCACCGTATGCAAGATTTTCCTTGTATATGGTATATAGAAATTTTTGCTTCTAGATTGGATGAGTAGTTATGCAGTTGAAAGTACTTTCATATCCCCAACAACCAAGATTCAACGTTTTCTTCTATCTTGTTTTCATGATCAAAGGTTGGTGGCTTAATCTTCTTGATATACCATTGGAAACTTTCTTGTTCGTATCTTCTTATTTGATGGTTGATCAGGGACGCTTTCAGACTGCTCTTTGATTCTTCAGATACATAACATTTCCTGGTTGAATGAGTTGGTGAGTAGTGATGCCTTTGAGTTTTGAAATCACTTCTTGAGTGCCTATATTTTCTATGAATAATCTTCCTTGCATGAGATATACCTTCTTCCTCATGAATTGAACTTGATCCATTCTTTATTTTCCTCTACAGTTGATTTAAACTCTGTAGCATCCGAGTGTTTAAATGGTTTTGATTCTCTTGGAATTTTAACAACCTCTTGTTATAAACTCTGCAACTTTGTACCTCCATATTCAAACTCATTTTCTACACTAATATTCATGCCTCTAACATTTTATTCATAATTGTAAGGTCCTTGTCCATCTTCCATCCCTCCTCAATGGTGCTCTTCAAATCTGATATTTGCTTGTCCTTGTTGTAACATTGATTATTCAAGAAGTGTGCATACAATTAAAAATTCTAGATACACCTCAATGCTAGATCTATAACATTTTCTTTAGACTTCTAGAAAATATGCACATTGCCAGTTTTTTTTGTCTATTAAGGCTACAAGTCTTTTTCTTCCCAATTTCTGAAGAACCTTGAAGATCTTATCCAAAATATAATATTTCATAAGTATTCCCCTCTAATTTTTTTTTTTATAATGACTATACTTATGCTCCAATATGAGCTCAGAGCTAAAATTTACAACTATAAAAAATAACAAGTTTTTCCCATTTTCTACACTTTACTCACTAGTGCAATCAAGGTTGAAGACCAACTTATGCCATTTGTAGAAGATAATCTAGTGAGAACCAAGAACATTTTTTGTATCGAGCGAAAATAATAATTATGATTTTGAATACTCAACAAATTTCATACTAGTGATAGGATTCTCCAATCTCTTTTTGCATCAATATGGAATTGTAATCTCTAGACTTTGAATTTTTGGCCAAAACTACTATCTTTCAAATGGAACAAAACCAGAAAAAATTTAGTAGGAAAAATTTGTCTATATTGTTGAGGACATCAAATGTTGGCTAGAATTTGTTTTATAGATTTATGATGTTGGGTTCCCTTCCATTGAAAATTTCAAAAATCACCAATTGTGAGTGGGCGATGGGGACAGGGGGGAGAAGGGACGGAGGGGGAGGGGCACGGGTGTGGGGGGGACGGAGGGACGAAGGGAAAGGTGGAGGTAGTTGGGTATGGAGGGGGAACATAAGTGGGGAAAGGGGGAAAGGAAATACTGGGAATCCCCTGCCCCAACCCACCCAACCCAATATGTTTTAAAAAAATTAATATGTTTTTAATTTGGTTTTTAGTTTTTTTTTTTTAATTTGTTCTTTTTGTTTTCTTTTTATTTATTTTTTTAAATTTCATTTTTTTTATAAATTTTATGTATTTTAGGTATAACTTTATTTCTTTTTTTTTTAATTTTAATTTTTAAATTTTGTGTATTCGTGTTTTTTTTTCCATTTTTTAAGTTTTTTTCTCATTTTTTAGTTTTTTTCTTTTTAATAAATTTTTTAAAGTTGTGTTTTGCAATTTTTTTTTAATGAAAGAGTGTATTTTGCCAATTCCCGGAATCGCCCCTAGGGGGGATTCCGGGGATTACACCCCCCCTCACCCCCTCAATATGTTGTTTTTTGTTTATAAAATTTTTTTGAATGTGTTTTTAATTTGTTTTTAAGTATTTTTTTTTATTTTTGTTTATTTATTTATTTTGTAATTTTTTTTTTCGTGTTTTCTTTTTAATTTTATATATTTTAGATATAAATTTATTTATTTGTTTTTTATAAATTTCGTAATTTTAGGATTTTTAAATTTATTTTAACTTTTATTCCCATTTTTTAGTTTTTTTTTAAAGTTGTGTTTTACAATTACTTTTGAATGAAAGGGTGTGTTTTTTTCTCTTTAAAAAAAATAAAATTGTTGATGCAATTTTTTATTTCAATTTATTTAATTTTTAACATAAATCATTAAAAAAATTAATTAATAAATAAATTTTCAAGTTGGATTTAAGAGTCAATTTTAAGTATTTTATTTGCAAGGGTACTAGTTGTCAATACAATGGCTTCAATTAAGGCGTTATTTTGAATACAAAATAAATTGGTTCTTCTAGTATCATCACTTTTTTATTTGAAGGTCAATTTTAAGATTGGGAATCAATTGTCAAGGCCACGATTTCAAACAAGTTGCAATTTTAACCACCCCACAAAAAAAGGGTGTTGCCAGTAGCAACACTTTTGAATGGGGTTAAAAATAACCACCAAATGTAACCTCTAAAAAACAATAACTATGGAGAGTTCTCGTTAAGTTGGTAACTTTGTTTACCTAATTGGTGGTAAAATTGGGTAGCTATATAGAACACCTTATACTTGATTAAGTATTGTCTTAGGAGTCTTTGAAGCTACTAGGGAAGCCTCCCTTGTGTTGGATTTATCCTTCACTAAAACGAGGAAATTCGTTGCCTAGGTGACAGTGATGACACTTCTAATGTTCCACTCACTTTGTACCTTGTGAAGGCACTAGGGTGAAAGAATGTGTGATAACAAGTTTTATAGTCAATTCCAATTAAGAAACACTCAAACAACTACAATGTATAGCTTATTTGGCCATAGGGACTCCCCACTAGACAATGATAGTTTTTTTCCTTAGTTTGAAGTGTGGGGCAAGGTGATGCAGACCTCCCTTCTCTCCTAAGGACTGTGCGACCTCCCGGTCTAGGATTGATCAAGAAACTGAGTCTGATTGACTCTTTGGCCCTCAAGAACCTCAAATCCACTTAACAAGCCCTCTTTCCTTAAAGCACAGGTTATATGGAACCCATGACTTTCTCCTTAATGCCTTTAATCTTCAGCATGTTTAGACGCTAACTCTCCTAGTTAAACCCCTCCATTTATGTGACTAAGGCTATGACCAATCACCTAATCGAAAGGCACATCGCGACTTCGCATATCGAGCCTTTGCATGCAAGTCACTCTGACTCTCCCGACTTCTGAAATCCCGATAGGAGCCTAGCGCATGCTAGCCCCTCTATTCCTATTCACCGATGTGACCCTTCACTATGAATGTGGGCCAATATTTCGAGCACTTTGTGATTTCGCATCTCGTGAGTTCACACTTCCTGAGTCGTCTCCCTAGACGATCAATGGTCCAGATATCTTCTCGAATTGACAACTCAGATCAAATCTTCACGGTTTCAGGTTTCACGAGTTCCCTGAACTCTTACCTCTGATTTCCCGAGTTGCGAAGTCCTGACAAAACCAGATGTATGGTTCAAATCCCTCCTTCAATCAATGGCTGCGATCTTTTCTCAATTTCATGATTCACGACTTTGGAGTCTCCTTTCCTCCATTCTCCCGATAGTCGAAATTGCGATGGCGCTGGATCAATGGTCCAGATCTCCCCTTTGATCGACGGCTCAGATCATGTTGCGATTTCATGTTTCACGAGTTCTCATGACTCAACCTTTAACTCCTTCGAGTCACGATTCAGTGAAATGCTAATCTCTCGCCATGTATCCTCCTTGACAACAGGCGGTCTTGATGATTTCAGAATGATCAACGACTGTGATCTTTTCACAAGTTTGCACTTCGTGAATCCTCACAACTCTTCTCTTTGACCTTTCCACTCTGCGAGTCAGAGAAATGATGATCTCTCGCCACATGTCCTTCTGTGATGGATGGTTCCGATGATTTTGGAATTTTGTGACCTTGTTCCTCATGTGTACGTTCAAAGATTTAATGTTAGTGCACTTTACCTTGATCAGACGACTATGATTTGTTTGCGCTCAAATCAAACGGTTGAGATCTTTCCTCCTCTATACTTGCTCCTCGTTGTCTGGATGCTGATCAGATGGTCCAGATCTTCCCTTTGAGCTAAATCTTTCTTTAGACTTAGAATATTTTCAAAAGGATTTAAAGGATTTGACCTTTATCCTTCCTGCCAGTCCATTTCTTGGATCTTGTTCATGCTTCTTGGAAAGTGCTACTCCTCCTGAGCTTGACCTCTCCAAATATTTCAATCTCCCAAGCACTTCTTGATTTTCTAGGAAATTCGTCAAACTCAGATCCAAAGGTTCTTGAAAAGAATCCTTTCTCTCATTCCTGGCATTCTTCCGCTCTTGTCCTTCGACTTCTTTACGGAGTTGCTTCGACTCTTCGTCGAATTCCAGGTCTGTGCACTCTTTGCAACAAATATTTACACAAGATTTGAGTTCTTGTGACGACTGTGCACTCCTTACGGAAATCTCTTTACACTTCTTGCAAAGAAAGTCTTACGCTATTTCTTTTGAACTTTATGAGTTGAAACATACCCTGTCAATGCACCCCATGCAGACTGTGTGCACACCTTGCACCGACCCATGAAGAAAATCGATTTAAATTCTTATGCAAGCATTTCAAAGCTACATACACTCATAGCAAGATTCATTCATTCTTGAAAGGATTAATAGAACAACAGAGAAACTGCAAACACTATTCACACCATACATTGGATCAATTTTTCTCTGTTATCTTCATTCAAAATCAAGAAAATGGTTACAGCTAAAATCAAAGCAACAACTAATACTATGAGATTCCTACTTGCTCATAATTCTCGTAACCCCTCTTTTGGGCGTAAAAAATATCTCTTTATACAAAAGAAACAAACTAACTGCTATCTAATTACGCTTACATTAAGACAAAGGTTAATCTCCCAAGTCACACGTGCTCATTTTGTCTCCACACGTGTGATTTTTCCTCTTTCGTTTTCTATCGCTTCAAAATATTTTCAGTACTGGCTAGCGTTCGAGACTCCGGATTGGATCTCAGTCACTGAGTTGTCTTGCCATGTGTACTTGCTGACGATGCTCCTACATCATACTCCCCCTGGAAAAAAATTCATGGACTCATGTCCATGAGATCCTGTACCGACTTTCCATGCTTCTGGATATCAACTTCACTTTCCCAACTAGCATCTTCTATTGGGTGTCCCTTACACTTGACCAGATATTCAAAATAGGTCTTCCTCTTGGTCTTCTTACTAATCCTTTGATCAATGATATTTTCCATCTGTGTTTTTTCTGCTATAGGCATTTGTTTCTCCCACTTAATATTCCATTGATCTATTGATCCCTCTGTGTCATCCTTACTGTAAGGATACAGGTCTGAGACGTTGAATATGGGTGATATGTCCACATCATCTAGTAGCTCAATCTCATAGGCATTGGCATCAAACTTCCTCAAGATCTTACACAATCATATCTTCTTCATCTTTATCTTGTTATATGTCCCCCTAGGGAACCTTTCCTTCATTAAATGTGCTAGAACCTGATATCCTATTTCAAATTGGAGTTCTCTGCGATGTTGATCATCTCTGCGTTTGTACCCTTGGCTAGAATTATGCAACTGTCCACTGATCTGGCTATGGAGCTTGTGCATTTTTGCAGCAAAATATTCTTCTCTAGCGCTTCTGATCTGACTTTGTTCCAAGTATCTCAACTCAAATACTCCCCTTGGTTGCATTCCATACAATATTTGGAACATGCTCTTCCTAGTTCTCTTGTTTGGTGAGTCGTTGTATGAAAATTTTGCTTGTAGCAGAATCTGATCCCATTGATTATGGTGCTCAATGACCAAACTCCTCAATAAGTTTCCCAAACTTATGTTTATCACCTCAGTCTACCCATATGTCTGAGGGTGATAAGATGAGTTGAAGGACAAATTCTTCCCCAACTTCTTCCATAGTGTTCTCCAAAAATGACCAACAAATTTTGTGTCTCTGTCTGAGACAATTCTTCTGGGTAGGCCGTGAAGTCTCACGACTTCCTTGAAAAATAGGTTTGCAACATGTGTTGCATCACTGGTCTTCTAAGATGGGATAAAGTGTGCCATCTTGGAAAATATATCCACCACCAAAAAGATGGAATCGCGTCCTCTTTGTGTTCTTGGTAGTCTTAACACAAAATCCATGCTTATTGCATCCCAATGCCTCTCTGGTATGGGCAATGGTTGATACAATCCAATGTTCTGTCTTTTAACTTTACATGTTGGCAGATTCTGCATCTGTTCACGAATTTTATTACATCTTTTCTCATACCTGGCCAATAGTATGAATTTCTCAAATGCGCAAATGTATCATCATGGCTGAAATGTCCAACCAATCCTCCACTATGTTTTTCCTTCAAAAGGTTATTCCTCATTGAGCATTTTGGTATGCACAATTGATTTCCCTTGAACAATAATCCCTCTTGAATCATATACTATGTCCACTGGCTCCTATCTCTCAACACAGGATTCGTGCATGCTTCATATGCTTCCTTGAAGTCTGGATCATCATTGTACATTTCCTCAAGGTGTTCAAACCCTAAGGTATTTCCCTGAAATTCCTGCAGAGTCAAACATCTCCTGTTAAGGTCCTAACCCGCACATAGGTAGATCAATGTATTCGGATGTAATAAAGGTCAATATTAATAAGACCTTTCAATAAAATAGAATAAGGCAGATGTAAGAAGACCTAATAGAAGCTTCCGCTTCTAGAAGGATCTT
>ML798719.1:196883-210749 GCA_009831015.1 Picea engelmannii | reverse complement strand
GTGACTCAACCTTTGACTCCTTCGAGTCACGAGTCATGGAAATGATGATCTCTCACCATGTTTCCTCCTTGGCAACGGATGGTCTCGATGATTTTAGAACAATCAACGGATGTTATCTTTTCATGAGTTCACACTTCGTGAATCCTCACAACTCTTCTCTTTGACCTTTCCACTTCATGAGTCAGCAAAATGATAATCTCTCACCACATGTCCTACTGTGATGGATGGTTCCGTTGATTTCATAATTTTGTGACCTTGTTCCTCCTGTGTACTTTCAAAGATTTAATGTTAGTTCACTTTACCTTGATCAGACAGCTACGATCTATTTGTGCTCAGATCGAACAATTGAGATCTTTCCTCCTCTGTACATGCTCCTCGTTGTTTGGACACTGATAAGATGGTCCAGATCTTCCCTCTGAGCTAAATATTTCTTTAGACTTAGACGATTTTTGAAAGGATTTAAAGGCTTTGACCTTTATCCTTCCTACAAGTCCATTTCTTGGATCTCGTTCGTTCTTCTTGGAAAGTGCTACTCCTCCTGAGCTTGATCTCTCCAAATATTTCGATCTCCCAAGAACTTCTTTCTTTTCTGGGAAATTTTTCAAACTCAGATCCAAAGTTTCTTGAAAAGAATCATTTCTCGCCTTCCTGGCATTCTTCCGCTCTCATCCTTCGACTTATTTATGGAGTTGCTTCGACTCTTCATAGAATTCCAGGTCTATGCACTCTTTGCAATAGATCTTTACACAAGATTTGAGTTCTTGCGACGACTGTGCACTTCTTATGGAAGTCGCTTTACACTTCCTACAAAGAAAGTCTTACATTATTTCTTCTGAACTTTACGAGTCGAAATAGGCCCTGTCAATGCACCCCTTGCGGACTATGTGCACACCTTGCACCGGCTCACGAAGAAAAGCGATTTAAATTCTTATGCAAGCATTTCAAAGATACATACACTCGTAGCAAGATTCATTCATTCCTGAAAGGATTAAGAAAACAACAGAGAAATTGCAAACACTATTCACACCATGTATTGGATCAATTTTTCTCTGTTATCTTCATTCAAAATCAAGAAAATGGTTACAACTAAAATCAAAGCAACAACTACTACTTTGAGATTCCTACTTTCTCATAATTCTCATAACCCCTCTCTTGGGCATACAAAATCTCTCTTTATACAAATGAAACAAACTAATTGTTATCTAATTGTGGTTACATTGAGACTAGGGTTAAGCTCCCAAGTCACGCGTGCTCATTTTGTCTCCATGTGTGTGATATTTCCTCTTTTGTTTTCTATCACTTCAAAAGATTTTCAGTACTGGCTAGTGCTCGAGACTCCGAATTGGCTCTCAGTCATTGAGTTGTCCTACCACATGTACTTGTTGACGATGCTCCTGCATCACAAGGTCACCGAGGTGACAGTGGGTGGCTTTCCTGAGAATGATTCTAGGCTCTCCCATTGAGGTTAGGAATTTTCCTCCTAGGTGGGAATTTGAGCGATAACACCTCCTTACCTACCACGTCACCTTACATCCTTCACATCATCATTATATATATATATATATATTAATTAATGTGGGCCATCAAAGTCATCCACTTGACATATTATCATTGAATGACATGACAGGGGTCCCATATCTATCCATTTGTTTCCAACACACATGTTCCCACACACTCGATCTATATCAATAACCCAGATTGATTGCAGATGTTGAACTTGCTAGTCTTTAATGTAACTCTCATTCAGAGGTTGTAGTAGGATTCCAGTGCATCCGATACATTTAATGGAAAAATGATTCACTATGGTACAAATATTGCTTGTATTTATGTAAGAACCCCTAACTCAAACAAAAGGTACTTTTGAAATTGCACACCTCTTTGGTAGTAGAGCACTCAGGATTTTTGAAAACCTATCATAGGGTCAAGAGGGATTTTTTTTTGGATGGCCTTAAAAATGATGTTCAAAGGTTTGTAGCAGGATGTTTGGTTTTCCAACAAAATAAGGTGGAAACAGTTAAGACCCCAGGTCTTTTACAACCATTATCCATTCCAAGTCAGCGTTGGGAGGAGGTTTCCATGGATTTCAAAACAGGGTTACCAAAGTCTGGAGGAAACATTGTCATCATGGTGATTGTTGATAGACTTACCAAGTACACATACTTTTGTGCGCTCTCTCATCCTTTCAAAGCCATTACAATTTCTACCACATTCATGGAGACAGTTCAAAAGCTACATGGAAGCCCAAATATTATTGTAAGTGACAGAGATCCCATCTTCATTGGACATTTTTGGACATAAATATTTTCTTGTTTGGGTACAAAATTGGTTGATATATCATCTTATCGTCCTCAATCTGATGGAAAAACTGAGATAGTGAACAAATGTCTGGAAGGATATATTCGTTGCTTTGTCTCTTATAAAAAAACACAATGGTTCAAGTGATTACTCTTGGCAGAATGGTGGTATAACAGTTCCTTTCATACTGCAACAAAAATGACACCATTTATGGTGGTTTATGGATATCACCCATCGTCAATCACTTCTTCTCTAAAATAAAAATATAAGGTTCAATCAATGGAAGATCACATCAAGCATCAACAACAAGTTCTCCAACTCTTAAAGGAAAACTTGACCATGGCACATAATCGCATGA
The DNA here is from genome assembly GCA_009831015.1 of Picea engelmannii. Taxonomy (NCBI): domain Eukaryota; kingdom Viridiplantae; phylum Streptophyta; class Pinopsida; order Pinales; family Pinaceae; genus Picea; species Picea engelmannii. The sequence goes on along the minus strand of ML798719.1, from coordinate 208,096 downwards.
AACACAAAGCATATTAGCATCATAGTGAAAGAAGTTTTGAAGCAGGGGATTGGATATTTTCAAGACTACAACCATACAAACCGATGTCCCTCAAACAAGCTAAGAAGGATAATAAATTATCACCAAATTACTCTCTCCTTTATAAGGTGTTGCAAAATATTGGTACTATGGCATACAAATTGGAGCTTCCTGCATCTTCGCGAGTACACCATGTTTTCCATGTTTCATGCTTAACTAAAGTTATACGTGAAAAGATCCCAGTTCAAACTATATTTCTAGAACTTGACGAGGAAGGAAAAACAATATTGGAGCTTGAATCTATCACTGACACAAGAATTCTCCAACTGAGGAATAGATCAATTTCAGAGCATCTCATTAAGTGGAAGAAACTACCTACTGAAGATTCCATGTGGGAAGATGAGACTTTTATATAGAAGCATCCAAAACTACTCAAGTGTTGAGGACAACACTTTTCTGAAGGGGAGGGGCATGTTAAGCCCTAATTCATGGAACATTACCCCTTAATTGGTGCACATTACATTAGTATTGTTATTTTATTTATGTTGGCTTGGGTCCATTAGTTGTAATTGTACCTCCTAGTCTCCTACATATGCCAATGAGACCTTTTCATTTGGAATCATCTTGTAATTGTGAATCCATGTGATGTATAAGGAGGTTTCCCCCTCGAAGAGGCTTACTATCTAAATTTCTCTCTTTGTCAAGGCGTTGAGTACTTATTTTGAGGTTTTTATCCTATTTTGATATTTGGTTCTTAACAAGGCACGATAGTGATTTATCGTTTTATATTATTGAAGGAATTATGAGTATCTAAAGTCCACTCAAATCTTTAATCCTTTTTTAACAATAAATTGATTGGTTTGCCAATACTTGCATAATCAAGGACAAATATTCTCACAAAGTTTATTTTCCCAAAAAATGAGTATACCCCTTCTTTTTGAAGACGAAGGATTCAGTTCATTGATGGCCTTGATTATTTTTGGATCAATGAATATTCCTTCTTGTTGACAATGTGTCCCAAAAAGTTGCCTTCAGATACAATGAACAAACCTTTCTTTGGATTTAGAGAGACCCCATATTACCTACACCTTTCAAAAACTTGTCTCAAATGATGAATATGTTCTTCTCTTGATTTTGAATGGATAGTTAGATCATCCTAGTAATCCACCATAAATCTCCCTATCAAGTCTTTGAGTGTGTGATCCATATCCCTTTGAAAAGTATCTCCAACATTCTTCAAACCAAATGGCATGCAGGCATACACATATGTCTCCTAAGGTGTTATCAAAGTTGTCTTTGGCATGTCTTCTTATATAACTAAAACTTGATTATATTCATAAAATCCATCCAACATGGACATACAAGCAGACCTAGTAAATTTTTGAAAAAGGAATTCCATGTTAGGCATGGGATAGTTATATTTTATGATTGTCTTATTTAAATCTCTAAAATCGACACACATTTGAATTTCCCGGTTTTTTTTCCTCACAACCACTGGATTCGAGAGCCAGTCTAAATGTATGATGGGATATATGATTCCAACATTTCTCAATTTCTCCAACTCAATTTTTACCAATGGATTCAGCTGGGATTCATCATTCTTATATTCTGCTTAAAGGGCTTCATCCCTTCTCTCAATGGAATAATATGTTGGTATATGGATTTATCATATGCTTTAAGATCATCATAACTCCATGCAAATACATAAAAATACTCTTTAAAAAGGGAAATATATTGATCAACTTCTTCAGATGTACAATCAACTCCCAGATTTACATATTTTGGGGAACTATCAGTTCCAATATTGATTTTCCTTGTTTCTTGTACCTTTCAGACCAATACTTCTTCCTTGAGATTCTTTGCATGATCATCTCTTGTAAAAAGAGATTTAGATTTGACACAATTTTTTGAAATATGAGAGATATTATTATCATTTTCTTCAACATTATTTTCATTTGCCAAGAAATCATTTAGTTCCTCATCATTCTCAAATACCTGAAGATATTCTTGATTATCGGGAATTGAAGGTCTAAAGACTCTTTTCACTCGAAAGGAGGTTTCACTTTGTGTATCCTCGGGATTCGACAATGAAGCAGCAAGTGCTAAATAATATGCTCTTTGATTTTTCTCTCTCGGAATGAATGATATGTTGAATGATCTAAAGGCTTCCATTATTTCATTCACTCTCTTAAAATATAGTTTGAGTTTTTCCTTTTTAATCTTACATCTCTGAGTGATTTGATTTATGATCAACTCAGAATCACCAGTTATAATTAAATGTTCAATATTCATCTCCAATGTGAGGATCATCCCCTGAATTAGAGCTTCATACTCCACTTCATTATTTGTACAAGGAAACTCAAGTCTGGCAGCATGTCGATATATGACCTTTTCAGGGATTTTGAGTACAATGCCAACTCCACTTCCCAATCTTGAACATACACCATCAAAATTTATTCTCCAATACCTGACAAAGGGATTGTATTCTTTTTTTACATCTTTTGAATGCTCCACATCAAAGATGGAAAAATTTCCAATACCGTCATCTATGTAATCTTCCATAAATTCATTGTCCTTCTTTTTGTATGAAAATGACATTCTAGGTTCACGAGGAACTTTGAGCATTTTCCCATCTTTGTTTGGAAGCATCATGCAACTGCCATCATTCATTATGTAACCGCCAATTATTGAAGACCAGACTCTTCCAAGTACTACTCCATATGCTTGAGGGAGATCTAACACTATGATAGTGAAAACAATGATAACATAAGGGGCAATAGTAATCCAAGCATAAAAGTCCTTCATCTCTCCATAAGCTAGAACTTTTCTAGAATCGATTGCATAGATACTTTCACTTGTTTCATAATACTTGGTGCAGCTCATGCCAAGTGCTTCCATCACCGCCAAAGGAATGATGTTATTCGTTGCTCCAAAATCCACCAAACAATTGTGAAGCACAAAATCATAGTTTTCAATCGAAATATAGAAGGGTGGAACTTTTCCTCTTAATCTCACAATTGATATATTTTGGTTTTGCTTTAGATTTGCATTAACAACTTCCATTATGTCGGCTAGCTCATCCAAAAATTTGAGAATGTTTTCCCTTTGTTGGGGGATCTTTACTACCTCTGTAAAAGGAAATTTGATTCTTAGTTTGCTAATATCATCAACCACATTATATATTATCTGAGGAGGATTTGAATTCTTTTGTTGCCTTTTTGCTTCTATGCTTCATGATTTGTTCTTCTCATTCTCCTTTTATTTTTATTTTTCAAAATTCTCATTATTCTTTAACTTATTTACATGTACTCGTGTCTGGGCAACATTTTCTTGGGAGATAAGATCTTCTTCACCTTATTAAAATATGTGCATGGATGATTCAGATTCATCCATATGTACATATTCAAGAGCTTCTTCTTGTACATAATCATCTTCTTGATCAACCATTTTCTCATTGTAGGGCTCTTCAAGTATTGCTGCATTTGGATTTGGTTCCCTTGAGATTCTCTATCTGTGTTGATTATCAACATTTTTAATTATCACTCTTTGTTCTTGACATGAATTTCTTCTTTGCTAAGGAACTGGAATCCTTGAATTAGGTATAAAATTTTCATTCCTTCACAATCGTGTTATTTCATTCTGCATTTGTCTGATGGTTCTATTCATTTGTGCAATTTTCATTCTTTGCTTTGTCTCCTGAGATGCAACAAGGTCGATTTTCACATCCGGGATAGTTCTTTTAAATAATCCTCCACCGAATGTTTGATATTTAGTACATCATGGCTTTTGATCCTCATTCTTCCTCTAACTAGATGCTCCTTGATCAACAATATTCAAATTGTCCATCTTCCTTTGCACTTTTCCAAGGATAATGTCAGGGTCAATGCTTATTTCAATCATAATTTCCTCCATTTCAGTAGCTTTGATCATTGCTTCATCTAAAGTCTCAATTTGAGAGGCTCTAATAGAGAATTTTACATTGGACAACATGGAATTTTTGTAACAACCAAGTATCACTGGACCATTAGGCCTTTTTTCTTCAGGGATTTTATTCAACTTTTTACTAAATCTCAAATTGAAATCTCAAATCCTCTCATTTTTCTTCAGGAATATTTTGGTGAAGTTGGTAAGAAGAGTATGGTGAGCAACTTGAGGAGAAAACATATTCAATAACATTATTTCAAGATCATCAAACGAGTCGATTGATCTTGTGGGAAATGATGTGTACCATTCATAGGCTTGGTCAGACAAATTTTGGAGAAACAATATTACCATTATATCATCATATTCGATAACATGGAAATCACAAACATCTAAAAATAAATCAACATGTATTTTAGCATCAATCATTCCATATCCAGAAAATGTCTTCAAAGTACCCCTAGGAAGAACAAGGAGCTCATGTTGTTCCCCTTAAAGGTTCAGGGGGGAGTCTCTTACTCTTCTTCTTGGAATTCTATATCTTGGTTTGCATCTTTCTTCACACCTTTCTTCTCGTATTTCTTCATGCCTATCTTCTCTATCATACATATCTGAAAGTTTCTTCTTCTCTTCAAAAAATTTCCCTTCAATTTCTAGGATACATAATTGCTTTCTTTTACTTCTAGTGATTGGTCCTTTATACTCATCTAGTTTCAATACCTATTTTGTCTTTGCACTCTTCGAATTTTCCTTTCATATCTTCTTTGTCTTCGAAGAATTTCCCTTTCTTCCTCTTGAACAAGAGTTTCCCAAGATATTTCTAATTATTCTCTAGTTTCGACTGTTGTTATTGGAATATTATACAACAGATGCATAATACTTCTCTCATTTTGCAACCCAATTTCTAACTGGGGCTGGTCCGATTGAGGAAAATTCATATGAATTACTGGTGTAAAACCAACTTCAAATTTTCAAATTCGTCTCCAGTATGGTCGCAAAAAATGTTGACGTTTGAATCTGTTAGGATCGAAAAGGAAACCTCATGAGAATGTGAATCCGCCCACAATTTTTAAGATGTGGTACTCCTATTTGTCTTATGATATATATTTGAAATTTCCAATCAAGAATAATATAGGACTATGTCAAAAAAACATGAGTCCAAGTCTTCAATGCTCAAGAAAATTCAAATGCTGAAAAACAAATATATGTATGTAAAAAAAAGGGGTTCTTGGGAAGTGGACCAGGAACTTCAAACATCACACATGGAAAAAAAAAATGTAGATATCCTAACATCCATCATAGTTTAATAAAGATCTGATCACATTCAAAATAAAAAAGGAAATGGTCTATCACATGAGAGAACTTTGAAAGAGTATTACTTATATAGATCAAAAAACAGATTTTGATAGATTGATTTCAAATACTTTTTTTCAAAACTCTGAATTATAAAATATGGTCAAAATCAATCTCGAATTAGTTCCATGGGATTTATTAGAATAATAATGGTTGTTACAATGCTTGAAATTAAAAGCGTTTGTCCATAAATGGATTGGGATTGGGGCTCTCGTAGACCATAAATAAATATTTACAAGAAAATTTTTGAATAAGGAAGTGGCAGAATGGAACGCGAACAACAAGATATGGAAAGAAGAAAAAAAAAGTTATCAAAATTCGGTTATACTTTTCTAATGAAAGAATAAGTATAACTAGATGAAAGTATGATAAAGAGAGAAATGTGTGATTCAATGTAGACTTACTATGATGGAATATCTCTCTTTCATTTGCTTGTTGATGTGCCTTTTATATTTTTGTTCGTTGCGGTTGGGTGGATGGTTGTAACTACTTCTGTTGGTATTTCAAATATCTTGGCAATAGACTTGTTTAAACATTCTTCAATATAATCCCTTAATGAAGCAACAATCACTTCTTGTTTCACTTTGATATTAAATAATTCTCCCTCAATTTATCTATAGTCGATAGATAAATTTTGCAACATATTTTCAATATCTTCATTTTTATTAGTATATTCAACAAGCTAGTTGTCAATGTCATCATATGTGAACTCAACTATGCTATCTAATTTTTCAGCGAATTCTTTCTTTAAATATTCAATTTGTTCTTCAAATTGTTGTCGGGTCATGAGAATTGAACTTGATATTAGCTTAGGGTCTGAAACTTTGATGGTGGTACTGATAATATCCAAGTCAATAATATTTAAATATGCTTCAGTCTTTTTTCGTGAAAAAATCATTTAATTGATTCAATAATCCCCTTAATATATTAACTCTTTTGATCCAGCATGCCTTAAGTTGATTCACACAACTCTGGGAGGGAAAATATTCTTGTTTTCTTCTTTGGTCCTCCATCGCTGAGACCTTCTCTATGAACATTGCAACTCTAGCTATGAAAAAACCTTCGTCATTCTTTAAATCTGCATTCAAATATTATTTAGTATTCTAGATTATGAGGCCGAGAGAGGAAAATAGTTTTGTCAAGTCCCATAATTCCAAAATTAATAACATTATTTTCTTCATATTTTCCTTGATGAAATGTCGAGTGGCCACAATCAAACTTGAAATTCCTTTAACTCTTGAACTTCACTCTGGAATTTCTTAAAGACTTCTGTCAGGATGAATGATGGCAATTGGGGTAGCCAAAATAGGTGGAGGCATGAGGGTTTCTTCCAATTCCTTGAATTTTTCTTTTAGCTGAACATTCTCTTCTTTCATATTTGCTATCAAAAATTCCAATGCATCCTCTATGACCTTGTGAATTGAAGACAATTTTGATGGCAACATGTTTTGGGTGTCAATGGTAGACCGTGATTTTCCCCTCTTACTCTTTGAGGTCGTTTCAAAAACCATTTTCTTTGAATCCTTATCAAATGATGCATTATGTATGGAAAAATTTTCTTCATTAGAAAATATTTCATCCTGGACAACAATTGTAAAAGCCTATTGTACATTTTCTTGAGCATGTTCCTCTTCATCCGAGAAGCAAATATTCTTGATGTCAACATCCAAGTCCATGTCTTCCAACAATATATCATTTTAAGGTGCATCTGGTTCTCCTCCCCCTTGTCAAGAATTGGTTATTTTCCTTTTAACTTTTAGCTTATGGGGGTTTTCTAAATTTCCCTGACGAGGGTTTCTCTCTTCGTCATCTTCTGAATTATTAATCTGGGTTTTTCTTCGTTGGGCCGCTCTAGGATGATGGTTTATCTTAGGTAAACCACTTATTTAGGAAATGGTGGGTGATTGAGAATTCTTTTCAATGGAGAATTTTCCTCTCTCTTTGTAATGTTTTGTGTTGCTTACAATGGTCTCTATATCGCCAACATTTCTATCAATTTCTAGAATATGAGGGTCATAACTATACCCCTCTTCTTCTCCCAATATAACTACATTGATAAGTGCAGGGATAATCCCAACTGATATTATGTGGTTATGAAAAAGGTGATCAAGGTCAAACCCTTTGATATGTTATGCAAATCTCATGTTGAACTGGTCGAAATAGGAAGCATCCTCATCAATATTGGAAATTCCTCTTAAGAGAATATCGCCAACCTTCCACGACAGAGGGATAAACTGCTTTTTCATTTTTTTGTAAAAGGTATGAAACCAAAATTATATTGTCTCGCCACCTCTATGATAAATAATTTGTCATGCACATAATAGGGAAGAAATATAGGTTTTTTTGTGAGAATAAAAAATCCTTATGATGTTATAATCATCCATTTTCTCAAGGACTCCATTTCCATTCAAAAAATTTGATGCTTCCAAAGAAATCCTAGAAGTATCATCTCTAAAGAGTAATTTCTTGAATTGAGACACAAAATTCTTATAAACCTCATAAAAATAATGGCCAACCTTTTGCCTCCACAAAGCTTGATATAACATAGTTACAAGGTCCACCTTTGAGTTTACCCTTTTTTCGATACTTAAACATTTGAAAACATGATAGTGTGTGATAAAGAAACTCAAATAGGATGCCATATAGAACTTCTTTTCAGTTTTGAAATTCATTAACTACGCATTAACCTCATTTGATATAATCTTTTCCCAACCAAAGATTGCATTCTCATGGACCTTGAAATAAAAAATGTATAATGCCAACCAAGGAATAGTTGTTGTATAATATTGACCAACAACTCTAGTAAACAACCAAACAATTTATTTATAAGGGTCCTTCAAAGAACTCACTTGAATTTTGGATGTATTCTGGCATTAAGGCGAGATCTTATAGATATTCTTGTAGGAGTTCAATTCCATTGTTTTTTCCCTTCAGGAAATTTCTGGCCTCTTCTCCTTTGTAAACCAAGTTTGGCTCTGGAAATTTTAACATCTTCCTAAAAACCAAAGGCACCAATGAAACAACGGAGTCACTTTGCAATGGGATGGTTCTTTCATTTTGGACAAATTTGTCAATGCCCAGGTAATGATATCTTTTACATTCGAAAACCTGTGGAATACAACCGACGAGATAAATTCTTGATGTCCACACTTTATTATTGTCTCTGTCCAACAATGTTGAATAGTACCAATAAGACCTGTACCAATGGTAATTTTGATCTTATCTGGCGAAAAAGTTCAAAGTATCCCCATAGAAATGTTGTTTTCTCACAACCATCTTCAGAAAGTAGGAAAACTTCTTCATAATATCACTTATCACAATGAAATGACCCTTAAGTTAGATTTTCTTGGTGAAAGCATTAATTTGAAATAAATGTAAATTTCCTCGATATAAGAATCATTAATTAAAAACCTTTTCATAAATGAATTTATCAGTTGAGTCCGTAAAAATAACATTTAATGTGACTCGATAAATGTGAAAGAAGGGGTCACGTCATAGCGGGGAGTCGAAGTGGAAGTTTTCAAATGAAAATGCAAGTTTGTGAGTCAGAGATTCTGAGATGAATGAAATAACTAAGTATTGATATTTGTCGAATGCCTTGTGAGAGGTAGAAAAGTGATCAAGTGAAAGTCTGTGAGTTCACGATAAGAAAAATAAACTAAGTGTTGAACTGGATGAAAAAGAAAAATGAAATAAAAACAAGTCTGTGAATATGATGGAAATGGCTAAGTATGGTAAGCAAGATAAAACAAAGAGAGGGGTGAAGGAGGTGTATGATACATGGCCAAGAAATTTTATGGGAGGGGTAAATTCATAAAATGAAAACAAGAGGAAATTAGGAAAGTAAAACATATGGCATTCAATAGTCACCCTACATAGTTCCAAGCATTGTTGAACAACATTTTTTATGATTCGACTATGTGGATAGAATTAGCCCATGTTTATGTGATATATATGAAAACGTTCACTCTATGTGTGAGAATATTAAAACCATTACAAAAAAAAATAACCTCGACCTATATACACAAATAAAATAATTAATACATGTGATGAAACAAACTAAATAGAAGAGGCCTACTAGTGATAGAGAGGTCATGAAGGGATTCATGACAATAATGACCAGATTCAAAGGAGGCATCTCTCATGAAAAATGATTTTTCCCACTTTTCACACAAGCAAGGTAAGTTTGGCACAATTGAAGGTTCATTTGATATCCACCAGGGAAAATATCCAATAGATTGGTGGAAAATTCATGGTGCATTTTCCCAAGGGTTAGAAACATTTTCTATATGGCTACCCTCATAGTGGCCAATTTATTAGCCTATGAAAGGAATTGGCATACTTATAGTTTCATTTGTTTAGTGAAGAGAAATTGATTTGGATATAATAAATAAGAAATCTTGATTTACATTCATAGTGCATATCTTTCATATTCTTGCTAAAAAAGACCTAGGGTATAGTCAAGTCCTAAGAAATATAACTAATTTACAAATGATGTTATATATGAGGATGATGAGATCCAACTAGATGTGTAGTAGCCGAAAAAAAAATACAAAATTTAATTCTAATTTAGCATATAATTCTTTCTTATACTAAAATAATTCAATCACCAACCTATGAGCATATGATATTCGAAAAAAATTAAAATTTTATCCACAGCATAAGAATTACTCAACAAAATAATTAAATTACCTCTCCCTGATGCTAATTCCCCCGTCGATCTGGTTGTTTTCATTGTTGAACTGTGTCAAACACTGCCCAAACCTTGTTTCCACCCTGCCAACTAGGACAGCTTCCTAGCTCTAGGATATCATATGGATATCCTGGCCCCCGTGCCCAAAACCTCCAGCAAACCAATGCCCCCTGTACTGATCCTTTGCCCGACTCCCCAACTCAAACTCTCTCCAGCAAATTCCCAAATCCCCGAGAACCCTCCCCCAAAATCCAATTCGAATGATAATCATCCCTCAAATCCGTAAGCCTCCTCCGCTCATATCCCTCCTTCACCGCCCTTTCTCCTCATTTATTTCCTTATCTCTGCATTCATTACCTTATCCACATAGTTAATGCCCCTTATCCAATTATTCATGTTCCTTCTCCGTTTATTAATGCCCCTTATCCCCTCTGTATACGTAATCTTTAATTTAAACAATATAATTTATTAACCCTATTAAATTTATTACCCTGTTCATTTAATGTGATAGGTAATTAATTTAATTAATTAATTAATCAAAATTATAACAATTAATTAACTAATAAATATTTAATTAATATTATTATGCCAATCTTTGTTTAGTTAAAACCATGTTAAGACAATTAATCACCTAATTAATTTTGCTTAATAATCCCTAAGCATATTTTCAACTAGGGTTGTTACATACGCCCACCCTTCAGGAAACTTCGTCCCGAAGTTAAGGTATCTTATGGTACAAAGGAAAAGAAACATGGTTCACACATTCATAACAATTAACTGACATTATCAGTAAGTAAGTCAAGAAATCTCATACATACTAGTGTATATGTACAAGAAATGCATGTGTAGCTAGTACATACAAGTCTCGTGCATGTACTAATAATCAAAACTATCATCCTTTAGTAATTTATGTATGCATCCAATCCAGTCAGCAAGATTAGTCTTTTATAAAAGACAACAAATCTATCAATTGTTTGAGAAATTCTTTAATTACTATTATCCGGTTCAACAATTTTATTTAGAAAACTATGATTTAGTTACGTAATAATGAATATTCATATATACACATTTCTCCCTTTTTTTTTGAAGGGAAAACATTAAATTCCACCACAAGACAGATCTCCATACCTTCTCAACTATTACTACTCATCATTCCTCCCTAACCTACTTCCATCTCCATTCCTATCCTTCCTCTGCTAGACTATCTTGGAGCGTCAACTATATTGAC
>ML798719.1:144686-174425 GCA_009831015.1 Picea engelmannii | reverse complement strand
AAGTGCCCGATGCACACAACACAAACAAAGCACTAGTACGAGGGATTATCAGACGTAGTTGTCATATCTGACGTTCCCACACACACACATGCAAAGAATATAACACATACCCAACACTCGGCATACTAGAGTCCCCCTCCGCAGTGTATGAATCGTTTGAAGAAGAAAAGATAATTACAGTTTACAAGGAATGTCCCTTCGAAGTCAAAAGCCTATTTTTGCAAACGATTGTCAAACTAGAGCATATTTTCGAGAGTCTGTCCCTGCCAATGAGTGTAAATATCATGGTTATTGAAGTCCAATGGTTTTGTTCCATACTCAGTCAGATTTTAGGTTTAGATAATGACAAGTACGTGATTGAGGTCATGTTAGGCTTTCTGCTAGAAGTTTTCTAGTCAGAGTCCAGTCAGTCAGTTCGCATCAACTTTGATAGATTTATAGTTGATAATGTCCACAAGTAGCTAGTGAATTTTTAGTCACTAAGGCATTTTAGATATTACACATACCTGCTGAATATTTTCCTGGAGACAAACGAGAGAGAGTTCCTTGAAGCAACATTCATATCAATTGAATGCAAAAGAATCACAATGCTCATCTTTATCAACAAGGTCATGTCCATAGTTTACAACCTTTTTCAACACCAGCCTGCCAAGAGTCTTGGATGACATGAGGAGATATTTACAACCAAATCCAGAAAACAGAGTGGGGGACTAGGTGTTGTTCATGCATTCAACAATGATATGGGTTTATGGTTGTCATGAATCCCCCTATCTTCTGCTTATCTTTCTAACACCCAGATTATTTTCCCTTGAATTCATCAAGCAAAACATTATATCATAGACATAACACTTATTGAAACTACACAAGGCATCCAACCTGAAATTCCCTTTCATCATTGGACCCTTCATTGTAAAAACTAGATCATGCTTATCTCAGATCCAGGCCAAGATCAAGGAGTTTGGGTTTTCAAAACTATAGGGAAGAATATATGATCCACATTAGATCATATCCAAGATAATACTGGCGAACAAGTAGGCCCCCTATGAACATGAACATGTTGAGGGCTTTGACAAGTTGGAAAATCTGGATGTCTGTGCTGATATGGAAGAAATATTGCAGCCAACTCAAACACAACAAGTGGAGGAAACCCTACAACAAACTCAAATGCAACTGACTCCTCAAAAGATGATAGTTAAAGTTCCCAAGATAAGTGCTTATAGCCAAAGAAGCAGTTCATATGCCCTCGACATCAACAGTCAGCAGGCTGCCCCTAAAAAGGTGAAGATCACACAACACCCACATATAGTGGATCTAGAAAAGGAAGATCCAAAAGATCAAGTAAATATGGATATGGTGGAAAGTGGCATCAACAATGTAGAAGTTGGGAAAAGGAGTAAGCTCCAAAGTGAAGGCAGTTCAAGAAATTTCAGCAGCAAAAAGCACATTTTTGATAAGGCAGCCGAAGAAGCCTATGAATCTAAAGAGGATTTGGAAAAGCAATATGCTGAGAAGGGAAACTTGGCTATGAATGAAATGAGGGATTTAATCCCTGAAGTAGAAAATATATCTCAACATAAGTCTTCTATGTTCACAGTGAGAGGTGTAGAGAAGAAAACATTCAATATAGTAGTTACAAACGGAGATAAAGTATCTGAAATCAAGATGAAATATGAGAACATCAGTTCTCCTGACAAAGTGAAATTTCACAGGAATACCAGTGACATGTTGTATTCAAATTACTTGGGTCTAAGCCTGAAGAATTCAAAGTTGTCAACTTATGCAGTTAAGTTGAAAGGGTAGTTGAGGCAAGAGAAAGAATCCAACAGAGCTTGGAAAACTCAGTTCAAGAGGCTAGAATATGAATGCCCTCCGGGAGAGAAATCCTCCTTAGAAGAAAAATACAAGCTGATTCAAAGATTGAATAAAAAACTAAAGATGTCTACCACAGAGAATCCACAAACAACAAAACTGGTTGCTTCAGAACAAGAGAAGGAGGCATTTATACAAGAGGCATTGAATTACAAGGCTAAGGCATTACAGCTGGAGAAAGAAAAAGTAAATTGGTCACAAGGACAGACAAAAGTACCAAACCTATTTGTAGTTGTAACTTCTACTACAGAAGCTAGGCCAACCACTAAAGGATTGGTCCATGCTATGCCCCATGTTATCTTGAAGGTGGGAGAGATCAAAGGTCTAAAGGGAGATATAGAGAAATTAAAGTAGGAAATGAAAACAAAAGATGAGAGGGTGGCTCAATTCCAGAAGGAAAATCAAGTTTTGCATGAAAGATTAAACAAGTTGAAGACTAGGTTGAGAGGCAAAGGATTGTTGCAAGGAGCCAAACAAATCATCTGGGATTCTATTTTTGTTGAAGCTGCCAAGTTTAGGGTTTACTTGAACTACATCAATGACAAATATAGCATGGCCATCACAGCTAGAAGAAGATGCACTGTTGTAAATGAGACCTTGGCTAAGAAACCATCAGAGTGGGCCCAAAATTATACAAACCTGCTGAATTCTATCCCTACTATAGAACTTCATACCATTGGGGTCAAAGATAGGACTACATTGATCATTTGGGCTAGGAGGGTCATTTCCAAGCATAACCTGCTTAAATTAATCCAAACCAAGGCCATACAGATGGAGCAGAGTATACAAGAATTCAAGGATCTGTTTTAAGAGTTGTTAATCAAAGGCCTCCCACCATTTTGGGATGGAAAAGGGAAATTGTATGATCAAGAGGAATACAACTCTCACCTCGCCCAATGCAGGATGGATCAATCTAAGTTTGAAAGCATAGAGGAAAACTTGAAAGGAGCCACTCTGGTAGAATGTTTGATCACAGATTTTGAGATCTTGAATCAGTTCAAGACAGTGAAGACCAAACTGCCAGTCATGACGTATGCCTCTTGCATTGACCTGGATATCATAATCAAGGAAATGATGGACTACTATATCCCTTCTGACTTGTAATGGAAAGAGATAGTGCGGTTGGGAAAAACAAAGTGTAGTCTTCCAGGAACCAACAAATAATGCCCAGGTGTCACCAACATGGCAGATCCAATAGAGGACTAAAAATTTCATATGGAAAAGACCAAAGCTGAAGAGTCAGAGGAATCAGTGGTTGGTTTATGAAGCATTTTTTATTAATCATTGTAATTAGTTCCCATACTGAGACTGTCAGTTGAAATTATTGTAATTCATTTTAGAAGATGAAACGTTTCAGTTCAACTATTGTAATCGGTGTCTAATTGGAAGGAACTCAAATTGTATAAATATTAGAAGTTCCAAATGTATTAATGTTGGCAGAAGTGCAAGGGCACAAATTCTAGTTGTTTTGAACTTTATTTTCTGAAGTTGAATTGAATACGTATGCAGAAGCTTTTGAAGTCTCTATGAAAAGATTCTAATGGTGGTGATATGAGTTTTTTCTTCTCTCATTGTATGTATTTCATGTGTTCTTTAATTCCATTTACACTGTCTTATGTTTAAATTGGATAGTTTAAAATCCCAGAATTCATCATGTGATGCTCTTGGCTTAAGCAATTTAAATTGTGTGAAATTATTCATAACTAATTCATAATTCATTTCATTAATGCTATGATGTAGTTACTTGTTTTATTTTTCTTCTTATGCCCTAAAAACTAAAATTTATAACTCAGATTCATCACCTCATTTAGCCTTTATCCTCTGGAGAGTTCTACTGGCCAGTCAGTGTGTTCATTCATTTTTAAAATTTTGACTCCATAGCCCTAAGTGTCCCTCCCCTTCCTTGCCAACAAATTTATAAAAACCCCACAAAACAAACTAAATCTAGCCATTGATTGCCAAAGAAACATCAAGTGACATGAGAGAGCCCTCTCTGAGCTGATCAGGCTAGTGCCCATCTCTAAAGTTGGTTTGTAGGTTACCTATGTCATTTGTTTATCAGCCAAACAAATTTACAGAGTGCTAACATTTCGGTGCCATTGTCGGGGATCGAAAGTGAAATCTTCTTTGGGAAAAGAACGACTTAAAGCTTCGGATTTGATTCTTGAGGGTGACAATAAATCAAACACCTTATTGTCTAAGACTATTTTTACCTTGGTGAATCCATTACCAAGAGACCAGTAGCACAACGTAGTTTGATCTAGAAATCCTGGCTCCCAAGAGAATTCACACCAGGAGAAACCCAGACCCAAAAGATGCAATTCATGTGTCTGGTCCTAAGAACATTGTACATAAAAGAAATGAAAATATCGTAAGCCCAGTATTGTGTTTGGACAGGTATTTATCCTTTCCCAAAGATGGAGTAACAAGCATTGAGTATCTTGAGTTTGATGTTAAATTTGAGAAAACTATGTTCATAACTAAATCAGAGTCTTGTTTGAGCAAAACTATCTTCGACGAGAAAAGGTTCAAATATTTGATTTTAGTTGCATCTACTAAGCCTATAGTGATTCATACTCAGAACCAATAGCCACTTCAAGTCCTCACAGTAGCCATGGCAGCTAGATTTGACCCTCTTGTACTTCCTGCTCAGTTACATGATTTTCCTCAGCAGTATAATCTAAGGATCAAACTGTATGATGTTGAAGGCAGTGTGTCAACCCAGAAACATCTAGATTGGTTCAATGATTTTATAGAATTGGAAGAAGTAGATTTTGAATATGAAAAAATGAGTTTGTTTGCACAAAGTCTCGTAGGAGAAGTGAGAAAGTGGTTCAGAGCTCTCCCAATAGCTAGTATCATAAATTTTGAGGCCTTTGAAACCAGTTTTCTTGCAAAGTGGGGCAACAAAAAAAACCCCCTTCAGTTGGTAACTCAGTATAACAACATGAGGAGATCACCTAACGAAACAGTGCGGGATTTTTCAGCCAGATTTGTAAAGGTCTATAATTTAATTCCTACTGAGGTAAACCCCCCCCCTAAAGCTGCTCAACTCAGATATGTTGATTCCTTTGAAAGTGATTTTTCTTTGTTATTAAGGGAATGAAGATCTGATTCATTAGATGATATGATGATTGATGCAATAGAATTTGAGGTAAATCTAATGATTTTAGGAAATATCAAATCTAACTCTGATGGGGACATGAACAAGGTTCAAGATAAGGCACAACCTTCAACCTCACAAACATCATAAGAAAGGTTTGAAATGATGATGAAAACTATGGAGAAAATGATGTACAGAATGGACTTAGATAATAATCCTAACACCAAAGAACAGGCTGATGGTCCACCCATAAATCAGATAAGACCAACAATCCCACAAATCAGACAAAGAGATCAGAGAAATCATGGGAATCAGGGGAATCAGGGGAATCAGGGAAATTAGGGGGACCAACAAATAAGGCCTCCTTTTCAAAATAATTATGCGAATGATAATTATGATGAAAATTTCGAAGAAAACATGAATTGTTGTGATGCTAATGAAACATAAGTGTTTTTTACTAAAGAAGAACATGACCAGTTGATGGATGAAAATGAAATCTTCATGCAAGATGAGGAGGAAAGGTTGTTAGTAGAAAAGGAAGATTATTGTTGGGCACTTTAATTGTCTAAACAAATAGATAATTAAGGTGTTCAATATGAATTGTCAAACCCAGGGAAGTTTTGTTATTGCAAGATAATTGTGCACAGTCTATGCTAGATTATGAAAGAAAACACTAATCAATTGCAGTAAGGTAAATTAACACTAAAATAAACAGAGTTGAAAAGATGAACACTAACACAAGTTGCTAACACAGCTAGAGTTCTAATCTATTGTTGCAGAATTGAAGTCACACTTGCATAATTGAAATCTAATTTCAAGGAGTAGTATTTGATGAGTGTATAAGAATCCTAGATTATCTAATCTATTCTAATATTCTATATTACTCTTGCAGAAGGAAGTTTTGTGCTAATTGTTGAAAGGAAGTCTACCTAATTGCAGAAAGGGAATTCACACTTCTATTTACTTTTGCTTGAAAACAAAGATTTAATTTAATGCAAAAAATGAATTAACTTTCAAAGCAATTCTCCAGCAGTATTCAACAATTGATTCTAAATCTCATGAGACACACTAATGCGCATTAACAAAAATGGACTGAACTATAATAACAAATGTATTCTAGAAATGCGTGAACAAATAAATCACACAACTATAATTAATCAAAGAAATTAATCTAAAATTCACAACAGAGGGGAGTCTGTGAGGAAGGTGGGCCATTTCCTTCTCACTGAATCCACTCAAAAAGACTACAGTAGGTTGGAGAAACTGAAATCACTTCTTTATTAAATCGCCAAAAATGTTCAGATACAAAATGATTCACTTCAATGTCTATTCCACAGTTAATATTTTTCTCCCCCCTAATGATTACAAAAGCTCTGTTATTTAAAGACAGAGACATTCAGTTGAAACGGACTCAGAATAGCCTTGAGAATCGGATATTCTCAAGCTATTCGTATGATACAAAAGATATGTCATCATTACAAAATCTGGAAATAATCTTGATCACCAGCGTGAGCCAAAACGTGTAACAACCTTGAGGATCTGTCTTCAAATCATGTAACAACCTTGAGGGTTTGTCTTCAAGATACGGTTTTGAATGATATACCAACTTCCAGGATCAGTGGGAGTCTATTGCAGCAGGTGTAACAACTTCCAAGAAAGGTGCGCAATTGTTGTAGTTGTGTAACAACATGAAGAACAGGTGCACTGTTGTAACAACTGGTGGAACAACAATGATCTTTCTTCAATACTTGGTTGTTTTTCTTTAATCTACACATTTTAATCATTAGTTGAGAATTCATGGGTAAAATATGAGAAACACTACCAATAAAACATGCTAAGTAAATAAGAATACAAAAGCAACATCAATGATTCATACCTTGGTAAAAAGGTCTTAGTAAAAAGTATATTAGGAATTTTAGCATAGAAATGATAAGGTTGAATGAGCAAAAGATTTAGTGAAAAAGGGACATTTTTGGATCCTAACATGCCCTCCAACTGAAGATATTGCATGTCCTCATGCAATCCACATTCAAGCCTTACTTTAACTCTGAGTCAGGGAAGTGACTCCTCCAGTGCAAATTGCTAAGACAAAATTGTCATGAGATTCTTCATCTGCAAGTTTGAATCCACTGCTCACCATCTCCAAACGACAGCTTTTGAGACCTTTGACCCTGTGTATACTCTGAATGAGGCATCCAAAAACTGGGAAAATGAAACATGAGTCCCATCCACTAATGCCTACACGTTCTCATACATGCAATACTTATTCCTTCTTGACTGAGAATTTGGCCGGTTCTTCATCATGTCCATTGACTGGTACTTTCACTATTTTATACCCTGCCTAAAAATAAATATTACCACATTCATAGCACATGTGCTCTCTATTTTGATTCATAATAGTTGTTGTCAGTGCTAATATATCCAAAGTTAACTCGTTTGGGTTTCTCTGTCGAGCAACTTGCAATTCCTTCTTTAGGGAAGCCAACTCTGCTTTGCGGCTTTCATTTTCCTTCATTAGTTCAGTAATCCTGGAATTTTCTGTATCCTTTATCTTCTTCTCAATTTGAGAAAACAGCTGAGAAAGTGGCACATCCTTACTATTTTGTGTAACTGGTTCTTGTGTGACAGATACACTCATGATAAATGGTTCTTGTGTAACAACTAATTTTGGCATAACTAGTTCTTGTGGAACATTCTCTTCTTGGGTAGCCGGCTCTTGTGTAACAGCTAGTTCTGGCATGACTGGTTCTTGTGGGACAGTCTCTTCCTGGGAAGTTGGTTCTTGTGTAACAACTAAGTTCTGGGAAGAGGTTGGTTCTTGTGTCACAGTCATGTTGTTGGAAGGGACTGGTTCTTGTGTAACAGTTAGTTCTTTATCAACAAAGGATAATGGACAAAGAATGGGTATTGCCTGTTCCATATTCTTCCATCCAACTGTTGCTTCAATAGACCTCATTGACCTAGTTCTCCTCCTAGGTAAAGTAGAGACAAAAACAAGGGTTTTCCTTTTCTTTGCTTTAGGAGAAGGAGGGTGTTCTTCAACAACCAGATAAGGAGGAAAAGTTGCAATGCCGGGGTCTTGTATAATCTGGACTTCATCACTCGACAAGTGATGTACATAATCATCAAGAGAAGCCGATGATTCTGCTTCATTCATTTAAATTCGGCCTGAATTGACAAAATGGTTTCTTGAAGTTCCTTGCACAAGGTAAAACCTATTATACGCATCTCCATAGGATCAGTTTGCGGCTCATTGATGTTTGTATTATTGATGTCAAAATCGGGCAGGGTCTGAGCATCAGAAAAATCAGGACAATATGTCACAACAACATGAGGGTTTTGAGGTGCGTCTGGTTTAGCAGGAGATGAAGTCGACGTACTAGCTGTTACAGTGGGGGATGTAAATGTTGTTGTAGTAGACCTCCCTGACCTAGTTCTCTTCCTAGGTAATGTAAAGACAGAAGCAAGGGTTTTCCTTTTCTTAGCTTTAGGAGTAGGATCGAGTTCTTCAACAACAGTTGTTGCAGCCGAGGGCTGAGGCTCATGAATTGGTCAAGGAATTGGGTTTTCAACTGCTGGCTCAATCACAACTATAGACATAGAGTTTAGTTGTTTTGGTTCAACTCTGTCGATGCTTTTCTGAGTGGTGTTAGAGTTGCTTCTGGTTTTTCGTTTGCTTCTTTGAGTCAACTTACGCACAGTTACAGTGGGGGATTTAACTGTTGGTGCAGCCGAGGGCTGAGGCTCATGACGTGGTCCAGGGATTGGGTTTAGTTGTTCTGGGTTGGCCATTACAATAGGCACAGGATTTGGTTGTTCTTCCACTTCAGGTAATGGGTCATTAGGAATTCCCATTTCTTTATGAATCAACAACCCTATCAGTCTGTAATTGGAAAGACAATTCTTGGGATTCTTTGATTTCTTGACAAAGTGAGCCATATTATTCAAGGAATGAAGAAGGAAATAAGGGATGTTTATTAGCTTATGATGTCTTAAATGTGACAGTAGGATAAAATCAGAAAAATAAACTACTTGATATCTTCCTTCGCATGTAATGTACCTTTTTACAAATTCTTATACTTTCCCCCATGGTTTTGGTAAGGAACTTACATCTGCACCTCGTCCCTTGGTCTGAACTTGCTCATCGTCCACGAGAAAACCCTTCTTTTCTTCGGGAAGATGTGCTTTTCTGATAAACCACCTTTTCCTGTGGTCGGAAACCCTGTCACAGTAGCCACAGTGTCCTCTATCACTGGAATCCTCACGTCGTGCACCATCAAATACCCTTCTATGAGATTCTAACTGAACTCCAATACCTCTGCTTCATTAAACCCCTACATCTTCTCAAAATAAGAAATCCATCCAGCGTGCAGGAATTTTTCGTAAACATCTGGGTATAACAGTAATGCATCCAGATTTTGCGGTTCATACCTCACAACTGATCCTCCCATGACGTCGTTTTAGAGTCTAAACAAGAACAAAGGAGGAGAGCCCAACACCTAAACTAGAGACACAACAAGTTTGAACTAGGATTGCATAAAGAACACGGTGTCTCAGCGAAAATAAGCGTGGTCGAAAGGTGGCATAGGTGCATATAAAATGGGATTTTGACGGCTTAGATTTTCTTCCCCCCCCAACTAATCTGATTGGCTCATGGTGAAAAGAATTTAGGAAAACCGTCAGGTAAACATTAAATCTTGCTTCCATATCTACATTACTTTGACACGTAAGATTAGTCACGTACCTCATAACTTACCACATGAACCGTTCTGTCGGAATAAATGCACTATCCAACCGTCATCTGATTTGCGTGGAATAGCCATAATGATGAGAGATGTGGAGTCAAGTAATGATGAAGCAACCTTTTCTGACAGAGAGAGCATGAATTAATTTGGAAAATGGTGGAAATCTTCACAAAAACAACGGAATGACGAAACAACAGTGTTTCAGTATGGAAAAGTGGCAGAAATGTGAAAGAAAACAGGTGAAGTGGCATGTAAAATAGCGAAAAGGAATAACAGCGGTAGGTGTATCAACATGTAGTTTGGTCGGAATGGTGGAATTAGGTGTAGCAGCATGTAAATCGACCAATTTGTCGGAAAAGAGTGTAACAACATGTAAGACAAAATAGTCGGGAAAATGGTGTAACAACATGTAAATCGACCAATTTGTCGGAAAAGAGTGTAACAACATGCAAGACAAAATAGTCGGGACAATGGTGTAACATCATGTAAAGTGACCATGTTGTCGGAAAGAGGTGTAACAACATGTAACCTGACCGAACAAAGAATCACTTAGTTTTTAGGAAGTTTTTCAACTTCCAGAAACTAATCCTTTGAATCCTTCCACTGTAATCTACCTTGTTTTTCATCAATCCATCTACACACAAGTAACTACCTTATACCCTTCTAGGCTGAATTTATTAAAGAAGCATAAAACTTTTGAAGCAAAATCAGAAAAATTCAAATCCGTAGAGTTTATTTATATACAAGGTTTTATTGAAAAGAAAAAAGTTATAAGGTTTAGAAGGGGAAGGACCAAGCTCCTTTCTCTTTAAAAATTGATAACCTATATCAACTGTACATCTGGATGTAAATTCTGTCTTGGAAAGTGGACGTTGATACAGGTGCAAGTGATGACCATTTGCAAGTAATTGTGTATTGGATCCATCAATAATGATCAACCTGACTATCCCATTGGGAAAAACAGTGTCTACCTCGTAATGTCCCAACCATCTTGTACGCATATTACCCTGAGATTCTTTAAAGTGTGAATCATACAACAGAGCCCAATCTCCCTTTTTGAATAACTTCTTCTTGATGACTCAGTCATGTCACTTGATTCTTTTTTGTTGAATCATTGTGGTTTGATGAATAGCGTCCAAACGCTTCTCATCTATCTCATTTAGCTGCTGCAGTCTGGCCTTCTGTGCCATAGTCAAGTCTAGATTGACTGTTGATGCAGTTCTTCGGGTTTTGATTTTGAACTCAATGGGAAAAACAAGGCTCTTCCCATATACAAGTTCATAAGGAGAAAAACCAGTTGTGTTCCTCCAAGTGGTTTGATAAGCCCATAGAGCTTCATGCAATCTGTCAGACCAATCCCTACGATGTTCCCTCACTGCCTCAGTAAGAATAACTTCTATGACTTTGTTTTTACTTTCCACCTGCCCATTACCTTGGGGATGGTATGGAGAAGTTGTTCTATGCAAAACATGATATTTACTGAGTAGGGCTTCAAACTTATGTGATGTGAAAGGTGGTCCCCCATTAGTTACTAACTCTCTGGGAAATCCAAACCTAACAAAGATATTTTCAAACAAAAATGCTAAGACAACTTATTCTGAGGCCCTGATGAGTGATTTTGCCTCTACCCACTTGGTCATGTAATCTGTGCAGACCAATATATAGACTTTATGATTAGAAGGTGGGTTAATGGGCCCTACAAAATCCATGGCCCATCTCTCAAAAGGCTCTAAAACCACTTGATTTTGGAGAGGCATCTCATCCCTATGATTTGGCTAGCCCATTTGCTGGCAACTGTCACAGGCGTAGACATACTTCCTTGCATCTTGAAATATTGTGGGCCAAAAATAGTTGATCCTCAAAATTTTATGCCGAGTCCTTTTATCATCAAAATGACCCCCACAAGGGCCATCATGGAAAGATTTAAGCAGATCATAAACTTCATCATCTCTCACACATCTTCTGATTTCTTGATCCAGGCCTATGTATAAAATATACCCCCCTATCCAACTATACCGAGCACTCTTCTGAATAATCTTCCTTCTTTCTCGGGGAGATAGATGTGGAGGTACCTTCCCTGCAACAAAATAATTAGCAATGTATGCATACCAAGGTGAGTGAGAAGATACTGCAAACAAATGTTCATCTAGAAAGGAATTGTCTACAGGGGAATTATCATCATTTATATTCAATCTTGAGAGAAAATCAACAACCAAATTTTCTTTTCCTGGTCTATCTACTATAGTGATGTCAAATTATTGTAGTAATAACAACCATCTTGTTACTCGAGCATTAGTAATAGGTTTATTCATCAAATATTTAATTATTGAATGATCAGTATGAATAAAAGTAGAATAAACAGTGAGATAATGCATGAATTTATTGATAGCATAAACTACTGCCAAGAATTCATTTTTTGTGACTGTATAGTTTAAATCAACAAGATCCATGTTCTTGCTGATATAGTAGATAGCATAGGGATATTTTTCCTCCTGTTTCCCTAGCACTACACCAATGGCAGTGTCTGAGGCATCTGAAGAAATGTGAAATGGCAGGGCCCAATTCGTCCCTCTCAAAATGGGAGTTGTGGACAATTTTTGTTTCAGATCTACAAAAGACAATTCGCAATTGGAATTCCAACTAAAGTCAACATCTTTTGTCAATAGAAAAAATAAGGGAGAGGCAAGTTTGGAATTTTTTTGAATGAATCTCCTGTAATATCCAGCGTGCCCTAAAAATCTTCTTACCTCTTTCAGAGTTGATGGAGTTGGAATGTCCAAAATTACATGGATTTTGGCTGGGTCTACCTGAATTCCTGCATAATAAATGAAGTTTCCCAACACCACACCTTCGCTCATCATCATATGACACTTTTCTATACTTAGAGAAAGACGAGACTATATGCATCTTTTGAGTACTTTTTCTAGATTAGCTAGAGCTTCATCGAAATTAGTATCATAAGGTGTAAATTCATCCATGAATATTTCCATACAGTCATTCACCATATCAGAGAACATACCAATTACAACTCTCTGGAAAGTGGTTGGTGCATTACACAAGCCAAATGGGAGAACCTTGTAGGAAAATGTACCTCAAGGGCTGGTAAAGCTGGTCTTATCTTGGTCTTGTGGAGTAATGGTTATTTAGTTATAGCCACTAAATCCATCTAGGAAAGAGAAAAAAAAATTCCCAAATAGGTTGTCTAGAACCTGATCAATAAATGGAAGAGGGAAATGATCCTTCTGCGTGGCCTTATTCAGTTCTCTATAGTCTACACACACTCTCCATTTACCATTCTTTTTAGGCACAATAACCAGGGTTGAAACCCACTCACTGTCTGATATAGGGTAGATGAATCCTGCATTAAGAAGTTTCTAGAGTTCTTCTTTAACAATTTCTTTAATACTAGGGTTCATTCTCCTTTGGGGTTGGAAAATGGGTCGACATTCTTCCTTAATGCATATATTGTGGGTGTGTAGTTCAGAGGAAATTCCATTCATATCCATGTAATCCCAGGCAAATGCTTCTTTATGTTCAATCAATAACTTCATCAAACATCCAGTTTCAGCAGAAGATAAATCATGATTGATGTTCAGGGTTTTTCCAAGTTTGATTTCTACAACGATGCTCTTAGAACTGACTTTAGGAAATAATTTAGTTGTTTCAGTGTTTGTTGTTACAACTGAATTAACTTGATTTACAATAGTTTCAGAGAACATCTCTACGCTGACTCCTTCCTGCGAAGTAGGGTCAAAGATTATACTCAATCGGTGATACGTGTTTGGTGTAACAACAGAACGGTCACTGATAAAGCTATTGATTAGTTCATCCTATGTCTCATCTTTGAAACTCGGGGCTTTTCCTATGGTTAGCACAGGCAGAGCGCTTTCATCCTCAATGTCCATCCATAAAGAATTTTTGGGTTCCACACTAAGTGTAGCATGAGGATAAAGGGTAAGTTTCTTGGTATCATAACCATCAGATATGGTCATTGAACCAGATCTACAACCAATGAAAGCATCAGTTGTAGATAACCATCGTCTTCCTAGAATTAGAGGGTGGCCCCCCAAATGGGTTTTAGGTTTCAAAACGAAAAAATCAGCAGGATACTCCCATGAATCAACTGAAATAACTAGATCATCAATTAATCCTTCTAGTTTGATAGTAGAACGATCAGTTAATTCTAAAACAGTAGGAGTAGGTTGGACTTGATTTCTGAGTTGCAACAATTGTGTCGTCTCTATTGGCATAATGTTAATTTTTTCCCCTAAATCAACTAACACATTGGGAATAAATGTCTGTCCAATTTTGATAGTGACTGTAGGGTTTCCTGGGTTACCATATTTAATAGGTGGGGTTTTTCCTAACATCAGTTCAAAAAATTCTCCCACTACGTGTACTATGAGGGGGTCCCTAGGTTTCCTTCCAGGCTTTTTGATACAGAGGTCTCTCATAGTCTTCGCATAAATAGGGACATCCCTAATCTCTTGCAATAGTGGAATGTTAGCATGCAGAATTTTCAATTCTCCTAAGAGATTAAAGGATGGTAATTCCACAGTTTTGGTAATTTCCAATCTTTCAGGGAATGGGGGGGGTCTGCTAATTCTATGATAGGTTCGGCAATTTCCTCTGTATCAATAAATTGTTTTTCCCCCGA
The DNA here is from genome assembly GCA_009831015.1 of Picea engelmannii. Taxonomy (NCBI): domain Eukaryota; kingdom Viridiplantae; phylum Streptophyta; class Pinopsida; order Pinales; family Pinaceae; genus Picea; species Picea engelmannii. Next base: position 160,051 of record ML798719.1, on the reverse strand, counting down.
TTCCTTGTCTGATTCTGAAGATGGATCATCTTCAATTATTGGCTCGACTATTCTCCCTAATCTTAATTTTATCTCATTACAAGGCATAGGGGTAATAGACAGAGTTGGCCCATTGTGTATATCAATATTTTGAATGGCCTTATTATTTGGATTTGGGTTAGGTTTATTTGGATTTGGGTTAGGTTGCACAAGCATCTAAGGCTGTAAGGGAGGATTGTTTTGTGGGGCATTGGGAGGTAATTGCAGATGTTGTTGCTAGTACTGGGGTTGGAACTGTTGTTGATAGGGGTTCTGTTGGTGAGGGTTTTGATAAGTAAGTTGTCGTTGAGGGCCTCTCCAATATGGGTTCCATTGCCCAGGATGATTATGTTGTTGGGGCATAGGTACCCATGCATTGGGATCTTGATAAGGAGGTGGCATCTGATTTGGAGGGGGGGAATTCATCTAGCCATATTGAAGCTGATTTTTCACATTATTTCAATAATTAAGTGTTGTAAGAGAGAATTGAGGGTTTATACCTTGACCTTGTGGCTGCCATTGTCTCCTCTGTGTTATTAGATAGGTAGCCTCTACGTCCTCATTAGTATCCTTCATTGATGATTTTACACCTGGTAGGGAGGGACATTGTTCAGTAGCATGATCTAATTCACAAATAAGACATACCTGAACACTGTTCAATGGGCACTCCCTTAGTGGATGTTTATTTCTACATTTCAAATAGAAAATGGACAATGCCAGATCTGATTCTGCTTGTTTCTGTTTGACCTGCAAAGTGTCAATTTGTGAGGCAAAAGAGTTAATCATTTCTATTTTGAAATCTTGTAACAGATTACCTATTTCTACTCTTGTTGCCCCTCCATTGGATAATTTATGTACCCTTGAAAAAGTGGCACCCGTGGTAGCTGACTTATTCCTTGTAGATCCTCAAGAGAATCTCTTACAAAGATTTGCAATGTCTTCATAGGATTCCTTAGATATATCTCCCTTGCCAAGCATATTCAGCATATCTAAACAATCATCTCTAACTCCTTTTAGAAAAATAGTTTTTATAATGTCCTTACTCACATCCGGATGTCCAGACCTTTGTAGATTATACTAGAGTCACTCCACAAAATCTTCAAGGGTCTCCACAAAATATTCAAGGGTCTCGTCCTCCTTCTAAGACATCTTGAACAGTTCCTCTATTTGTTCCCTCGTTCGAAAATAGTATTGGCATTTGTTTAGGAAAAGTTGCCTCATTTGTCCCCATATTGAAATATTCTCTCCTCCAAGGCTCATGAACCATATTAACACGTTACCCTTCAATGTAGATGGAAACAATTTAAGCTTCTGCATAGTGGTAGTGTAGTCATAGCTTTTACACAGAATATCAAATTCAAACAGAAATTCATCTGGATCCTCAGTAGATAATCCATGGAAATTTGGCAGGGTTGAGAGAGGTATGTTCTTCATAGGAGCCATCCCCCGTGTGGGAATATTAGTAATAGGAAATACCAAGGTAGAGATAGTGTTTTCATCATTTACCTGATCTTCATTGTTCACTAGATCCTCACGGTGGAGCTCTTCTTCATTATCTCCTTGATTTTCCATGCGTGCTCTTTCTCTCCACTCAATACAAAAAGTGTCCCACTTCTCTTTAGTGACTATTTGTCCATTGATCTGATAAACAACTTCTTTTTTATTTTCCCTGTTTCGAGCTACACTTTCTTGTTCTTCAATATTCTCCAGTGTTGCGTATTGATTTGTTGGTGACAAATCTTCAGCTTCAGCCCCTAATGAAAACAATGTTTCAAAATGGGGTAGTTCTGATGTCTGAGGAATATGTCTTCTTGGAGGATTTGAAGGGCGAAAGATAGATCCCAAAGAAGAATCTACTCTGGATATAATCTCATCAACAAAGGTTGGCCTTCCCAGTGCAGGATTCCTTCCACCACGTCCTCTGGTTCCTGTAGGGTTAGTATTTTTGGAGATACATCCTCATGTTCCTCGATTCATGCAAACTACTCATTCCTAAGAAAAGAAAACTAATGTTCTTAGGAGAATCTATAATTATCTTCCCCGGCAATGGCACCAAAATGTTGGGCACTTTAATTGTCTAAATAAATAAATAATTAAGGTGTTCAATATGAATTGTCAAACCCATGGAAGTTTTGTTAATGCAAGATAATTGTGCACAGTCTATGCTAGATTATGAAAGCAAACACTAATCAATTGCAGTAAGGTAAATTAACACTAAAAGAAACAGAGTTGAAAAGATGAACACTAACACAAGTTGTTGACACAATTGGAGTTCTAATCTATTGTTGCAGAATTGAAGTCACACTTGCATAATTGAAATCTAATTTCTAGAAGTAGAATTTGATGAGTGTATAAGAATCCTAGATTATCTAATCTATTATGATATTCTATATTAATCTTGTGGAAGGAAGTTCTGTGCTAATTGCTGAAAGGAAGTCTACCTAATTGCAGAAAGGGAATTCACACTTCTATTTACTTTTGCTTGAAAAATAAGATTTAATCTAATGCAGAAAAGGAATTAACTTTCAAAGCAATTCTCCAGCAGTATTCAACAATTGATTCTAACTCTCATGAGACACACCGATGCGCATTAACAAAAAGAGACTAAAATGTAACAACAAATGTATTCTAGAAATGCATGAACAGATAAATCAAACAACTGTAATTTATCAAAGAAATTAATCTAAAATTCACAATAGAGGGGAGTCTATGAGGAAGGTGGGCCCTTTCCTTCTCACTTAATCCACTCGAAAAGACTACAGTAGGTTGGAGAAACTCAAATCACTTCTTTATTAAATCACCAAAAATGTTTAGATACAAAATGTTTCACTTCAATCTCTATTCTAGAGTTAATCTTTTTCTCCCCCTAATGATTACAAAAGATCTGTTATTTAAAGACAAAGACATTCAGTTGAAACAAACTCAGAACAACCTTGAGAATCGGAGATTCTCAAGCTGTTCGTATGATATAAAAGATTTGTCATCATTACAAAATCTGGAAATAATCTTGATCACCATCGTGAGCCAAAACGTGTAACAGCCTTGAGGATCTGTCTTCAAATCGTGTAACAACCTTGACGATATGTCTTCAAGATACGGATTTGAATGATATACCAGCTTCCAGGATCGGTGGGAGTCTGTTGCAGTAGGTGTAACAGCTTCCAAGAAAGGTGCACAATTGTTGTAGTCATGTAACAACATGTAGAATGGGCACACTACTATAACAATTGGTGTAACATCATCGATCTTTCTTCAAGACTTGGTTGTTTTTGTTTAATCTACACATTTTGATCATTAGTTGAGCATTCATGGGTAAAATATTAGAAACACTACCAATCAAACATGTTAATTAAATAAGAATACAAAAGTAAGATCAATGATTCATACCTTGGGAAAAAGGTCTTAGCAAATAGTATATTAGGCATTTTAGCATAGAAATGATAAGGTTGAATGAGAAAAAGATATAGTGAAAAAGGGACATTTCTGGATCCTAACAATTACCAAGCAGGGTTGTAGAATGCCATTATGCAATTCCAGAGACAATATAATCTTTGAAACCAGAAAGTGCCTACAAACCCTCTAAAGGGGAATCCTCCAAAGAGAAATACTACCAAATAAGCCCAAAACAACATACCTTCTTCAATTCAGTGTGTTCATTCATTTTAAGAATTTCGACCCCATATCCCTAAGTGTCCCTCCCCTTCCTTGCCAACAAATTTATAAAAACCCCCCAAAACAAACTAAATATATCCATTGATTGGCAAAGAAACATCAATTGACACAAGAGAGCCCTATTTGAGCTGAGCAGGCTAGTGCCCAACTCTAAATTTGGTTTATAGGTTACCTTTGTTGTTTGTTTATTATCCAAACAAATTTACAGAGTGCTAACTGTTAGCTCCCAAAATGAATCAGTCACTTGGTTTCATTTTGTAGGTGATAGCATGGTCATCTGTAGGTTTCTCTATTTGTTTTTAATTTCTTCTAGTGTCAAAACTTAGGTTTTAAATTCATGCCTTAGAAATAAGTTGATCCATAAAGGTCTTTTCTATAAAATTTCATGAAAAGACTTTCAACATCTAACGCATGTTGCAAGGTTGATGTTAGCTGGTGAAAGTAGCGAGTTTCAACGGTTAAGGAGTACTTTCCCGCAGACAGTTAGTTGGTGAAAGCATGAAACATGTGTTTTTCTTCCACGATTTTAGAAATAAAAAAGATGACACACTCGACACACGTCACATAATCATTATGAGGTGCTAGTGAAAGAAAATGATGATGAGGATTCTGTTATGCATGTCTAAATCGGATATCATGGCAGATCGTGTTCGTGAATGTATGCTTCAACAATGATGGCATTGGAGATGATGAATTCACATTCATCATCACAGGTAAAGGAGCAGTACTACTCAGCCGGCGACATCAAATCGACACTTCATATTTTGAACACGCATTGTTCATAGGAAATATGTTATGGTTTCATATTTGAATTGGAAACACCGAGAGTTTTCACCAGCGTCAAACCTTGGCTCAATCAGGAAACTACCATGACATTGTTTGCAAATTGTCTGAGGTTCGAGTTACAGATGGCAAGGAAACGAAGTGGTTTATTACTGAGGAAAGAATTGGACAGCCTGTCTTTTTTACAGTCACATCCAGATGTGAAAAAATGTTTCTCAGACACAGGTTGCATGGGTTATGTTGAAAGGTTACAGAATGGTTTCCACCAAACAACAACTGAAGCGTTTGCTAAATCGTATGATGGAAACAGAGCCAGTGTGGGTTCTATAGAAATTATAGTTGATGAAGCCGCCATTGCCACAGCAACCATCTTACCTAGATTATGCCAGAGCTGATTTAAGACAACAACAACCAAGAATATGAATTTCAGAGCATACCTTAAGGCATAATTCAAAAATATCACCTAGAAGCAAAGCATGCCAGTTTCTCATCTCGAGGACGAATGGAAAGACCTTTTCAAAGGAATTCAACTCTATATAACCTCAGAAGGTAGGTATGATAAGCTGATGCTATATCATTTCAAACTCTTAGATCATTTCACAGGGAAGACTCTCATGAATTTACCTTTCTTCTTTCACAAAAGCCTAACCAAAGTATGTAAAAAGATTAGGGTTGAACCTCTAAGTATGAAAAACACTCTTTGTCATTTCGGCCTCATCAAATTGATAATCCTAGAAGAACTAAGACAAAGAGGAAGGACTTGGAAACATTTTCTTTTTTGGGAAGGCTTTGAGACCCAAACTTAGCCCATGAATGAGCAGAAGAAAATTGGGAAAAAGCAAGTAACTCCTCAGAGCATCTCAAGGAGGAGGAGAGCTCTTCTAGGACCACCAGAGGATAGGATTTCTAGCATAAAGTCTCAAAGAGCAAAGAAAAAATTAGATTTTGAAACCACTTCAGAGTAGCCTACAGTAAAGAAGACAAATATTCTTAATCTACCATACACAGACTCAGAAACAGAGCCAGAGCAAGAAGATGAAAGTCCAACCATTAAAATCCATGAACACTCTATGGAATTTGCACAAGACTGTGAGACTTTTACTCCCATTGATGAAGGTGAAACATCAAAGAGCAAAAAGTCAAAGAAATCACTATAAATTAAGCAACTAAAGGAAGTGATTGCTCAACAGGTGGTTTTGGAAAGGGTAATCAAGGAAAGATACAAATCTTTGTCTGACAATTTCGCAGAGACAAATGCAGCATTTGAAAAGTTGGCTCGTGACAGTGTCAAGGAAAAAAAGAGAAAGAAGAAAATCACCAAGGACTATAACAGTTTATGGTGGCTAGCAAAACGCCTTAAGAGGAAAATTAAGAAATTGAAGCAGAAGCATAAGTCACATCCAGATCTACAGGTACTAGCCTAGGTTGTTGTGAATATGTAGGGAGATAAATCAAAGACACACTAAGTTTTTTATAAAACAATAGTTTTGGAGGTGGAAGTTTCCTTTTTGGCCAAGACAGAACTTTCACCAGCGCAAAGGGTAAATTTACAACCAGTTAGTTGGTGAAAGGCAGAGCTTTCACCAGCTAACCAAAAGATCATAAGGAGAATTAGCTGGTGAAAGCACAAAAAGAAATTTTTGAAAGCTAAGATGGAGCAAGGCAATTTTCAACTATTTAAAGGGGTTTAAGAGCATCAAAGGATTAACCACTTAATCAAGAAACACTCAGCATCAGAGATTCGTGGAGATTTTGAAGACCAAATGATAAATTGGTCACCTAAAGTTTCGATTATGGTTAACTAGAGTCCAGCTACAGAAGACAAGTGCCTTTACCTTTCCACGACACAACAAAGTCCTAAAGCTGATGAAGTACAGATGCCAAGATTGATATAGAAGACAATTCGAGTTCTAGGAACTAGTCTTTGTTTATCAATTGCATTTAGTTAGTTTTATTTTCTATTTTTAGATACAGATCCAAGTTTTCAGGATCTTAAAAACCAATTGTAAAAAGGCTATAAAGGCCGATCTTTTCTAAGAGATAAGGGTTCACACTGGGAAAACATTTTGGCTACTGTATAGACTCTTATTGGATAATAGAATTACAGTCTCCTTTTTCTTTCAATATCAGAAATGTTCATGCATCTTGTTTTTGTACTTTATTTCAGTTTAGCTTAGCTTTTAAAGACTGTCATCTCTTTATTAAGCTCATAGACTTGAAGTGAAGGATTTCTTACTACCTTGAATTAATCCCTACACCTAGTTGTATTTGGAAATCAAGATTAGTATTCTTCATCCTCTCCTTTAACAAATATCTGGTCTGATTATTGTTCTCTAAAAGCATTGTTTCATTTGAATGTATGATGAGTTGTCTATTACATTAATCATTGAGTGATCCCATTGTTCCAAGCATACCTACACATTATATTATTAAGTTACCAATCATTCTTAGCCTACAACCCTAAGGAGTTTCTTGGAGTGATAACACTAACATAGGCCAAACAAAAAATGACAACAAAATATGATAATGTCTTATTTAGTTGCTCTTGGTGTAAGCCAAATTGGATATTTTTTTCTTCTTTCATACACGCTCAAGGCCAGTCAGGGTGTTTACCCACTTGAACAACATATTTACATAATCTACAAATGTTTACTCTAGTCAATAGATAGAATCCACATGTATAAACTAGTAATTCAATTGAAAATATTATAATTATAGAGAACTTGTTCTACATGCATTTGTTGGTAAACCTCTTGTGCCCATCCCTACATTTAATATCTTGGACACTTTTGTACCTAAATCCAAATATAAGTTTATCAATGTTCTTAATACTGAGAGCCAAAAAAAAATAATAACTAACTTGCTAACATTATAACTCAAAAACAAAAATAGAAGGAAAAAAAATAACATACCAACCATGGTGATAACAAGGCCTTTGTTTTAGACCCATGTTCAATTTTTTTCAAATTTAATAAAGGGCATGTTGTGTGCTAAGATGTGAAAACATAACTTCTACTAAATGAGATGTTGGAGTTCATGACTCCCAAAGATCAAACAAAAACATTTAAAATGACCTAAAAAAAGAGACACGGCCTTTGTTTTAGATCTGTTCTAACATCATACCACAAAATAATAACAATACATGAAAAATTGAACCAAAACAAAAACCCTACACACTTTTTCTTCACCCATGAATATTTATGTGTTTTCAACTCAAATCTCTTCATAAGTTGCTACTATTTGGTAAGTATATTTTTCTCTAATTGTTATTTTCAAGGAGATTTATGTCTGAAAAAAAGGGACAAAATACTCTTTTTCCCAGAACAATTGACTATGTTTAAAGACAAAAGTCACCAACGAAGTGGCCAACTAATGCAAATCTTATGGCCTACAATAAAATCACATAGAAAAAACACACACTCACACAACAAATATAAATAAAATTAAACTAGCAAAATCTCACAACCACGATTTTACATGATTTATTGTAAACATAGATATTTAAAAACATATGGAACTCATTGCATCTCATAGCAGGGTTTAAAATCACACTTCTACACTCTCGCATGAATTCATAGCCATGACAAAAGGCCTCTTAACACTTCTACACTCAGAGGACTGTTACCCACTCACATCTATGGGGTAACTAGAGGAAGTTTTTTCTCCCATTATCCACATCATAGACAACAATTCTAGTGATGACATTTAGGATTCACCACAGATATTTACCCACATATGCCTTCCACTTTATGTTAAACTCACTCACATCAGATGATATGGTGCATGACATAAATGATGTACCTTGTTTTGATGCTTCATAGTAAGTGTTAATGATCAATGCTTTTGACATGAGAATAATGACCATGGGTTGAATATATGATGAATCATGATGCTTTGAATGTATACCTTTTTCCTTGTTTCACCTTGGTGGTCATCATCATCTCCAAGTCAAGTGTTGTCACTCTTGGGAAGAGTTGTACTATTAGGGGGATTTGATAGGGGTAATGTGTCCATATCCTAATCCATACATAACATGCTCGATCTTCCCCATCTTTGTTATCTCTTCTTTTGGTTTGGTTGTCATATGTCACCCATAAAGGTTCATGCCTGATAATACCATGAGAAGGAGCTAGAATGTTCGAGGTTGATGTATCTTGATATAAAAAAATATAGAAAGATCAAATTCTAAAACTCAAAATGAAAAGCAAAGTAAAGAAAAATGTGTGTGAGTTGATGGATGGAATTGTTATCGCACAAATTGTAGGTTGGGAAAATCCTAACCCAATCCACAAGATAGTGATAACTACATGAGAGTCTACCCACTATCACCTTATATAAACTCCCCCCTCATTTTAGTGAAAGAGAAATCCATCACAAAGGGGGAATCTCGAGTGACCCTAGGGGGAAATGAAATGAAAAGTGAAATTATGGAAGTGAAGCCCCTATAGGTCAAACTACTAAGTGGAGGATGGCTCAGAAATGAGTCTCGGAGATGGTCAATGGTTTCCAAGTGATTGAGTACCTATAGAAGATTGTTGTACCTTCCCGAGACACAAGAAAATACAAGATACAAGCCCAATAATCTAATGTACAAGAAAGTGAATCTCGTTTTCTTAATTAGCAGCATTATTTAGTGATATAAATCAACAATTAAATGATAAGAAGAGATGCTAAACAAGTCACTAAAAGTCTATGAAAATGTGCAAGAGACTAACTAGCAATTACTAGTGTAACTCAAGTATGATAGCACAAGACTTTAGCAACAATTAAAGGTTGTTAGACACAATTATTGAGGAGATATTATTTCATCCTTATGGCTGTAGAAAAAAAGTGCTACAACATAAAAATACAACCACTGAAACTTGCAAGTAAACCACCCAAAAGAAGCACAACAACTAGTAGATTAATTAGGTAGCTTTCTAGCAAACTTTGATGGTTAGAAAATGAGTAAGTTTGAAAGTTATGAAGTATTTTTCTGCATCCCTAATGGTTGTATCTTTTAAGTTCTGACATCAATAAGAAATCATTGGCCAAAAAAACTCCTTAGTGGCCTTAGCAAGCCTAAAGCACCAAGAAAAGATTCCAATTTAAACAATTTCAATATCTCGTGATTTCACGTATACCAATGCAATGATTTGTTTCTCCAAAGCAAGAGATTAGCGCCTTGAACTATTGGGTTATGGATTCATTTAATGAGTGAGCTATCCTTGCCACTTCCTTACGGGTGTAAACCCTTTTACTCTGTAAGGCAAGTAAGACTAGAAAAAAAACTACTAGGAGGGTGTAATCCCTTTTACTTCTCCTAGTAACCCTTGTACAACAATTTATTCAAGACAATTATGATAGGCTTAGTGGGGTTGTATTCCCTTATACTTCCAAAGAGCTTAGCAAATTAACCTTGTAACCAAGAAAGAATAAATAACAAAGCAAATATTCCTTACCTAGTCTAAGCATTAACAAGATAAACTCTCTTTAACCAAGAAAATTACACCACAAATGAAAGAATAAGACTCCAAAAGAGATAGTGCATCACTTCTTCATACAATAGCCAAGCTAAACCATCACAAGAGCATAGATGATTTTAGGGGCTAAATTTTACCAATGGGCTAATTTTCCATGTTTTTTCCCAAAAAATGATTCGCCAATTTCCATTTCTTCTAAAAACGATTCGCCCAAATTCCATAGAATAAAATTATTTTACCTTAAAAATATCCAATATTTGATAGAAGCTATATTAAATCCTTAGAAATTTGAATATTTTTACAAAACTATCGCCAAACATATTTTGCATATTAAGGACTAGTAATATTAGCCCATGTTTCTACATTTTAATATAAATTTCCATCCTTAAAATTATCCCTGCACAAGTGAAAGGATCAAAGAGAGACAAGTAAAATTGCCCCAAAAGGGTGCAAATTTTAGCCAAGGAGTCTTCACATAATGGGAGAGCTTGATCAAAATGAAATGAAATGATTCTTATTTATACAAATCCTCCTAAAAGTGTTTTTCCACTAAACTTTAGAGTAAACCATAAAGTAAGGGGTCAAAAACCCTTAATTTTCCCCTTTACAATTTTAAATTTGGTTTTGCACATAAGAAACCATAAAAGAAGCATGTTGGCACCCTTTAGGGAAATGTTTTGGAACTTTTAGCAATTCATTGAGCTTAGATATGAAATGTTGGGCCTCCAAAGGCCTCCCTATCATGCGTTAGGGCCTCCTCCATCAAGCCAAGGCCTCTCTCCATCCACAAGGTGCCAAGTGTCAAGTGAACCACACCACCACTCCAAACCCTATCCCTAGGGTGATGTCAAGCCCTCACTAAGTGACGTTTTGGCCTCCAAAGACAAAATGTTGGGATTGCAAGGGCTAGGTGAGGTCATCCAAGGTGCCTCTCAAGCCTCCAAAGTCTATCATACTCGTCCAATTTACGGGTCATGGTATCCATCCTATGAGCTTCATGCCCCAAGGAAGCCTAAGCTAGGCTTGTTCCTCCAAAACTGTCCACCAAGCAAGGTCCTGCAAAGACAATGAATATGCCCTCCAAGGATATCAAATCAAACATATCATGATAATTAAATCAAATCAATAAAAGATTCACCTAAGAATGTGCATAAAAAACCACCTCATCAAATTAAGCAAGTGCTCAAAGATCTTATGCAATTTTCCAAATTTAGGTATGGGAGGGTTGACAAAGTGACCTATTGGGTGAATCATCCCCTAAGTGAAGGAGTTTTTCCCAGGTGGACCCCCATCTAATTCATGGGTAAAACATGAAGTGGATGGGGGGAATAAGTTTGGGAATGGGGTTCATGACATATAATGGATCATAGTGTATCATTTGTGGGTGCCTTTGTAGAGGGCGTGTTGCACCTTCGTTTTCAATGCATCCTTTTTCCAATCCCATTTATTTCCTTTTGTTATTTTAAGATGTTTCCAGGTTGAAGTCAAAGTGGGGATTCTACCTAAGCATGAAAAATAGTGCCCACCTTGACTCTACCCTGGTCACATTATGCTTCCCCAAGTTGAGGACAATGTGTGGGACTTATACCTAAGCATGAAAAACATTGCCCACACATGCTCTACCTTGGTTGGAATTTTTGCATTTGTTATTTTTAATGGGTCCCATGATTTTCTTATGAAAGACATTTCATTGTACTAGGGATCCCTGGGCGAGCATCTAGAGGTATATGATTGGAATTTATATTTTTCTAGCTACAAACCTCTGGGCCTTCAGCTCCTTCTTACCATGAAATGAGGGACAATATCTTCTTGGGCCAGTACACCTATAAATCCCAAAAGATAAGGAGGCGAGGGGGTGAAGTGTGGAAAGTGGTAAATATGATCGACAATGGCACAATGACTTGTCAAGGGGACCTCCCCATAGCAAACCCATCCCTAAGGGTGACCACTTACTAGGGCACAAAGTCAACCACCAAGGTGAAACATGGAAAAGAGTATAACTTCCATGAAGACGCTACATAATCAAAAGAATATTTAAATGCAACATACTCAAATGCCTCAAATATTGAAATGACACTCACCATAATAATTGTCTTGTAACTCATGGAGAAAGACCCAATGTATTCTGGAAGCAAGATGGTGTGGCAGATACCATTGTGATGAGTTTGAGATTTGGGTGGTGAGGCAAGCCTCTATCTATTCAAGTGGAAACTGTCATCCATTTGTCTCTCGGTACTCCATGTGTGCAACCTTAGGGCCTTGATAAATCATCTCCTAGTTATCCCTAGGAAACGGAGATAACATGACTCATATAGGATGATAGGTACTAGGTGGTGGACAATATTATTTTCTACAAAGACAGGATATATCTTGTCCCTGATTCCACACTCAAGGAAAGAATATAGAGGGTTTCAAATGAAACACCATTGGAAAGGCACCCAAGGTATTTCAAAACCTACTGGCAAGTACGGGAGAGGTTCTCAAGGAAGGGACTCAAGGACGTTGTGTTGCGGTATGTGAGAGTGTACGACTTGTTAGCAGAACAATTCAGAGCATAAGCACCCAACATGATTATTATATCCTCTACCCATTCCAGTGAAGAAATGGGAGAATGTGTCAATGGACTTTATCACGAGTTTACCAAGGGTATAGGGTAGATATTGTTTATATGTAGTGGCCAATCGGTTGACCAATTTTTCACACTTATTCTCTATATCATCAGAGTACAAAGAAACATAGGTGGAAAAAATGTTTTTCAAGGAGGTATTTAGACTTCATGGGTTGTCTAGGTACATTGTCAATGACATAGACAATAGATTTCTCAAGGTTTTTTGGCAGGAGTTATTCAAGTTGGTGTTGATACTGAGAGGGGGGTGAATCAGTATCAAGTACAATTTAAAAACTTTTTCAACTTATACTTAAACCATTCAATTATATCCAATGATAAATGAAAAATAGTATAAGAGTTACACCAATACACCATAATACACCATGCACAATATATGAGAAATATTCAATAGTTATTGTTCAAGGGAAGTAATGACTTCCAAAGGTAGCTACAACTTCCAAATATAAAGGGAGGGATAAACCTCCAAAATGAAGATACAATCTTCCAATATCAAGAGAGGGTTGACCTCTCCATCCTTGCCCCTTCCTTCCACCCAAGAATATATGAGAGATAATAAAACTTTACATTAAATTATCACCATCAATCAACCATCACATAGAACTTGATAATGCTTCCTGAGTCTTCTTCAACTTCTGCAATTCTTCACTTCTTGGAATACTATGATCCATTAGATAATATTAATCAATGTATTCTCTGAAACTCCTCCAAGTTTCACTCCTTGAATCCTCCTAGAAAAGGAGTTATAGAGAAAATGGTAGACCTTATTCAATTCTAGTTTATTCAAGAAAGCGAACTTGTACATCATGCCCCGCACTTAATTTTTAACATCATATTCTGAATTTTTTACACAAGAAACTAAAGCCCATATTATTTCCAATGCAATTGGTCTCACTTCATTTGGATTCTCTATGAATACGTTTGATGTTTTTACCCAAAACACTTGTTTATGACTAGCTTTAGGACTAGTCAAAACCCCTATCTTCCACAGAGCGTATCTCCAAAATTATAGCGAATAAAGAGCTGAAATTTTTACCACATGTACCTAGATATGTCTTCTCAATACCATACAAATTTCACCATCTAAATCATTCTAGAAAAAAAATTATAGAAAAAATGGTAAGATGACCTGTAAATAACATACCTTAGAACACATCACCAAAAGACTTCATCCTCCCTTGAAATTTGGCCTTGGTTACTTCATATTTCCTCTAAAATTCGACTTATATCTCCTTGTTCATTAACAAACTTATGTGTGTTGAAAAATGAATTTTTAATGAGATGTAATTATACCCTTTATGCCACTTCCTTTTAACATTAGGGCCAACCTGACACTTTCTTAGTTTGTAATTTTTTCTTAAATTATCTTCAGGGCCGACCTGTACTTCCTTCTTCAATTCACTTTTTCATCTTCAAAAATTTATTTCTCCTCAACCATAAGGATCCATGTGACATGCCACCTACCACCGGAAACATCATGATGTATACAATCCATCCATGGGTGTTGTATCTACATGTGCATTGTCCTTCATGTCCAAATACTTTCATCAATCTTGCGGTCCAAAACCAATGACTAGGGTTGACATCAATGACAACAACCAATCTTCCAACAATCTCCCCTTTTGTCATTGATGGCAACACTCATGCTCCCCTTGTCATCATGATCCCAATTTCTCTCCCCCTTTGACATCAATGGAAAAGGGTGGGGTTCCTCCCCCTGAGTTCAATGGCATAAGGTGACCTTCTTCTTTGGGGATGCTTCCCCTGAACATGTGGCACTCAATAATACTTCATCCTTATTTTTGGTCTTTGAGACTTTTTCTTCCTTTGAATCATTTTGTGTGGCTTCTGTCTTCTCTCTCTTCTTCATGTCTAGGATGTATATGTTGTTTGGTCTTCTTGTTGCAGTTGCAACCAATCTTCCTGAGTTATTTTCTTTGATTTTACATTTTCGGGAGTCAAACATAAGAGTGTATCCTTGATCACATATTTTGTTGACACTGAAGAGATTATGCTTCAGATCTTCAACCAATAGGACTTTTACTACTTTTACATTTTCACTTCCAATCTTTACAATTCATTTTCCAAGTATTTTGGTAGATGAGTCATCTCCAAATGCAACATTTCCATGCTTTTTCTTCAAACTAACAAATTTTCTTTGATCTCTGGTCATATGAGATGAACACCCACTGTCTATGAACCAATCATCTTCTTCTTTGCATTCTTTAGCGACCAATGATATTCGGCAGTTTTCATTGTGTGGAATTTCTTTCATTTTCCATGTTGTAGTTGATATAGGGAAATTTGGCATACGATTATCTTCCTTCATCTCTCTGCAATCTCATGCTTTGTGACCAGGATTATTGCACTTGTAACATACAATATTTTGATCCATTAATGGGTCAAATGGATTATAATTTATGTTGATAGGTCTATGAACATTTCCAAATCTATTATTTTCACCATTCATGTAGCTTGCGTAGTTATTCCTTTCATTGATTCTATGATGCAGACCCCCTATCCCTCCGAAGGGTTTCACGACCTCTCGGTCAGGATCTTCTAGTTCCGGAGCTAAAATGGCTCTTCTGGTTCCAAACTAGAACCCTTCGAACGAACACACGGGTCCCTCACTAATGCTCGGTTGTCTTTTCCAAGCGCCAAGCGTGAGCTCCCACCGCACACGACCAAGAGTTGTGACCGCACTCCTATCCTTCCTACCTTTCCTGAATCACGATTCGGGGTTTCTCGAGGGAGAGACCCTTGACTCTTCAATCACCGAATATCGAAAAAGGGCTTAGCGGTGG
>ML798719.1:117751-129453 GCA_009831015.1 Picea engelmannii | reverse complement strand
AGGTTTTTCTATGCTATATTGGTATTTGGTTCTTAACAGGGTTGACCTCTCCATACTTTACCCTTCCTTCCACCCAATAATATATGAGAGATAATAAAACTTTACATTAAATATATGAGAACCTGATAATGCTTCCTGAGACTTCTTGAAATTCTGCAATTCTTCACTTCTTGGAATACTATGATCATATAGATAATATTACTCAATGTGTTCTTTGAAATGCCTCCAAGTTTCACTCCTTGAATCCTCCCATAAAAGGAGTTATAGAGAAAATGGTAGACCTTATTCAATTCTGGTTTATTCAGAAGAGCGAACTTGTACAACATGCCCCACGCTCAATTTTTAACATCATATTCTGAAATTTTTACATAGGAAACTATAGCTCACACTCTTTCCAATGCAATTGGTCTCACTTCATTTGAATTCTCTATGAAGACGTTATGACTGTTTTACTTGGAACGTTTGTTTATGACTAGCTTCAGGACTAGTCAAAAACCCTATCTTCCACATAGTGCATCTTCAAAATTATAGTGAATAAAGCATTGAAATTTCTACCATAGGTACTTAGATATGTCTTCTCAATACCATACCAATTTCACCATATGAATCATTCTAGAAAAAAAATTATAACGAAAATTGTAAGATGGCATGTAAATAACATACCTTAGAACACATCACCAAAAGACTTCATCCTCCCTTGAAATCCAACCTTCTTTAATTCAGATTTCCTCTGAAATTTGACTTATATCTCCTTGTTCATTAACAAAATTGCGTGTGTTGAAAAATGAATGTTTAATGAGATATATTTATACCCTTTATGTCACCTCCTTTTAACATTAGGGCCGACCTAACACTTTCTTATTTTGTAATTATTTTCTTTAATTATCTTCAGGGCCGACCTGACACTTTCTTATTTTGTAATTATTTTCTTTAATTATCTTCAGGGCCGACCTATACTTCCTTCTTCAATTCAATTTGTCATCTTCAAAAATTCATTTCTCCTCAACTATGAGGATCCACGTGACATGCCACCTACCACCAGAAACAACATGATGTATACTATTCATTCATGGGTGTTGTATCTGCATGTGCACTGTCCTTCATGTCCAAATACCTTCATAAATATTTCGGTCCAAAACCAATGACTAGGGTTGACATCAATGACAACAACCAATTTTCCAACAGTTGGTAGGCACATAATTGACTCCTAGAACCAGTTATCACCCTTAGATGGATGGTCAGACATAGATTGTGAATAAATGGATCGAAAGATATTTGCGCAACTATGTGTCAGGATAGCAGAGGGCATGGATTAAGTGGTTGCATTTGGGGGATTATTGTTGTAACACCACCTATCACATTTCCATTGGTATGACTCCATTCAGAGCTTTGTACAATCACGATTCTCCTTCATTTGTAGATTTGGAATTTGGGGATAGTAGGGCTCCCAAGGCCAAGGATTGGATTCGGGAGAATCAAGACATCCTTAAGGACCTTAAGGATAATTTGTAGACAACTCAGAATCAACAAAAGACATATGAAGATAGGAACAGGGTTGAGAAAAGTTTCGAGGTAGGTGACTTGTTATTTCTAATATTGCAACCATATAGCCAACCTTCGTTGAAGAAGAGAAGTGTAGAAAAATTGAGGCCCAGTTTATGTTCCATACAACGTAATGCAGAGAGTTGGGGAAGTGGCCTATGATCTTGATCTTCCAAAAGGGAGCAAGATCCATAAAAAATTTCATGTGTCATGCCTCAAAAAGGTAGTAGGACAGCAAGTGACCATTTCTATAGAGTTGCCCCTCTTAGATGAGGAGGGGCAGTTGGTTCTAATTCCAGAGGAGATTTTGGAGGTTAGGGAGAGGAGATTGAAGAGCGGAGTTATCAGAGAGTTCTTGATCAGGTGGAGAGACTTTCTAGTAGAGGACGCCACTTGGGAGGGAAATCAAATATTGCAACATCACAATTTGCAATTGTTTGGGAACAAGCAATCTTGGGAAGGAAGGACTATAATTTCCCCTTCTAAATGATTGCCCAGGGAAGACGACTTAGTGTTCTATTTGATTCCTGTAGACCATAGTTGATAAAAAGAAAAGGGAATTAAATATTGTTTGATGTCATTAGAGAAAATGAAACATTATAAAATGACATTAAGTAATTAAAAAGTGATTGGAGGAAAATAAAGTAAATAATTATAAAGTCACTTTATTAAAAGTTAAAAAATGAGAAAATGGAAAATGAAGGGTGAGAAGGATAAAAGAGAGATGAAGATTCATTTCTCTCATTATGTTGATCATATTTTCTAATCTCATTGGAGAGAGCTCTTGTGGCTTTATTGCTAGGGTTTTTCAGCAAAACCCTTGTGCATATTTGGTTTCAGTGGTGAAAGATTCCACACTAGCCAACCTAAGTGGAGAATCACATTGATTCTTCATTGGATCGTAGTGGTTGACGGTAACATTCATTTTGAAAGTTTCTTAGATCTTGTAGAAACAGAGCCTTGGCTGTAGTGGCTGAGTTTTGATTTGAGGCGCAACATATCTCTTGAGAGGCCGATTTTATAATTTACAGAGAGGGTTTTCTCTTATGGAAGTCGTGTTCTTCATTGTGAGGGTCATACTCCCTTGGAAAAGGTTGAATCTTTCATATTGAACGAAATTATTGTTGTAGGCAGGTCAAATTTTGTTTTTGGATGGAGTTTTCTTCCTTTCCAAGCCGCATCTACATGTTGGAGGCCACCATCTCCTATTGAGGACGCATAACATCTAAAAGGGGGTCAATTTCATCTAGAGGCAGGGAATATTATGAGCTAGGTTGCAAATCTTATTTGTTGTAGTTGTTTTGTGGACTATGGAAACCAATTTCATTGCCGAAGAGAGCAATATCCTCGGGGAAGGCATTTTGGTGTTATTTGGAGATATAACTTGTTGTAGAAGTTATCTTGAAATTTTGGGCTACCACATTTTGTGACCAGGAGGACCATACCATCATTGTGGAGGCTATGTATTGTCTTGTTATCCATATTCTTCCAGGAGGAGATGATATGAAATTTGTTGGGCTCATGATTTGGTTAGTTTATGATGATGATTAAATCCTTTTTGTACCGGTATTATAAGTGTATTTAACCATTTTGAAGAAGTTTTGAAGGATTTTATATCAATTTGTCATAGCTTTATACCAGATATGTGCAATTGATGTTTTGTGATGGTTTTAAGTTTAATTCAGTTTGAATTAATGATTATGAGAAGCTAATGCGCGATATGTGTGTCACATGGCAAATCCGTAAGGCATTTTTCCATCCAATAGCTCGTCCGGTACTCCATCTGGCACCGTGTCCGGTACTTCATCCAACACTGCGTCCGACACTACATCCAGCACTAGGAGTGTGGGCGAGTTGGCAGTTGTTATATTGGCGTGTTGTGTTGGGTGAATCAAAGACATGGGTTTTTTTCACCCTCGTGGCCTCCAGATACTGAGCTCTTGACATCTAGGATCAAGCAGTTATGTTGATCGTTGAGTGGCTTGTTCAATTTCTAGAAGCCAAAGGCAGTTATAGCGTATTTAATGGAATTCACCCTTTTTAGAGGAGGTCGACCCTTCCAGTGGTCAACCTCTCGAATTGTAACTATTATAAATACCACAATAGTGGTCAAACAAAGTGTCAAGAATTGTTAGAATTGTTTTGTTGTGTAAACTTAGACATTTCCACAAACTTGTGCTAAGACTGCGTTTTTTATTTAATGACCAGAACCGTGTTGATTTAGCTGATGATTTGTTGTTGAGGAGTAGCCACATCCTATTGGGGGGCCCACCAGTGGTCTGGGTGAATAGTTAGATAGATAGATTGTATATTTCAGTTGTGCAATCATCATTTCCTTCATATTCTATTATATGTGTTTTTATCATTTTACATGCTGTGTGTTTTTTGTTCATCATTTAATTGTTGAGTTTCATTTTTGCAGGTTGCTTGTAGGAGATAGTTGTTAACATGTTGTGTATTTTAATCGTTAGTAAATAGATTGCACGCTACTAGCCTTGTTGTGTGTTAAATGCTAATTTGAATTTCTCTAGGTTAAAATATAATAGCTAAAACAGAGTATCAATTTAACACAGAGTACAAAGCTTCAATGGATTAATAGTTGCAAGTTTTGTTCATTTAATTCTCAGTTTTCTTATCAATTTCATTGTAGTATGTTGACGTAGAATCAAAATTTAAATTATGTTTTTATAAGCATTTTAACTTGCAATTTGACTTTTTAATAATAGGATTAGCTTAGTTTATTTTATGAAATTTTTGTTCTAGATTTAAATTGCAATTTTAATTAGAAGTTTGAGTTTGAGTTAAGATTTTAGTTATGAGTTTCTAATCATGTGAATTTTCTAACATTAGCATAAGAGTGCATTTGAATTAAGTAGAATAGTATTTTATTATTATTGATGATTAATGCATAAATTGAGAGATCACATGGATCTTTCAGGATAGTTGATATTTCTTCTATGATGGCTAAGCTCTCATTAGATTGTTTGATTCATACTTTTCATTTCTCCATAGAAGTTAATATTGAATTTATTCCTCTTGAGCTATCACTAATCATTAGATGCCATCATGATGTCATAAGACACCGAAGACATAATCATCATATTTGAAGTTTCTTGTTATTGTATATTATGAGTAATCATTGATTAATGTGTGAATATTGTCATGGTGCTTTTAATTAAATAGGTTAAGATTTCCCTTTGCAGATTAGAAGTAATTATGAGTTTTATCTTAAGAATAAAGTTCACTTGCTGAATAATTTTGATTAGTTACCTGTTGAGTAGTTTTGATTATTTTACTTGTTGAATAAGTTTTAATAGGTTAGTTGTTTGATTGTTTACTTGCTTACTTGCTGATGTTCATTCATTTGAATAGACTGATTAGATTAATTTGTTGTTGTTGTTGCTTATTAAGTTGAATAGATTGAATAGATTACTTGCTTTTTCGCATTATATTAAATAGGTTAACTTGTTCAAAGTAGGGTTTTCATTTGCTTCTGTAGGAACAATCCATTGATCCATTGCTTAAAAGTTGCTTAGGGTAAATAGTTCAAGTTCTTTGATAGGGTTTTCTCATTGATAGTCTTTGCTTAAGTAGATTAACCATTAGTTATACCATCTCCTTAGTTAGATCATGCTTCCTCTAGCTTTTCTGCCTTGGCACATATAGTGCTACAACTCTAAGTTTACTTACCTCAGGTTGAAAATTTAATTGAGGGATTTAGTGCATATAGAACACCCATCATTTTTGGCGTTGGTTCCAGGGAGTTGTCTTAAGGTAGGAAATAGTTAGGAGATAGATCATTTCTGAACCTTAGCATTAGTTTGGTGGCGGGGGAACTTTAAGACGGGAGGTAAGAACCTGTAGATCTGTTGTACCAGGTTCCCCCAAACCCAATGGTAGTTTTTCTTTTTATTGTTTTCTTTCATGAACAGACCTAGGGAACCCTCAAGCTCCACATGTCCCTATGCCCAACCATCCTTACGCTTAGTTTCCACCGAACATCCCACAAATTCTGCCAGGTTTTGTTCCACCACCTTTACCTCCTATTCCACAACAACCACAACAATACCAGAATGCAAGCTCCCCAAGACCAAAATTATTACCATCACAACCAGTGCTCAATCCCAATAATAATCCCACTCAACCTATTCACAATGTTGATATGCAAGCCTTCCCGACATATGTTATTACTCTTGTTCCATTGCAGGAAATTGAACTGAGGTCGGGAAAATTTTTGGACAAGCAGAGGCCATTAGTAGTCATCTAGGAAGAAGAAGAAGAGGAAACCCCCAAACAACCCACAAATGACATTAGGTGGGAAGATGTTATTATTCCTTGTTACACATTATTTTCGTCATCCCTATGACCGTTAATGATGTAAACCTATCTGTTACCTTCGGAGGGGTCAGTGGCCTGAGTTCTTGAAGAAGGAAGGGAGAAGAACTTTTCCTGAGAAAATAAGTTGCATTTTCCTTTGTAAAAACCCTATAAAAAAGGAAGTTCACAGGCTGCATTATAGCTAGCGTGCGAGAATGCTTGATTCTCATAGGCTGCATCATAGCTAGGTTGTGAGGAGTTCGCAGTCTGCTCTATAGGTAGGGTGTGAGAATGCTTACATGTGGGAAAACAAGCATTTTCTCGAATCTTCTAAAAGGAGAAACTTCCATGGTGAGGTGGCATCCAAATGGTTTGGATCTTACTCACTTTCATGATTTAGTGGGATCATCCTAACCTCCTCACCTTATCCTATTTAGCTTATAAAAGGAGAGGAGCTCTCATGGAGAAGGGCTAAGTTGGATTTGGCTTGGAATTATTAGCTTGGTTAGAGTGTATTTGAGTTTTGCCTTTGTCAAGATAGACTGTGAATATTATCAGATCTATGCTCTCAAAATTCTTGGAATGGAAGTGTTTGGGGAACGAAGGACAGTTGGAAGGGAACTTACGACATCAAGGCCATGATTGTAATCTCTCTTCCACATTTAATATGATACAGTAATATGATTCTTTCCTATAAAGCTTGTTGTGTTTTATTGTATGATTCCTTGATCACATACATAGGTTTATATTGAGTTTATGCTATTACTATCACTTTGGTTGGTTGCGTTCTTTTGCAGGTATCATTGTATGACTGTTGGAACGAAGCTAGGATGGAGATATCGAGAGGAAGAGACGTTTAAAGGGTATGTCACCTATCCTTCTCTAGTTCGTAAATTCAATATTTAAAGCTTAAGGAAAGCGTTATGTTCTGGTGTGTTTTGTTCTAGATCTAGGTGGATCTAGGGAAATCTGTTAGTGTCCGAACCTACCGATTTATCCGATAACAAAATTATCGTCATCTCTGTTACACATTATTTTCTTCATCCCTATGACCGTTAATGATGTAAACCTATCTGGTGCCTTTAGAGGGGTCAGTGGCCTGAGTTCCTGAAGAAGGAAGGGAGAAGAACTTTTCCTAAGAAAAGAAATTGCATTTTCCTTTGTAAAAACCCTATAAAAAAGGAAGTTCGTGGGCTGCATTATAGCTAGGGTGTGAGAATGCTTGATTCTCATAGGCTGCATCATAGCTAGGTCACGAGGAGTTTGTGGTCTTCTCTATAGGCAGGGTGCGAGAATTCTTACACGTGGGAAAAATGAGTGTTTTCTCGAATCTTCTAGAAGGAGAAACTTCCATGGTGAAGTGGCATCCAAATGGTTTGGATCTTACTCGCTTTCATAATTTAGTGGGATCATCCTAACCTCCTCACCTTATCCTCTTCAACTTATAAAAGGAGAGGATCTCTCATGGAGAATGGCTAAGTTGGATTTGGCTTGGAATTATTAGCTTGGTTGGAGTGTCTTTGTGTTTTGCCTTTGTCAAGATAGATTGTGAATGTTATCAAATCTATGCTCTCAGAATTCTTGGAATGGAAGTGTGTGGGGAATGAAGGACAGTTGGAAGGGAACTTACGACATCAAGGCCATGGTTGTAATCTCTCTTCCACATTTAATATGATACAATAATATGATTCTTTCCTATAAATCTTGTTGTGTTTTATTGTATGATTCCTTGATCACATACATAGGTTTATATTGAATTTATGCTATTACTATCACTTTGGTTGGTTGCGTTCTTTTGCAGGTTCATCATTGTATGAGTGTTGGAATGAAGCTAGGATGGCAATAGCGAGAGGAAGCGACGTTTAAACGGTATGTCACCTATCCTTTTTTAGTTAGTAAATTCAATATTTAAAACTTAAGGAAAGCGTTATGTTCTGGTGTGTTTTGTTCTAGATCTAGGTGGATCTAGGGAGATTTGTTAGTGTCCGCACCTACCAATGTATCCGATAACAAAATTGGCAACTCCACTGGAGAACGGATTGTTTCCTAGTTAGTCTAGTTCCCCTTACTTTGATTGCTTGATTTATGGTCTCCGAGTTTATGGGAGATCCATCCAGACTCTCTGGATCTGAAAGTTCACTCAAAATTTTTGTCATTTTTCCAATTTTTTCTTGATTACAAACCTTCTCGCATTGTACCTCTCTGTGGCCTATGAGAATCATTGATGTTTGCACCCTACTGTTCAGTTCAGTGCGACCTTCTCGCACCCTACCTGTATCTAGACTACGAGAATCCCTAATTCTCTCACTGTACCCCACTACCAGACTGCGAACTCATTTGTAAAAGTTTTGGATTAGGTCTTCCTATCTTTTTTATGCCCATTTTTGTTTTGATCAGCTGGATTGAACTTTTGGAGCCTATATTGATCTGTTTACAGTCTGCTTGACATTCTTTGAGTTTCTTTTAGCCATCTTTGCTTTGTTTGGTTTTGAAAGATTAGTCTCTTGCTTTGAGTGTCTTTCAATTACAAAGCGTGTGTTTTCTTTAGAATTGTTTAGGGAAAGATCAAATTTCTTCTGAATAGTTCGCTTTAAAAGAAAACTTTTAGTTTGGGTTTATTTGTTTTAACAAAGTTCATTATTGCTTTTAGTGAAAATTTTGAAACAAAAAGATTTAATTTCTTGCTTTATATTAGATTGGAGACATCCTTGCATTTGAAGTAGCAAAATGGGGGGGCCATGAATCGTGCATTGGTTTACAATACCTTTTTCTCATTTCTTGAGAATCTTGATATTAATGAGTTTAATATATTTTGGGACATTGTGTATATGGGAATGATAAATGTTTTCTCCTTCTCGTAGCATAGCTTTCATCGAAATGAAAATATTGCATCTTCATCTCTTTGCATAAATTTCGAGTCGATCAAAACACCATAATGTTCACTCCATTTTCCTATTGAGTAACAACAGCCATAAAATAAAGCGCTTATAAAAATTGATTAGACATTTTTTATACTTTCTGGTAGAAAACCTACATTAGATTAGTTATAGGGATTTGGAATAGGTGTGAAAGATAACTTTCCAAAGTTGCAAACAAACATAGAATCTTGAGTTAGGGAGCGATTAAATCCACTTATTACATTTTGTCCTGGGAAGCCCTTCTAACATAAGAGTCAATCACGAGGTCGCATTGAGACTGGCAAAGTTACTCACCTTGCTTTGTTGGTCTTGGTGTAGAGGTTGCACGTATTATGGGGGTCGCTTGAGAGGTATACCCACAATGATGAGTGGAAGCATTTCAATTTGTTTTCAGGCTATATACACTACCCTTGCGCGTGGATTAGACTGTCGACTATTTCCCCAGGCATCACTGTAGTGATTGGTAACCTTAGTGGCCTATCTCTTTAGGGTCTTTATACAAGGTGACTATGGAGGGGCAAGTCTTCACAGTACCTGGAATCGACATTGGCCAAACTCACTTGGGCTCCTTGGAGGGTATACCCATGATTATGTGTGGGAGATTGCACCAGGGTGTAAGTCCGTCAAGCAAGTTGTCAACGTAACTTTTCCATCCGCTCTATCTCAACCCATTCTTACTTTGTTCCCACGATGTTGGATTTCATCACCAACTAGTGTGTTCACTGTGAGAAGGTTTTGTTTGCTTGCTTGCTCACTAGATTTTTAATGTGTGATGTTTGTTTTCCCTAGTGGACTCTAGATTGGATCTTTATTTTTATGGCGTCAGTTCTTGGAATGAACAATGAAGGACCTCCTTTTCCCAGGGAACCTTTTGTTTTTCCTTCTTGCGGAAACATTAGTCCTCCTCATATTGCTTCTTTGAGCCTTCCAGTTCTCACAATTGGGTTACCAGTATGGTTTTTTTCCACTCAGGTAATCCCGAATGCAGTTAGTGCTTCAGTCACAAGCACTTCCCCTCAAGAACATCAACCTCATGTTGATCCTTCACCGTCTTCACCAATAAGATCTTCTTCGCCTTCTTCACTTGCAAGGTATTCTTCCATTTCATCTTCTTCGTCGAGTGAAAGATCTCAAGCTGGTAACTTGGTGGATAAGAAGAAGAAGAAACGAAAGAATAAGAAGAAGAGAAATAAGCAAGGATCCAAACTTCCAACCACTGTCAAACGTGTTGGAAAACAACTAGTTACTGTTAATCGTGTTGGGAGTGTTGATGATGTCAAGATCACCCAAACAACCCATAAGCCCAAGTACCCTTGTAGGATTTGTAAGGGTACTCATCTTCTTAAGAATTGCCATGGTCTATCCAAGGTTATAGAAGAATGGTCTACACATCCTCGCCAACCCATGTCGTTAGCCTCTGAACAACATGTTGATGACTTCACGTCGACTAGTCACGATATAGTTGGGAAGAAGAAAAGTAGAGCCAAGTTCCCATGTATGTTATGCAAAGGGCATCATCTAACTCATCTTTGCCCTCGTATGGACAAAGCCTCGAAATTACTGGAAGACATGACTGATTCACAGCCTCAACTTCCAGCTGATTATCACAAGCTTTCTCTCAACCCATCTGTAGTTGATGGAATGATCAATATGGTTCCCCTGTCGGTCAGTCTGGTTGATCAAGTGGTCAATCTGGTCATGTCCTTAATTGAACCAGTTGACAAAGTGGTCGATCTGAACCCATCCTCGGTCGATCCCACTCTCCCTTTAGAGAGTGTTAACAAAGTGGTTGATCCGATCCCATCGTCGGTCGATCTCACTCTCCCTTTAGAGAGTGTTAACAAAGTGGTTGATCTGATCCCATCGTTGGTCGATCCCACTCTCCCGTTAGAGAGTGAAACCCAAGCGGTCAATCCATTTCCACCTGTCGACCCCATTCTCCCCTTGGAGAATGAAACCCAAGTGGTCGATCTGATCTCTCCATCAGTCGATCCTACTCTCCCACTAGAGAGTAAACCCGATACTGCCCATGTTTTTCTCGTTGATACAGAATCTACCATGCCGGAGGCTATTCCTCCTTCTCCCATGGAACCCCCTCCAAGTTATGAGGCGATCCATTTTGATTGGGGTGTACTAATTGGACCTCGTCTTCCCTCTCACAGTCCTTTCCAGATTATAGTACAGGTTTGTGGTCGAGACATTCCTCAGACACTGATAGATGAAGGTGCATCCATTAGTATTTTGTCCTCTTTTGCTTGGCAAGTTTTGGGTTGTCCTCCACTTGCATCGGTTACGCAGAATCTGTTAGCTTTTAACAAAAGAACTAGTCAACCTTTAGGGACCCTTCCTCAGTTTCCTGTAACTTTGGGAGGGAAAATTGTCTTTATTAACGTCATGGTAGTCCAAGGCCCCTTGTATTTTGCTTTACTCCTTGGGCGAGATTATGTCTATGCCATGAAAGCTATTTTGTCTACTCTTTTTCGTGTGATATCTTTCCCTCATGATGGACAAGTTGTGATTGTTGATCAACTTTCATTCATTGACCCCACCTGGATTGCCTCCCTGAATGGTTCTTCTATGTAGATGGTATCGCCCCCGCCATAGGTCAATTATGTGGCGTTGTCGCCCATGGCTTCAAATTCTGATGACTTAGATCCAGTAGTTGACATGGTGATCTCTTCGATAGGGTTGTTAGAGCCTGATCTCTTTACTCCTATCGCGACCCTCGACATGGTGTCCTTCCAGAGTGTGTTTCTTCCTTCTAGCGAAGACCTCTTGGAATCCATGACCGATTTTTGTCCCTTGACATGGTCTCCTTCCGGAGCATTGTTCTCTTGGAATCCATGATCAAGAAGACTCCAAGGATAGTTTTTGCGTCTCTGAGGCAACCTTGTTAAAAAATGAAACAGAGGTCTTTGAGCATGA
>ML798719.1:66826-82373 GCA_009831015.1 Picea engelmannii | reverse complement strand
GGGATTAAAGTTGATCTTTCTAAGATTGAGGTCATCATCAGACTTCCACCCCCCAAGACTCAGAAAGAGGTGAGAAGATTTCTTGGACATGCCGGATATTATCGACAATTTATTGAAAATTTCACAAAGATTATTGCACCCATGTTTGGATTGATAATAAAAGATGTTTATTTTGTTTGGACTAAGTAGTGTCAAGCCGCCTTTGAAACTCTAAATGCTAAGTTGTTTGTGGCACCAGTTCTTAGGGGGGCCAACTGGGCTCTCCCATTTCATATATCCACTGATGCTTCCAACACTGCAATAGGAGGAGTATTAGGGCAGAAAGAAGACAAGCAGCCCTATGCCATTTATTTTTTGAGCAAGAACTTGTCCCCTGCCAAACTAAACTATATAGTTACCGAAAATAATTTTTTGGCAGTAGTTCATGCTATCAATAAGTTTCGCCACTACATCACAAGTTACAAAGTATTTGTACATACAGATCACTCCGCCATTAGATTTTTCATGAATAAATCCATTACTAATGGTCGAGTGACTAAGTGGCTCCTGCTATTGCAAGAGTTCAATATCACCATTCTTGACCGACCTGGAAAGGAGAATTTGGTAGTTGATTTTCTTTCATGCATAAAAAATGACGATGATGATATTCCCGTTGATGATAGTTTCCCAGATGAGCACCTTTTTTCCCTCTCTGTAAATACCCCGTGGTTTGTGGATATGGCAAACTATTTGGCTACTAGGAAGTTACCATCTCATTTGTCACCTCATGAAAAACGTACAATTATTACACAAAGTGTCAATTACTCTTGGGTTGGTCATGAACTTTTTCATATTGGTCCAGACTTGATTATTCGTAGATGTGTCCGAGAAGATGAGATACCAGAAATCCTACGAAGTTGTCATGATGGACCCTATGGTGGCCATTTTTCTGACAAATGTACAACATATAAGGTGTTACATTCAGGTTACTATTGGCCTAACATTTTCAAGGATGCTGCCAAGTATGTGAGGAGTTGTGATAGTTATCAAAGGATAGGAATACCCACGTCAGCTGACGAAATTCCCTTGCGTGCCCAAGTTATGATAGAACCTTTCAAGAAATGGGCCCTTGACTTTGTAGGACCAATTTCACCCATGTCTCGTAAGAAGAATTATATTTTGGTTTGTAAATATTATGTCACCAAGTGGGTAGGGGCAAAAGCCCTATTCAGGGCTACCGAAAAATCTGTTGTCAAATTCATTTATGAAGACATCTTTACCCACTTTGGTGTTCCTCATGAAATTGTTACAGACCAAGGCACTCAATTCACTTCCAAGATGATGAGAGAACTAACGGAGAAATATGGGATTAAGCACTGCAAGTCTTCTCCATACCACGCACAAGCTAATGGTTAGGTAGAGTCCACAAACAAAGTTCTGGAAGCTATCCTAACCAAGACTGTTCAATTGCATCATCGGGATTGGGTTCATAGGCTTCCAGAGGCTTTGTGGGCATATCGGATCACCTGGAGAAACACCATTGGGCATACCCCTTATGAGCTAGTGTATGGGAAACAAGTACATTTACCAATAGAATTCCAAGTAAGGACCTTTCATATTGCCACAAAATTGGGATTAAACTTAAATGAGTCTCAGAAAGAACGAGCCCTACAATTAAATGAGTTGGATGAGATCAGGAAATATGTTATCCAATGAACAATATTAGTCCAAAACCAGAGGAGCAAGTGGCATGACAAGTTTATTAAGAAGAAACACTTCCAACTTGGTGATTGGGATTTGTTGTTTGACTCCCTATTTAAAACTTTCAAAGGAAAACTCACCACTTGGTGGTTGGTTCCTTACGAGGTAGTCACCGTATATGACAATGGAACTATGAAAATCAAAACAATTGACGATGGACAAGTATCCTTTGTAATAAATGGATACTGACTCAAACTTTATCATGGACCCATTTCCAAAGAAGATTTTCTATAGGTCATGTCAACTGACAAGGCATTGGCCTTAGTATACGGGGAAGTCCCCCCCTGTTCTTGAATGTTTTCTAAATTTTCGACTGTACATATGTAAATAATTTTGAATTTTTTTGATAGACAATTCTAGAGATTTCTGTAGGTATTTATTTCACCAGGAATAGACAGTTTCAAGGAGATTTAAAGGAAGGATTTTTCTTCCAAATATTACTATACTTGAACATTTTTGTCTGTCAAGCATCAATTGAATAATGACTTGCTGTAATTAGCCATATTTTTGCAAAGATTTTCATCTTCTTTTTCTCAAGGCATCTTAAATAGCAGCTACTCCTAAACCTTCACCACAATATAAGGAAGTTATATTGTAACCATCAAGATTAGAGGTCACTCGTACAGTTTCCCCAAGAACCTTGAGTAAGTGAGTAAAGTATATTTATTAAAGAGTAAAAAGGAGGTTTGATTAGCGGTTAGCCATGGAAACATAAAAAAAAAAGGAAGAAAGTGAATTGATCCTAAAGATACCTTTATGTTCTTTCCCAATGGTACCATCCACTACACACCAAAAATACTTGATTATATCATATCTTTATATAGGCTACGTCCGCTTAAGTACCCCTTATATCAAGACAATCACTAAGGAATATATGAAAGAGAGTTATAATCTAACACAAATACCATCCCAATTTAAAAAAAAGAAAAGAGAAAAAAAAGAAAAAGTTTTTTCAGAGTTGTCCCCCCATCTTCTTACACAAAGCAATCTTATATTAAAATCTTAAAAGATGGAGGGCCGGTCTTTGAGGGTGTAAGAGGCTAACTCGTCGGGATACTGAATAGGGAAGCGGGTACTAGCTTGTGGTATGACTAGGTAAAATTGTCGGAGTATTGAACAGATTTGTTGGCAATGAGGCATTCTACCTAGCGAGGATGACAATCTGATAAAAAAAATAAGAAATTCTTAAATCTTAAAACTTGTCCTGATGTACGACATTACTTGTAGACAAAGATAACACACAATATGTATGGTTAAGCTAATTTTAATGAACTCCATAAAATTGCCATTGGGAAATAACTTTGAGACTATCTCAAAACTCTCTCACCTACCTCTTCTTAGCTATATATAGGATATTCTATCCTATAGGTGGGGCCATATTCTAACCGTCTCGTTAGTCTGATATGTGAAATTTATCTCTACACTTAACAAGCTGTAAATCTTCGGCTATTGGGAGAATTTATTGGTTTCCTATATTTTGTATTGTGAGGTATCACAATACTTAGGGGGAGGGGTTTCATGAGTTGAAAAACGACAACACTCCCTAGAAGAAGTAGAATCTTTGTAAAAATTTATGTATATTGTTTTCATGATACATGCTATTATATCAGCAATTATTTTATTTTGAACTGCTAAATATTCCATGTGTGTTATAAACTGTTGTACATTTCTTTGAAAGACCACTTAATTGGTTTTTCGTTACAGACTTGTGATTACATGCCTTATAATATGCAAGATAGAGGAACAGATTCTATGAGCACGATGGAAAAAAAAGTAATAATGGAACACTCTTATCTTGCCTCTGCTCCTGTTCACTGTGACTGTCAAAAGTGTTTTAAGATTGAGTGCCATGGATAAAACATCCATTACATGATGAAAAAATTTAATTTCGCACAGGAATACCATATGGGGTGCCATATGGAGTGCCATTTGAAAGACCATATGGGGTGCCATATGGAAGACCAAATGATGCGCCATATGAAGGATCGAATGAGGTGCATACACATAGTAAATGAATACG
This sequence comes from Picea engelmannii, assembly GCA_009831015.1. Lineage (NCBI taxonomy): Eukaryota > Viridiplantae > Streptophyta > Pinopsida > Pinales > Pinaceae > Picea > Picea engelmannii. Next base: position 78,613 of record ML798719.1, on the reverse strand, counting down.
ATTTCAGGTAACCAGGAATAATTTGAATTTATTTTGGTTGTTCAGCTATATGATGAGTTAGTTATGAGAATTAAATGATACAATTCTTAAACATTTTTATGATCAAATGTCCAAGTCGAAGACTTGGACATTGATCTAACCTCCTTCATCATTACGATTGCCTCCAAAAGATGATCTTTCGAATTCGAAATCGGCGCACTCATGCTCACACATGGAAACTCATGTGTGATCAATTCATCAATGAAATCAGTCGTTTCCACCTTGGGTGCATTAAAAAAATGGAGGGATAGCTCAAATCGTTATCTCATTTATGCATTGCACTCATCCTCTGCTCAATTGCGCTCACCCTTTGCCTAATTGTGCTCAGCCTCTTCCTAATTGTGCTCATCCTATGTCAAATTCTGCCCTCTATTCATTCTCCACACTGTCACCATGCCCAAACGATATGAGTTGTCCTCCTATGCTGTCCTCTTTGCTATCCCCGAGTTCACACAGTGTAGGGAAGTCTTCCTTTGCGTAGGGTGGGGATCGTTCTTGGTCCATATGCAGGGCCATGATGATGGAGTTTCTATGCAATTCTCCCTCGAATTCAATGGAAGAATGGCATGCATGGGGTCTCTGACCTTCGTGGTCTCTGAGGAGTCAATTGCCTCAGCCACAAAGCTTCCAAGAGTTGGAGATTGTTGGTTTAAACACCACCAGTTGCCACGGGTGAGCTACAATAGGGTATTCAAACCTAAGTTTCAGAATATCTCTAGAGCTAAGCGATACTCCAAGGAGTGGATTAAAGAGGAGCTAATTAACCCTCTGATAGTCGTCACCAAAATGATCACTTGTGAAGGTAGATATTTCATTTTTAAAGCCTGCCATTTTTTATTATTAACTCATTTCCAATTCAATAAGCCATTGAATTTCCCTTTTTACTTCTTAAAAAGTCTTTAGAAGATGTCTTCCCAAGTACGAAAGAATGTGGCCAATCCCCATAACAACCTATTCCACCATGGCTTCATCAAACTACTTGTTATAGCCAAGTTGAAAAAACAGGGGAAGACATGGGATGAGTTCATTTATCAATTTTCAAACCCCCATCTTACAATCAAGACCAACAAGAAAACACTTGATCTATGGGTTGTTACTCCATCCAAACCCCATTATTCGAAGACTCCAAACCCTCCTACTCAAGCTATCCCTCTACCGGAACAAAAGACCAAGAAACGTGTTGATACCCCTGCAGCCTCATCGGGCAAGAAGACTAAGAAGCCTATTGATAACTCTCCAATGCCCTCAACATATATTGATCCTGCACCCAAAACGTTACAAGAGGTAATTCAACAAGACTTCCTTGTAATCCCCACAAATAGGAGAGGAGCTAATCGATTCAAGAGAGGATCTTTCCAAAAAAGTGTCTGAAATACAAGAGGAAAATATTATGAAAACACCTCAAGCATTTCGGACCCTATCCAAGTATCTTCCGATCTTGAAATCCCTCATAAAAGACTTAGGGAAGTGTTTGCAGAAGAATTGGAGCCTAATAGAGAGACACAATTTGAACCTATTTCACCTCATAAACCCCTTGTTACTCCTACCTCACATATGCCTATACCAGATCCCAAAAATGATAGACTTTCTACATCCTTCAAGGGATCCAAACCCTCCTATGAGATATATGATCATACTCCAGCCATTGAAAAGTTGCAACATGAAAATGTTTAGTTGTTGCAACAATTGGAAGAGAGGAAGACCATGGATAGACATCTCCACCATGACAATGCAATACTACAAGCAAAGGTGAATTCCCTCCAAAGATTGGTTGACCAAATTACCAATGACAATTGTAGCCTTCGTGCACAATTGAAACACTGCAAGAGGGCCAAGACAAAGTCTTCAGGGCAAGAAGCTTCTAAAGCTAATCCATCCCCTGCTCTGCAAGTCTACTCATATTGGGCAATTCATTTTTGTTTGCAATGGGACCTGCAAAATATTAGGTGTGGGGGTAACGTTGGGCTCGTGATTTGGTTAATTTATGATGATGATTAAATCCTTTTTGTACCGGTATTATATGTGTATTTAACCATTTTGAAGAAGTTTTGAAGGATTTTATATAAATTCGTCATAGTTTTATACCAGGTATGTGAAATTGATGTTTTGTGATGGTTTTAAGTTTAATTCAGTTCGATTTAATGATTATGAGAAGCTAATGTGTGATCTATGTGTCACGTGGAAAATCCGCAAGGCATTTTTCCATCCAGTAGCTCGTCCGGTACTTCATCTTGCACTGCTTCCAACACTGCATCCAACACTAGGAGCGTGGGTGAGTTGGCGGTTGTTATATTGGTGGGTCGTGTTGGGCGAATCGGCGACATGGGTTTTGTTCACCCTCGTGGCCTCCAGCTACTGAGCTCTTGACATATCGGATCAAGCAGTTATGTTGATCGTTGAGTGGCTCGTTCAGTTTCTATAAGCCAAAGGTAGTTATAGTGTATTTAATGGAATTCACCATTTTTAGAGGAGGTCAACCCTTCCAGTGGTCAACCTCTCGAATTGAAACTATTATAAATACCACAGTAGTGGTCAGACAAAGTGTCAAGAGTTATTAGAATCATTTTGTTGTGTGAACTAAGACATTTCCACAAACTTTTGCTAAGACTGTGTTTTTTATTTAATGACTAGAACCGTGTTGATTTATCTCATGATTTGTTGTTGAGGAGTAGCCACGACTTGCTGGGGGGGCCACCAGTGGTCTAGGTGAATAGTTAGATAGATAGCTTGTATATTTCAGTTGTGCAATCATCATTTCCTTCATTTTATGTTATATGTGTTTTTATCATTTTACATCCTGTGTGTTTGTTGTTCATCATTTAATTGTTGAATTTATTTTTTCCAGGTTGCTTGTAGGAGATAGTTGTTAACATGTTGTGTCTTTTAATCATTAGTAAATAGCTTGCAAGCTACTAGCCTTGTTGTGTGTTAAATGCTAATTTGAATTTCTACAGGTTAAAATAGAATAGCTAAAACATAGTATCAATTTAACACAGAGTACAAAGTTTTGATAGATTAATAGTTGCGAGTTTGGTTCATTTAATTCTCAGTTTTCTTATCAATTTTGTTGTAGTATGTTGAGGTAGAAATAGAATTTAAATCATATTTTTATAAGCATTTTAACTTGCTATTTGACTTTTTAATAATAAGATTAGCTTAGTTTATTTCATGAAATTTCCTTTCGAGATTTAAATTGCAATTTTAATTAGAAGTTTGAGTTTGAGTTAAGATTTTAGTTATGAGTTTCTAATCGTGTGAATTTGCTCACATTAGCATAAGAGTGCATTTGAATTAAGTAGAATAGTGTTTTCGTATTATTGATGATTAATGCATAAATTGAGATATCACATGGATTTTTCAGGATAGTTAATATTTCTTCTATGATGGCTAAACTCTCATTAGATTGCTTGATTCATACTTTTCATTTCTCCGTAGAAGTTAATACTGAATTTATTCCTCTTGAGCTATCACTAATCGTTAGATGCCATCGTGATGTCATAAGCCACCGAAGACATAATCATCATATTTGAAGTTTCTTGTTATTGTAGATTAAGAGTAATCATTGATTAATATTTGAATACTGTCATGATGCTTTTAATTAAATAGGTTAAGATTTCCCTTTGCAGATTAGAAGTAATTATGAGTTTTATCTTAAGAATAGAGTTCACTTGCTGAATAATTTTGATTAGTTACTTGTTGAGTAGTTTTGATTAGTTTACTTGCTGAATAAGTTTTAATAGGTTCGTTGTTTGATTGTTTACTTGTTTACTTGATGATGTTCATTGATTTGAATACACTGATTAGATTAATTTGTTGTTGTTGTTTCTTATTAAGTTGAATAGATTGAATAGATTACTTGCTTTTGGTCATTATATTAAATAGGTTAACTTGTTCAAAGTAGGGTTTTCATTTGCTTCTGTAGGAACAATCCATCGATCCATTATTTAAAATTTGCTTAGGGTAAATAGTTCAAGTTCTTTGATAGGGTTTGCTCATTGATAATCTTTGCTTAAGTAGATTAACCATTAGTTAGACCATCTCCTAAGTTAGATCATGCTTCCTCTATCTTTTCTTCCTTGGCACATATAGTGATACAACTCTAAGTTTACTTACCCTGGGTTGACAATTTAATTGAGGGATTTAGTGCATATAGAACACACATCAAACTTCCAAACCCAGTTATTATTGTAAATAGGTCAAAGAATAATAAAATAAAGGAAAACTCTTGTGGTATTTATTGTTTTCTAGTATTTCTATTTACATATTCTATTGGTATCTTTGTTGTAATATTTGTGTTAGCACTAGAAATCACCTTTGGATTGCAGTAGAGGTAAGGCCAGTACCCATCATTTTTATGTCACAATTAATTTTAAGGGGGTCTAATGGATGCAGACTCAAGACAATATCACTTTAACTCAAACAACTGGGCTGGTATACATGAGCATGTGAGGTCTTGATCTAACTTCAGTCAGTAATTTGTAGTAAGGGCGAGTAGGGAGAAGAACTTGAGGAAAGTGAGGAGGTTTGCTATGGACATTCAGTTTTACAACATGCTATGGAGAAAAAGCTTCAGATACAAGATCCACTTGAATCCAAAACCTTGGAAACTAAAACACCAATCAAACCTACATTACAATATAGTCACAACAACTTGATTGGATCATCCATGCCCAAGTCTTCAATATCAAAAGCAAAGAGATGGAAAGAAAATTGACTGTCATTAAACAAGAAGTCTCAAATGGTAATACATAACCAAAAAACTAGAGGCTTCATTAAAACTTTACAAATCGGGAGCATAGCTCAACCATCGACCCTAACAAAATATGAGAACGAATCCTATATACTCAGAGAAAACCCTCGAGATGTGATCGAGACTTTGCATTGAAGGCTTTACGTTTGCATGCTTCCTGGCAGACTGCGCATGAAGCCTCTTGTCATAAGGGAGCTCTATCAGACGCAATCGCATTTCAGAATGGACCTCCAGATGAGTCATCTAGCTGACAGTCATTTTCTGGGTTTTCCATTTATGGTGGAAATGATGTTCAACCACCACCACCTGTCTCAATAACTGCTTCATCGGGACCGGGGAAGACCCAGGTCAACTTTGCACCTATAGGACAAGGCGACCTTAGTATTATGTCGTCTGGGTCTGAGCTGGATGCTTACGTGGAAGCCTGACAATGGATGGGAGATGGCCAAGTGGACTATCGTGGATGGGAAGAGGAGACCGAGGAAATCCTGGGGGCCACACAAGCGAGATCTAAGGTGTAATGGGACAAAGGTGATGTGGAGTGAGCTATCATAGGTGACGGGATATGAGGGGGGGACAAGTGTGAAGGAGAGAAAGTGATAAGGGAGCGACCACTTGTCGACCCGGGATAGGGCGCTATGTGCACATGCGCATATCGGGGCCGCAAAAAGCGGTTTGATTCTTCACTGCTTTTGGGCCCGATGTGTGTCTTTGACTGACATGTAGCGTCTCCACAAAACTGTGGTTTCATCCCCAGCCCGCCCTATAAATTTTATCGTCTGCACATGTTGGGGCCCTGATATGCTCAATAACTTTCGATCTAAGGTGCGCAGATCTCAGCCACCCATATTTGTGCACGTCTTATCACTTGCGCCAAAAGGTCATATTAGTCATCCGACTTAGGATAGAAGTCAAATTGTGGGTTTTTTGCTCGCTTTCTTCCATTCCTCTACCAAAAATGTCACTTCCTAAGGAAACACTCCCTTTACAAGTGAACTTGATAATAATTTGCATGCAAAATGGAAACTATTTGTGTCATAAAACCTTCCAATATCCCTTGAAAACCTTTCGAAAACAAACCAACAACACTCCCAAATACACAACAACAGTAACAAAAGGGTTCATATTGGAGTTAGGATGATGACTAAAAAGTATTTGAAAAAATATCAGCATCAGGGATAAGCTAAAACAAATAGAGTAGGGGGTAACAACATAGATTGGGTATATCTACCAATTGTTTGAAGAAACTCCAAGATCAAAAAACTAACCAAACACTAAAGCATTGCACACACATTTGTAACCATAGGTACGTGGGACGTTTTAGGGTTGTTTGGCTTCCATGGGTGGACATGTTGATCATTATCATCAGCATAATCATTGTCTTTAATGTGGGCCATGAGACGTGATCTCCTCTAGTTACCCCTAGGCATGGGGGGTAACAGTCCCATGAGAAGAGCCTTGCCCCAAAAGAGCTATAAGCTCAAGGTGAAGAGAAAATAAAAAAAGAGAGAAAAGAAAAGTCAATAAACCAAAGGAAATAAAGCATGACCAATGCCCCCTCACTATGAGGCTATTACCCCAAGTCCACACATGCACATTTAAAAAATAATTAAATGAAGTAAAATAAAAGTCAAAAGCCAAAAAAGGTTTAATAAACAAAGAAAAAGGCAAATGTAATAAACATAAATATATAAAAATAAATAATAATTAATAATGAAAAGATATCATAATGAAAAGATATGTCTTAATAAAAGGACATGACTCTTAGTGAAAAGGAAACCACCTAGGTATTTATATGAGGCCCTCATTATATTCATTAATATTCTAACATATCTCATATTTACTTAGTATGTTATTTCGATCCTTATGGATTCTTTCATATTTTTTATATGAACTAGATTGATTTTCCACAACAAATAAGGGGTAGAAAGACACAGTGTCGAGGAAAGGGAAACTCAATGCACAAATGATCCCTTATGCTTCAAAGGCACTCATGTGGATGAATATCTTAAACAACCTCACATGGTTATGCAATGAAACTCATGAAGTTTCCGACCAAACCATACCATCTATCACTACATATGCTCCTTGATGGGTTATTTGGGGAAATACTTCTCTTCTTGGGTGTTGACACATGTAATAGGGGTTAATGATGCCCCCATGATACCTAAACTTGGAAAATTGTATGAATTCTATTAGTTATTGTGAAGTTAGAAGATGATACTTATCGTGATCTACCTAATGGCATCTTCATTTGATGTACCTCACTTTTTATGTTGCATTGGGTTTGTGTACATTCCTTGAGATTGATGACTTCTCTGGGTCCCTTGAGTCTTGCTTTGGATGGCGGGCTAGACTAACTTTAGAAAGGATAAAATTAAAAAATAGGAATTATCTTCCCTAAATGGGGCACACCCCTCTCTAGGTAAAAATAGCAATGTCGGAATGTAGGCTCATAGAAATAACATGAATGCTCATTTAGGCCAATCGCTCCCCATGTAAGGCTACATAAAAACCTAGGATTTTAATGTCCCAAAATAGAAAGGACACCTCATGTGGGCCCACCAAGACCCTCTCAACCATGCCAAAATGAAACCTGTCCCTAAAATTTCAAAGTGCTCATAATGACCTGAAATTTGAAAATGGAAATGCACACCATACTAGATATCCAAACATCTAGTCACCCTACTAAAGGTAGTACTACTTCAAAATCAACTGAAACTTGAATGAAAGACAAATCTCCCAACTGTGTCATCAAATATGTAATCATCATGTCAATCAAACTGCTCTTAGACACAACTAAAATAGTGGCTACTGAAAATATAAATTGTCAAAAAAGCAACTTCTCAAATTTGTTTGAAATTTGAACTCCATGCACATCTCCACAAAGGATATCGAAATCAATGGTCAAATCCCCAAAAAAATAAGTCTTCAAAAACCAACCTTACCATACCCTTTGGGTCCTTTGATCACCCATACCTTCTCTAAACATTGCACTAAACTTGCAAGTATGGGACAACTACTCCACTAAAGCTTTGTCCATTAGTTGTGTTATCGCACAAGCTGTAGGTTGGGCAAATCCCGACCCAATCCACAGGATGGTGATAACAATGGGAGAATCTACCCACTGTCACCTTAGGTAAACCCTCCCCTCTCTTTAGTGAAGGATAATCCAACATAAGGGGGGAATCATAGGTGTCCCTAGGGGGAAATGAGATGGAAATGTGAGATTATGGAAGTGATGCTCCTACATGTCAAGTTACTAAGTGAAGAATGGCTTGGTAACGAGTCTCGAAGATGGCCTATGATTTCCAAATGTTTGGGTGCCTACGGAAGAGGATTGTACCTGCCTGAGACACAAGAAGAAAAACGTATACAAGCTCAAAGTTAAGTGGAAAAGCAAGTTAATCTTGTTGTCCTTAATTAAAGCAGTAAACAAGAATATATATTAGCAAGAAAAAGAACTAATTACTGCAGATTCAACCACTTAAAGCATCAAAGATTTGTTAGGGAATGAAGCATAAAACATGTCGATTAATGCCAATACTTTAGCACAAGCTTTAGTGGTTTTAGAGGGATGTTATATGAAGTTTTCATAATAAGTTTGCAACATCCAAGTGGTTGTAGCAAATATTTTCTACAACTACAAGTTTTAACCATGAAAACAAGCAAGTAATCCGACAAATTTTTTACCAATTAGCAATAGAATGATAATGATGGTTTACTAGCATATTTCCACAGTTAAATTGCAAGTTAGCATCAAAATAGAAGATGATTTTTTGCAGCCCTAATGGCTGTATCTTTTAATTAGCTATATATCAAGATCCACTTGACCAATCTAGACACCCTAGAGGCTTTGACAAGCTTAAATCATATAGAAAATATCCCAACTTAAACAATTTCAATATCTCGTGATTCTACGCATCCCAATCCAATGATTTTATTTCTCCAATGCAAGATATTAATGCCTTTAACTACTGGGTTATGGAATCTTAAAAATGAAAGATCTAAGTTGTGATATTTCCTTGGGGGTGTAATCCCTTTTACTCCCCAAGGAAAGAAAAACTAGCTCGGGAAAACCTAGGAGGGTGTAACCCTTTACTTCTCCTAGTATTCATTTGTTCAACAAATTATTCCAAGACAATTATGATGGTCTTACTAGAGTTGTATGCACTTATACTCCCCAAAAATATTAACAAATTAACCTTGTAACCAAGAAAAGAAGCAATAACAAGAGAGATTCCTTGCCTAGTCCAAGCATTAACAAGATAAACTCCTTTAAACCAAGAAAAATCCACCATAAAAGCAAGAAATAGCCTCCAAAAAAGATAGTTCTTTACTTCTTCATCCAATAGCCAAAGAAAACGATATCAAGAGATAGTAGAAATAGAGATAGATAAAATATCCCAAGTAGGGTGCAAATTTCAGCCATTAGTCTTCTCACAATGGGAGAGCTATGATAAAATGACAAGAGTTTGATCTCTATTTATACAAAACCTCCTAAAAGTGTTTGTCCACTTAATTTTAGGGTAACCACAAAGTAAGGGATCAAAAACCCTTAATTTTCCCATTTACATTATAAAATTCAAATTTATCTTTAAAAAATGCACATAAGAAACCCTAATGATGGTGTCAACCCTCTAAAGGATGACATTTTTACACTTTTTTCAAGTCGTTGGAGCAAATAATGGAAGTCGTTGGGCCTTCTAGGGCCTCCCTCTCATGTGCTACGGTTTTCTTTTTCAAGCCAAGCCTTCTCCCATCAAAATGTGCCAAGTGTCCATTGTCAAAACCTTCACCACCCAAACCCTAGCTCTAGGGTGACATTAAGCTCCTCAAGTGTGATGTTTTGGCCTCAAGAGAAAAATGTTGGGATGCCAATGGGCTAGGATAGATCCTCCAAGGTGTCTCTTGCCTCTTAAGGCCACCATCATCATTCGGTGTGTGGGGCATGGTATCCATCCTATGGGATTCATGCCCCAAGGAAGCCCAAGCTAGGATTGTTCTTCCAAATTTTTCCACCAAGCAAGGTCCTTCAAAGACAATGAATACACCCTCCAAGAATCTCAGGTCAAATACATCATGATAAGTAAATCAATAAAGTAAAATATCCACCCAAGCACGTGCATCAAAAACCACCTCATCAAACTAAAAAAGTGCTCAAATACCCTATGCAATTTGCGATGTTTTGGGATGGGAGGGTTGACAAAGCGACCTATTATCCCCATTTTATGGGATAACTAAGGAGATGATGTCTCGAGGCCCTCAGGTTGTAGATATGGAGTGTCGAGAGACCACGTGACCAAAAATGTCCACTTGCACATACAAAATCCCCCTCTATCACCACATTATGATCCATTGTCAGTGCATCCACCACACCAGCTATCTTCTGGAAGGTAGATGGGTCTTTCTCCATGCGATACAAGTCAAGTATTGTGGTAGGTAATCACCCTAATATTTAAGGCATTTAAACATGTTGTATTTAAGTTGCTTTTGATTATAGAACGCCTACTAAGACATTATTCTTTTGACCCCGTTTTACCTTGGTGAGTGTCATAGATTTTCCAGTAAGTGGCCAACCTTTGGGGCAGGTTTGTGACAGGGAGTCCCTTAAGGGGTTATCGTACCATTTCCGACCACACTTACCACTTTACTCTCATTAAATTCCCATCATATTTCCCTCTTCTAGGCCCTTTAACTTTAGTGACCCAAGAAGGGCATGTACCTCATTTCATGGGAAGAAGGGCTTGAATGCCCAAAGGGATTTTTGTTGGATAAAAAGACAAAATCCTAACTATAGACCTTCCAGATGCTTCACCCAAGGATCCCCAAGAAATAAATAAAACACTTCTTTGTAAAAGAAGGGGGACATACAAAAATAAATGATAATGAATTCTTAAGGGGTTAGTTGGAGGATGGGAGGTCTCATCACGAGCTGGCCTGTCATGATCATAGATATTTAGCGGTATTCCATTACCATCATCTGGTCACCAAGACATGGTAGTGGCTCTCAATTACACAACTAAGAGAAAGGGGGTCTCATCACAATCCAACCTTCTCATTTCCGCAAGGTATTTGTGAATGAAATTGTCATTATCTGGACAACAAGCCAAGACAATGGCCTTCAACTTGTTCCTTAAAACATTAAAGAAACTTGGAAAAATTTCATCGCAAATGAAGGTACCACACACCCTCTACAAAGGCACCCATGAATGAGATAATAAAATCCCTTGTATGTCATGAAACTTGTCAAGCTATGAAGTCTAAACCCATTCCACCTCATACTCCATTACATAACCTTGAAAGGCCATCCTTGGGAGCATCCCCTACTTGAGGGATTTGGTCTACCCAATAGGAATTTTATGACACCCCTCCATTACTAAAACTTGCTCAATTGTATAAGGTTTTTGAGCATTTTTTTAATTTGATGAGATAGTTTTGACGCACATGTTTAGGTTGCCTTTTTATTAGATGTGTTTTACACTTGTCATTATATCTTTGACATGACATCTTTGGAGGGTGTACCCTTTGTTTTGCAGGACCTTGCTTGGTGGCCAATTTTGGGAGAAAAAGCCTAACTTGGGCTTCCATGGGGCAAGGAGCCCACAGGTTGGATGTTGTAGGAATGCACATCAAATCATAGAGACATTCCTTTGGAGGATTACATGGCATCATGGAGGATCTCATCGAACCCCTAGTACCCAAACAACTTTCCTAGGAGAGGAAAAACGTCATCTTTTGAGGGTTGACATCATGCTTGAGGGGGTTTGGTGGTGATGGAGTTATTGCGCATTGATACTTTGTTAAGAACCAAATATCAATATAGCATAGAAAAACCTCAGAATAAGTACTCACCGCCTTGAAAAAGAGAGAAATTCAGATAATAAGCCTCTTCGAGGGGGAAACCTCCTTATGCCCACATAAATGTACAATTCCAAGATGATTCCAAATGAAAATGTCTCCTTGGTATATATAGGAGACTAGGAGGTATAATTACA
>ML798719.1:45011-63018 GCA_009831015.1 Picea engelmannii | reverse complement strand
GAAGCAATTTGTACCTTTTGTGTATGTGGCACATTATGTAGATCAAAGAATTGCTCCATCTGAAGTATCCATGTGATTGGGTCCTTGCCATCAAACTTCCTCATATCGATCATAGGAACGTGGTTGGTCTTCAACCCAAAGTTTGAATTTCTCCATTCTTGATTCACCTTCCTTGTGTCCTCATAAAGAATTTCATGGGATACATTTTCACTTTCAGGTGTCCTCTCTATTATTAAATTTTTCAATCCTTCCATGATCTCCCCTTTTAAACCCTCCATCATCTCTTATAGTTCATCTTTTGTTACTGTCTTCTTTTGTAAATCATTTGTCCCTACGCATTTCTTCACCTTCATCAAGAGTCCATGTAGGATTATCTGGAGGCTTATTTGGTGTAGAAGTTCCCTTTTTGGGTGGCATGTTGGCCAAGTATCACTTTTGAACCTTGATTTTGAGGTGGTTCTACTAGACAATATTTATTCTGCTGTATCTCCAAAGTTTCGGCCCTTCTGGGTATGAAAATTTATTTTTTGTAGTTCTCTGATATTTCTTCTCTGCAATGCCACATGTTTGATCAAAATTGGATGTGCCAAGTGGAATTTATGGTAACTTCCCCACAACTTTTTGATTTTTGGCCTTTCCGAGAGATGTCACTTGTATAGCATTCCCCGCACAAAATAATTGATATAAAATTCTGAAACTCGTACCAGAAATACTAAAGACTGTCCACTATCCAATGCAACTAGTCTCACTCAATTTGGATACTCTAGGAAGAAGTTATGATTTTTTTACCTGGAACACCTTCTTGAAACTAGTCAATAGGACTAGTTAGATACCCTATCTTTCATAGGGTGTATCTACAAATGTAAGACGATCCAGAAGCTGAAATTTTTACCACAGATACCTTACTAATTTCTGTGAATATCCTCCAGAGTTCAGGGTATGAAACGTTACAGAAACAATGTTATAACGACAATTCCGCAATGACTCGGTTTAGGATGATTCCAGAATCCTATCTTGCACAGGTTGTATCGCTGAAATTATAAGGCCTCAGGAGCTGAAATTTTAACCCAATGTATCTTGATCCATCTACCAAATATCCTCCAAGTCGTTCCTTCTGAAACGTTATAGAAAAACTGTTATAGCGAAAATTCCAAGGTGTCTCATATGTAGCAGCGAAACCCCAAGACCTTGAGATCTGATACCATATGTTAAGAACCAAATATCAATATAGCATAGAAAAACATCAGAATAAGTACTCAACGCCTTGAAAAAGAGAGAAATTCAGATAATAACCCTCTTTGAGGGGGAAACCTCCTTATTCTCACATAAATGTACAATTCCAAGATGATTCCAAATGAAAATGTCTCCTTGGTATATATAGGAGACTAGGAGGTATAATTACAACTAATAGAATAAAGCTGACATAAATAAAATAGCATTACTAATGTAATATGTCGCAATTAAGGGGTAATCAGCCAATATTAGGGCTTAACATACTTGCCATATTTTGATGGGATGAGGTATGGATTCACCCTAGAACATGATGAGGAGGCTCAAGGAGCCCCAACGACCTCCATTTTCTTCTCCAACGACTTGCTCAAGTGGTCAAAATGTACCCTAAAGGGATGATGTCATCTTATTTTTAGGGTTTCTATTGTGTTAAAGTGAAAATTAAATATTAGTATTTGATGCAAGGGGTAAGATAAGGGTTGTTGACCCCTTATCTTATGTTTTACCCTTGCTAAGTGGACAAACTATGTTTTAAGGTTTTTGTATAAATAGAGATCATGTGAATCTCATTTCATAACATAACTCTCCCATTGTGAGAAGTATTTGGATGAAATTTTCACTACTCTTGGTGATTATGGTATTTCTCTTTAGTGAAATTCCTTTTGGTGAATGTCTCTCGGTGAATGGATGAGGAGTGGTGATGCGCACCTGCTAAAGACTTGCTCTCTTGGCTCTTGGATGAATTTTGCATGGTGAACTAGGGTTTGATATCTCATTTCTTGGATTGGGTAAGGAAAAAATATGCACATGCTATCTATTTCTTACTTATTTTCGTTATTGTTGGTGGAAACCCTAGGGGAGAGTATGTTGGTTACACCTTCCATAATGACTTCATCTTATTGTTAAGGTTATAAGTCTTTCATAAGCAAGGGTTGTTAGGAGGAATAGGAGTGTGTATACCCTCCTAGATTTACCCTAAGTTGGTTGGAATACCCTAGGAAATAAGAGGATTTAAATCCATAGGGTTGTTGTTGATATAAATTCTGCTTTAAAGACCCCATTCACCCAATTTTAAAGGCACTAAATCTGAATATTTTAAATTGGAGAAATAAAATAGTGCATTGGAAAATGTGAATTTTTGTCATATTAACTTTTTGCAATCTGGGTTTTGTTCCTTGTGCTTAGAGAAACTCTAAGCCAGTAGGGCATCCCCTTTAAAGGGGTATTGATTTTTGTTGTTACAAAATTTTATCTATAGCCATTAGGGCTGCAGAAACCCTAATCAAAATTTTCTTAAATAACTCTTAACTCAACCACTGGAAATTGCTAAGATTTTGCCCATATAACCTAGTAATCATAACACATATTTTGGTGGATTTTTGGCAAGTTTTGACGGTTGAATATCTTGTTATAATAATTTGTTTGTTACAAACATAAGGCTGATTTATATTGCTGCAGAAATTGCTTACAACAAACTTACATTTTATGCTAGTATCTTGGTCTTTGAATCTTGAGTTTCAGTATTGTTTAGCTAGTTTATCTCTTGCATCTTTTACATGATTTCTAGCACGTGTTTAACAGCTTATTGTGCCATTTCATTGCTGATATATATTTTTACTAACTTTTTCTATTGGGACAAAAAGCTTAACTTGCTTGTCTAATTGATATATTTCATGGTATACTTGATTTTCCTTGTGTCTCAGGCAGGTACTATCTCTTTGTAGGTCACTCAAGGATTTGGAAACCTCAAAAAACCCTCAAGACTCATTACCAAGCTCCCTTTTCAATATAGCAACTTGACCTATAGGGGAATCCATTCATACATCACACTTTCCATTTCATTCCCCTGAGGGTCACCAGGATTCCCCCCTTAAGGTGAGTACCTCACCTCTAAAATGACAGGAACATCTGCCTAAGGTGACAGTGGGTAGGTTATCTCTTAGTTTTCTCCATTTGGTGGTTGGGTTAGGCTTTTCCTAACCTAAAACTTATGCGATAACATTTTGGCTCTGTTGTCAGGGATGAATTTCCAATCATCTTCCCAACCCTACCGACACTTTGGCACTACCCCAAATCCTTTACCTTAGCTTGCATGGAGACTCCACCTGAGGAACGTTCCTCTTCCACTTTTGATAATCTTTCCCTAAATATTATCTGGATACCCCATTATAGGAAGTACCCGAAGGGGGAATTACACTATCCGCAAGAAAACTTACAGACATCATAGGCCTTCACCCAAAAGATCTAGTCCCTCATTGTCCCCCACTTCTCATGATTGTCCATCTACTTCTCTTATCCCTCCATCCTCACCTACTACTTCCACACCTCCACTTTCACCCATGCCCACCTCACCAAGTGTTACATGGATCCCATGGGCCAAGGATGTGCACAAACCTTTGGACATGACAAATATCCTTGGATCTCCTCACAAACTCCCAAAGGATTTCAAGGAGTGGGTCCCCATTTTTTTAGGACAAGATCTCATTACAACTGAAGATCACTTAGATTTCTTCCTCCATGCTCTGGAACCTTATGACCAACATGAATATATTGTTATGAGACTCTTCTCTTACACTTTGGTCAAAAAGGCCAAGGAATGGTATGATAGTATTCTCCCAGGAACAATAATGAATTGGGGCCTCTTTCGAGAATATCTTACCAAAATATTTGGAAAGAACAAATATTACCAGTCCCTTTATGATCAACTCTACAACTACAAGAGAATTTCAAGAGAAAGTATAAGGGATTTCAATGATAGATTCAACACCCTTGTAAGGAGTTTCCCTCAAGATTTAAAACCTTCCCATGCTACTATCCTCAAGTCTTCCATATCAACCATGAAAGACCCATATGGGGTTTTAATTGGGATATGCCCTACAACTTTGTTTGAAGCTCAAGAAAGAACATGTGAGATAGAATAGAACATAGCCTCCTCTCTCATACAAGAGGAGTAATGTCTTAAAGAGTCCTTTCAGATTAATCAGATTGATAACTTTGTCTCACCAGAATTTCCCCTCGATGTCAGAACATACCTACAAGAGGAACGAGAGGAGGCAACTAAAAGGACAGCTCATTGCATGATGAATCTATTGGGAAAAGAAAAGGAGGTAACACCAAGAAGTACACCTTGCCAAAAAAATGAGATTTTGGAGGTTGAAAGGAGACAAGCAACAAAACAGGTTGAAGAAGAGTTTTTGCAACATATTCAACAAGTATTGACAAAGCCTCACAAATAAAGAGAAGTTAATATAATCAAAGGTGAGGAGAAATATTTTTCCCCAAGCAAGACCAAAAGCATAGATTTTGTGGATCAAGTCAATATAACCCATCAGGTTCTGGGAGAAGGAATTGACAACACCTTCATTTTGGAAAACTCCCTTTTCTTGATGAGGAAAAGAATAAAGGATCTTCTGGCTTAGATTTCGATGGTGCGCACTCAAGCACATGCTTGGGTGTAGGGATAGTCTTAAGATCACTAGACAACGATATTACCCTTTTAGATGGCACAAAAACCCTTCAGACAGAAACTCAGGTAGATGAACCTAGAGGTTTCCCCACAGGTACAAAAGAAGTTACAAAAGATGGTTGAGGAAGGAATAATTGAGCCTATCAGATATTCATCGTGGGTGTCTAATCCAATCATCGTAAGGAAAAAGACTGGTGAAATCAGGATATGTGTAGACATCAGAAATTTGAACCAGGCTTCACTTAAGGACAATTATCCTCTACCAAACATGGAGTATCTTTTGCAAAGGGTTATCAAAGAATAAATGATGTCCATGCGTGATGGTTTCTCATGATATAATCAAGTGTTGATAAAGGAGGATTACCAAGTAAAAATGTCTTTCACCATCCCTTGGGGAACTTATAAGTATTTAATAATTCCCTTTGTATTGACCAATGCTGGGGCCATCTTCCAACATGCCATAGATTATGCTTTTAGGGATCCGATCGAAAAACTTATAGAGATCTATCAAGATGATCTAACCGCTATCTCAAAAAAGAGGGAACAACACATCCAACACTTGAGAACTATTTTCCAGATATGTAGGGAGTATGGCATTTCTCTCAACCCTAAGAAATCAATTTTTGGTGTTGAAAAGGGTAAGTTGTTGGGTCATATCATTTCTAAAGATAGAATCACAATAGACCCTGCCAAGGTTGAAGCCATCAAGAAGATCCATCTCCCTAAAGACAAGAAAGCCCTGCAATCTTTCTTTGGTTAGATTAACTTCGTGAGGAGGTTCGTTCCAAAAATTGTCGAGATTGTTAAGCCCCTTAACAAATTGCTAAAGAAGGATGTATGTTTCGAATGGGAAAATGAAGGTAAGTTCTCCTTCCAGCGTATCAAGGAAGAAATTATTGTTGCACCAATCTCGGTTATTCTGAATTTTTACAAAGACTTCATCATATTTTCTTTCTCTTTGAAGGACACCATTGCAAGAGTTTTGTTATAGAAAAATGATCAATGGGATGAACAATTGATTGCTTTCATGAGCAAAAATATTAGAGAATCGGAATTGAATTACACTATTACAGAAAAACAAGCTTCTGCCCTGGTCAAGTCTCTCAAACATTTTCTAACTTATGTAGGGTACAACAAGATCAAACCTTCGTCCCCTACCCCGTTGTAAAGGACATTTTATTACAACAAGATTTCCTTGGATCAAGAGGAAAGTGGGTTTCATAGATACAGGGATATGATTTGGATATCAAACCAACCAAGATAATTAAAGGACAAAGATTGGCCAAAATGATGACAAAAAGAAATCAAGAGGCCATCGAGGTAGGAGAGAATGAACAAATCAACATTGTCATAAGTGAGATCGAGAACAATGAGTTGTATTTAGACGTCATTTATTACATGAAAAACTTCACTTGCCCTGATCATTTGGTAGAACATAAAAGGAGAGCCCTCAGACTCAAAACTATGAAGTATTTCCTAACAAAAAACGGTCTCGGGTGGAGGAACCCTGATGGGGTAATCCTCATATGTGTGAATAAAAACGAATTTGACAAGTTAATGGTCGACCTCCATTCAAGGCATTGTGGTGGCCATTTTGTAGCACGCACCACTACCCATAAGATTTTAAGGTCAGGATATTATTGGCCTACTATTTTCTCCGACACACATCGATATGTTAAATCTTTCCAACCGTGCCAATTTTGTACAGGCAAGCAACGCCTTCCTTCTCATCCCCTTAAGACAATCATCGTAGAGGAACCCTTTCAACAACGGGGATTAGATTTCATTGGTGAATTCAAGGACAACTCTAGTAGTGGGTATCGATGGATTTTGACTGCCATTGATTATTTCACCAGATGGGTGGAAGTTGTCCCAACAAAGAAAGCAACAGAAGAAGTTGTGATGAAGTTCCTTGAGGAAAATATTATTACTAGACTCGATGTCCCCGCTAAAATAACCACAGATAACGCCAAATATTTTAGCTCAATGGAGCTCAATGAGTTTTTCTTTAAGTATTGGATTTTTTTATCACACTCCTCAAATTATTACCCTCAAGGAAATGGATTGGCAGAATCCAACAACAAAAACATCATGAATATCGTGAAGAAGATTGTTAGGTAAAAAAAGAAGATTTGGGATAGCAAAATTAAGTATGCCTTATGGGCAGACTGCACAACTACCAAGACCTCCCCCATAAAAACCCATTTTGACTTGGTTTATGGGTTAGAAACTCGCTTGCCTATAAATATCTAGATTCCAGCGCTACAAATAGCCCAACAATTTGTTAAAGATAAAGAAGCATTGCAAGGGTGAATTGATCTACTCATGGAATTGGACGAAACTCGAAGAATGACCTTTGATCAAATGGAAAAGAATCAAGAAAAGGTTAAAGGAGCCTTTGATCAAAAGGAGAGGAAAAGATATTTCAAGAAAGGGGACCAGGTGTTGATGTGGGACAAGAGGAGAGAAAAACCTAGAATGCATCAAAATTTTGACAGTCTTTGGTTGAGGCCCTACAAAATAGAGTAAATATTTGGGCCAAATTCTTTTTACTTATCCACGAAATAAGGGAGGAGGATGCCACTATCGGTGAATGGATCTCTCCTCAAACATTACTACCAAAGAGGCACATGACTTCTTCAGGGTCCAAGCCCCAAGTAAGTAGGTAAGTCACCTTGTTTTCCTTGCATTTTCATATTGATTGCTCATATTAGTTTAGATGCATTTCATAATTCATTTTTCTCTACTTGCATATTGATTTCATGTGTAGTTATAAAGTTTTGAAAAAATGCTAAAAAAAAAATTCTATATTAGTTTTTGTTTGGATTTTGATGTATATGGGCGAAGGGTGATAGAACCACCCTAGATTTTATGGTTTTTTTGTTTCAGTGTAGGCACATGTCTACCAAGACATGTTGTGGTTCTCATGCACTCTACAGATATCACATGTCCCCAAGTAGGAGCCAAATTTTATCCCCATTTTGTGGATAACTAAGGAGATCATGTCTCGAGGCCTTCGGGTTGTAGATATGGAGTGCAAAGAAACCACATGACCAACAATGTCCACTTGCACATATGGAAGCCCACTCTATCACCACATTCTAATCCATTGTCAAAGCATCCACCACACCAATGAGCTTCTGGAAGGAAGATGGATCTTGCTCCATACAGTACAAGTCAGGTATTGTGGTAGGTAATCACCCTAATATTTAAGGCATTCAAACATGCTGTATTTAAGCTGCTTTTAATTATAGAACGATTTCTTGGACATTATGCTTTTGACCCTGTTTCACCTTGGTGAGTGTCATAGATTTCCTAGTAAGTGGCCAACCTTTGTGGAAGGTTTGTGATTGGGGGTCCCTTAAGGGGTTTTAGTACCATTCATGACCATACTTACCACTTTCCTCTCATTACATTCCCATCATATTTCCCTCTTCTAGGCCCTTTGACTTTAGTGACCCAAGAAGGAAATGTACCTCATTTCATGGGAAGAAGGGGTTGAAGCCCCAAAGGGATTGTTGTTGTCTAAAGAGATAAAATCCTAAATATAGACCTTCCATATGCTTCCCCCATGGATCCCTGAGAAAGCAATAAAATGCTTTTATGTAAGAGAAGGGGGGCCTAGAAAAATAAATGATAGTGAATACTTAAGGGGTTAGTTGGAGGATGGGAGGTCTCATCCCGAGCCGACCTATCATGATCATAGGTATTTAGCAGTATGACATTACCATCATCTGGTCACCAAGATAGGGTAGTGTCTCTCAGTTAGACAACTGAGAGAAAGGGGGTCTCATCACGAGCCAACTTTCTCATTTCCGCAAGGTATTTGTGAATGCCATTTTCATTATTTGGACACCAATCCAGGACAATGGCCTTCACCTTGTTCCTTAAAACTTGAAATAAAGAAAGAATGGGAAGAAGATGGGCTTGGGAAAATTGCATCGCAAACGAAGGTGCTACACACCCTCTACAGAGGCACCCCTGAATGAGATAATACAAGCCCTTGTATGTCATGAAACTCAATGACCTATGAAGTCTAAACCCCTTCCACCTCATCATTGATTACATAACCTTGAAAGGCCATCCCTGGAAGCATCCCCTACTTGAGGACTTTGGTCTACCCAATAGGACTTTTATGACACCCCTCCCATACTTAAACTTTTTCAATTGTATAGGGTTTTTGAGCATTTGTTTAATCTACTGAGGTAGTTTTGACATACATGTTTAGGTTCCTTTCTTATTTTATGTGGTTTACACTTGTCATGATATCTTTGACTTTAGATCTTTGGAGAGCGTACCCTTTGTTTTGCAGAACCTTGCGTGGTGGCCAGTTTTGGGAGAACAAGCCTAGCTTGGGCTTCCATGGGGCAAGGAGCCCACAGGTTGGAAGTTATAGGCTCGCACACYGAATAAAAAAGACATACCTTTGGAGGCTTACATGGCATCATGGAGGATCTCATCCAGCCCCTAGTACCCAAATGACTTTCTTAGGAGAGGAAAAATGTCATCTTTTGAGGGTTGACRTCATGCTTGAGGGGGTTTGGTGGTGATGGAGTTATTGCACATTGACACTTGGAATATTTTGACCGGAGGAGGCATGGATTGACCCTAGAACATGACAAGGAGTCTCAAGGAGCCACAACAACCTCCATTTTCCTCTCCAGTGACTTGTTCAAGTGGTCAAAACGTCCCCTAAAGGGATGATGTCATTTTATTATTAGGGTTTCTTTTGTGTTAAACCAAAAATTAAATATTAATATTTGATGCAAGGGGTAAGATAAGGGTTCTTGACCCCTTATCTTATGTTTTACCCTTGCTAAGTGGACAAACTATGTTTTAAGGTTTTTGTATAAATAGAGATCATGTGAATCTCATTTCATAACACAACTCTCCCATTGTGAGAAGTACTTGGCTGAAATTTTTGCTACTCTTGGTGATTATGGTGTTTCTCTCTTGTAATTGCGAAGAGTTGAGCTACTTGCAAGGTTGGGATATGGAGATCCATAGGTAGGCGTTCTTCTATCCCATAAACCAATTCGAAAGGGGTTTTCTCGTTAGAGGTTTTAGTATTCCCGCGATATGCCCATAAGGAATACTTGATCTTGTTATCACAATTTTTCTCATTCTCCCCAATAATCTTCTTTACAATATTCATAATATTCATATTGATGGATTCTGCTAATCCATTTCCTTGAGGATAATAATTCGAGGAGTGTGACAAGACAATTCCATATTTGAAACAGAACTCATTAAGTGCCATCGAGCTAAAATCCTTGGTGTTAGCTGTGGTTATCTTTGCAGGAACGCCAAATCTAGTGATTTTTTCCTCAAGGAATTTCATCACGACCTCTTATGTCGCTTTCTTTGTTGGGATGACTTACACCCATCTTGTGAAGTAATATGTGGCAATTAAAACCCATTGATAACCATTACTAGATTTTTCTTTGAATTTGCCAATGAAACCAATCCCAATTGTTGAAAATGTGCTACGATGATCGACTTAAGAGAGAGGGTAGGGAGGTGTTGTTTCCCAATAAAGAATTGACAAGGCTGGAAGGATCTGACATATTGATGTTTGTCAAAAAAAATAGTGGGCCAATACTATCCTGCCCTCATAATATTATGGGAAGTGGTGTGAGACGCAAAGTGGCCTCCACAATACCTTGAGTGAAAATCAATGACTAAATTGTCTACTTCTTCCTTATTCATGCACTTGAGGATTACCCCATTGGGGTTCCTCCATCTAAGACCATCTTGTGTCAAGCAATACTTCATGTATTTGAACCTTAGGGCTCTCCTTTCATGATCGACCAAATGATCAGGGAAAGTAAGATTCTTTAAGTAATAAATGATATATGAATACCATTCATCATTGCCAATTTTTCTTACCATAACGTTAATGTGTTCCCTTTCTCCCATCTCGATGGCTTCCTCATTACTTTTTGTCAACATTTTATCTAACCCTTGGCCTTTGATTATCTTGGATGGTTTGATCTCCAAGTCGTACTCTTGTATATGTGAAACCCATTTTCTCCTTGATCCAAGACAATCCCATTGTGATCAAACATCCTTTACGGTGGGGTAAGGGACGAAAGCTTTAATATTGTTGTATCCCACATAAGTCCTAAAATTCTTGAGGGACTTGACAAGAACATAGGCTTGTTTTCCATAATGGTGTAATTTATCTCTAAGTCCCTAAGGGTTTTGCTCGTGAAACCGATTGGTTGTTCATATCCTTGATCATTCTTTCACAAGAGAAATTCTGTGATGGTATCCTTTGAAGCGAAAGAGAATATGATGAAGTCTTTGGCATTCGATTACTGCAGATTCAATCACTTAACGCATCAAATATTTGTTAGGGAATGAAGAATAAAACATGTATATTAATCTCAATACTTTAGCACAAGCTTTAGTGGTTTTAGAGGGTTGTTATATGAAGTTTTCAGAGACACTAGTATATATTGGAAAAATTTCGACGTTCTATTTGCGACATTATGGACAAAATTGGCCATACTGTTGAAAAATAGAGGAAATTTTAAAAACATTTCTCCATATTTCTCGATAACGTCGCTCTTGTGACATACTACAAAAACATGTTGCTCTTGCAACAAAGTTAGGAGAATGTCGCTCTTGCGATGACTTTTCTTTTTCATCTCTCTTGCAACATTGGTGAAATATTCGTTGCACTTGCGACATTATGGAAACTAGGTTTTTCCCATCCCAATGGTCACCTAGTATTTGACCAAGTCAAATTTGACTTGGTCAACTATCGTTGGAATTGCGACGTTATAAAATCTATAAATATGTTGCATTTTATGGATGTTGCAACAAGTTTGATATAATAAGAATAGTTCAAAAAGGGTATAAGTCGGTCTTCTTGGTGAATAAAAAACAGGTATTTTTTTCAGTATATGTCTATGGGGAAGAATGTCAGAAAACATTAGAGGTGGGAAAAAAATTAAAGAGGGTGAAATGGGTGACGGTAAATGTTATTTCCCTTGCAAAAATTGTTGTACTAGATGTCCCGAAAGAGTTTTAATAGCAACAACTAAAAACGATTGTAGACAATATGGGCACATGGACGAGTGATCAAATGAATATTGTCCCATGGTAATTATCTATATATACATTCATTATCTGTTTTAATATTTATTGTATTCTCAAACTTTTATATTGTTTTATACATGCACTAATTTTTCATGATTGTTTGTAATTATAAAGTTAGATTTGCCCCCTAACTTTATGCACAAAGCACCAAGTAGTAGCAGAAATGATATTATACAAAATGAAGAACTTGAAGCAGATAATGAAGATCAAGTTAATGATCCCATGGAAGTAGATAATAATAATAACACAGTTCAAGATGATGGGACAAATCAAATGATCCAAGACTTATTTGGTCATCCAGATGAGGATCATGGGGACAGTAGTGATGGTATTTATGATGAACTTCTGATTGAAAAGGAAAATAAACGACTTTATAAAGGGTCAAGAGAAAATATTATCTTCACTACATTGTTGTTGGTGAATTTAAAGGTTATGAATCATGTGTCGAACACTTGTATGACACAGATCCTAAGGTATGTAATATGTTTCATCACATCTACATAAAGGTTGGATTTTCCCCATTTTTTTTAGTGTTAATTAATGTGTAAAATAAAAATGCAATATTTACAATTACTATTCTTTACATTAACTATTTATTTTTTATGTTTTAGATTGTTAGGTGAATTTATGTTACCCTCGTCAGATATTTACCTCACACATATTGAGATTTACATGCCATTATGAAAGACATTGGAATGGAGTATCAAAGTATAGATGCATGTCTCGATGATCATATTATATGTTATGGACAACATGTGTCGAAAACATAATGCTCAGTATGTGGTATCAATAGATATCGAATCGATCAAGTAACAAAAATGGTCCCTCGAAAGGTTCTTCGACATATTCCCATAATTCCATGTTTGCAGCGACTGTCCAGGTGCCAAAGCATCACACAATTTATGGATTACCATGCATGAAAGAGAATTGAAGATGGCGTTCTTCGAATGCCTGCATATGGTTATGCATTTAAGGAAATTGCTGAAAAATGGTCAGAATTTATAGATGAACCTCGTAATGTTAGGCTTTCATTGGCAACTGACGGTGTTAATCCATTTGGAGAGCTTCGGTTCATTTACTCAGTGTGGCCTATTTTTATTATCAATAATAAAATTCCTCCTTGGATATCAATAAAGAGGGAGCACATAATGTTGACAATGATTATTCCAGGTATTTGTTTACATTAATTTTTCAAATTTAAATTTTTCATTTTTTTTTTTTCAGAACATCTTTTATTTATTTATTTACGTATATATACATACCATGGTAGTAATTTCGTGTAATTTCAAACAATCAGGTAAGTATCAAGTTAAAGATATGAATGTATATATCGAGCCTCTTATCGACGAGCTACTAAAGTTATGGGAGGGCATCACTATGTATGACATATGTAAACCAATTAGGCAGAAGAGATTTCAATGTCGTGGAATACTTTTATGGACAATTCATGATGCCTTGGGATTAACACATTTTTGTGGTATGTAACGTTCCATATTGCACACTTGAATAGTATATAATTAATTGAATATACCATGCATGTTGTTTAAATAATCATTTCGTATATTAATAATTCACATTAATCCATTTGTTGCAAGCTTTCAAACAAAGGGTAAATTTGCATGTCCAATTTGTGGTCCTAAGATGAAATCTTGTCGGTCAAAAAGTTTAGGAAATGAGGTGTTTGATGAGTATAGACACTTCCTCTATAAGAACCATAAGTATCGTACTACTAAAAAATATCTTTTCAATGGGAAACAAGAGACTAGACTAAAACCACAAAGAATGACACCTCGCATATGGAAGTTGGCATATGACAGAATTAATCCTCAAGGTACGCATTTTGTTTATGTACCGTCATGTTTTGAAATTTTATTTTACCACATTTGATAAATAGTGTTATGATTTTTTTTATGCTTCATCAATGTCGTCGTCGTGAAGGTAGTAACACTGGGAAGAATGTGACATAAACATTATGGCAAATCATAGATGGCAGGAGGGATAAAAAAAAAATTGTCAAAATTTGTAATGACATTCGGGAAGCCAACCATGCAATGCAAAGTGTGATTCGATCAAATAACGATGGAGACCAAAAAAACCTTCCATTGTTATTAACAGAGCAACAAAGCAATGGTGTAAAATAGGTCATTCAAAAAATAAAATTTCCCACAGGTTTTTGTTCAAACATAAATAATATCTTAACAAAGAAAGGTGGATTTGGTGGGGTAAAAACATGTGATTGGCATACTATGATTAAGGTAATTAATAATTTTAGTATTCATATTTATATATTGGTCATATAATTTTTTTGAGATTTTTATTTTTTTGTCTAGTTTTGAACAAGTAACGATTCATTTTTATTGTTACAGTTTGTTCTACCTCTATCTCTCCCAAACGACTTTGACAACAACGTCAAACAAGTTATATATGATCTTGGAAAATACATGAGGTAAGTAGCTGCAATATATATGCAAAAAAAAAATTCAATTTTGTGTTGTACATAATGACATGTGTTTTACTTGTAATGTAATATCATGTATTATGTTTTGTTGAAACATGTTATTTTCTTGTGTCATGATTTGTAGATGGTTGTCATTGAAATAAATCCAAGAAGATGATACAAAGTATTGGAAGAGAGAAATTCCTCAGCTAATGTGTGAAATGCAGAAGTATATACCTCCAACATTTTTCAATGCACAAGAACACTACCTCATACACCAAGTTGAGGAGATTGAAATGTGTGGACCTGTACACACAAGGTCAATGTGGATGGTGGAGAGACACTTGAAATCATTGAAGGATTTGTTTAGACAAAGAGCACGTCCTGAGGGTTCTATGGAGGCATATATGGTATATAAATCCATGGTGTATATTAGTCAGTATCTTCCTAAATTAGCAGTGTAAGCTATGCATGCAATGGATTTCATTTGGGATGTGAACGCCATCAAAAAAATTGAAAGGGAGCAATTGTTGGGGAAAGGTACAATGAAGAAAGTGAGAGGTAATTAGATTGTGGATATTTTTAGTAAATATAATTTTTTCATTTTTTTTGTGTCTATGATCATACTCATTTAATATTTATTCTTTCATCATTTATTAATATTTACCATGGTTATAACTAATATTTAATATTGGAGACTTGCGATTTTTTGATCGGTTAGTTGCTCAAGATTGGGATGCACTACATCTATACATTGCAAATAATCTTGATTGTATGAAGGTATGGATTGATAGATGTAGAAAACACCATGGTGGTAGGTTATCATGGAAATAACTATCTGAATTGGTTAGAAAAGCTCGTCGTAATGGAGATTCCGATGTTACGCAGAGTGAAATAGATTTAGCATATTGTTTGAAAGATGGAAAGGCAAGCAAACTCACCCATTTTATTCAGTTATTTTATATTATATTAATGTGACTGTAGGTGTGTTTTTTTCATATTATACTTTCCAAGTTATATAAATTTGTTTATTATTAATTGACAATGCATCTTTTACATGTCTGACATAATTGCAGTTGAAACACCACAAGGCTATGTGGTGCAATGGTCGTAAATTTCACATCAAACAGTTGGATGAAACCAAATAAACTTATGATAGTGGGATAATTGTAGTATTCGAGGTCACTAATGTTTCCTCTAGGAGTGACAGACGTCCTAGAGAATATGAAAATAGATACTATGGGTTTTTGAATGATATAATTGAGTGTGACTTTAATTTCTTCAAATTAGTTTTGTTCGATTTCAAATGGTATAGGTTACGAATTTATGAACATGATGAGGAAAGAACCGTTATTCAACATGCCAACGGATTTCCGATGATTAAAACAACAATTTTTGAAAAAGAAAATGACCGCTATGTTTTTCCAAGTCAATGTGAGCAAGTCTTTTCCTCAAAGGTTCCAGGTAAGAGGGATTGGTCATTTGTTGTTAGATATGATCCAAGAGGAAGAACAATAAAGTATATTGTAGATGAAGAAGATGATATTGAAGAAGAAGATGATGTAGAGATAGAGAAGGAAGAATATGGGTCGACAGATGAAGAAGACAAAGAAGATGAACTAGGCATAGGAGACAATGCACCGGTTCTTCATGATGATATTGATGAAGATATGCTCGAAAATGACATTGATGATGATGATGATATCATCAATCCTTTCAACATTGTGTATGAATCAGATGCTAATACAAATGTCGAGTTGGATGATCAAGAAGAAGATACAGAAGAAGGATGATACAAATGTTGTGTTGGTCGATGAGGTACGTAACTAGATATTTTAATTTGTATGAACTATTCTCTTTATATAATTTTTTATGTGGGTTAATTACATGTTTTTATTTCATTTTTGTTTTGGTAGTTTCTATGCATGATTACTATATTTCTTTTGTTTGTTTTCTATTTTATAGATTGGGTATTGGGGAATTGAGAGCGATGTGAGGGGGGGAGGGGAGAGGCCATATGAGCTTCCACCTTCACGTGGTTGGCCTTGTTTAGTAGAGAATAAATTATTCTAGAAACCAAGAGAAGTTCATTCATTCATCTTTATACTCAAAGATCACTCACAGACCCACTCTATATACCATCTCATCTCGTCCTCGTTTTGTTTTAATTTTCTCGGTAGAATTTTAAAGGAAAGAGCTATTAAAAAACACATTGAAGAAATTTCAACGTTGGCCCCATTCACTTCTCAATATGCGAGGTCGGTGCATGACATTTGTAGTGGGTGAATTGGAAGTTCCATGACATTTCAAGAGATTTCCAACAAAGATTCTACAGATGGAAACAACGAATGATGACAATGAGATGCCCATTATGAACGTTGTTGCAAACATGGATGATCTCAAAGATTATGTGGGGACATCAGACATCATTGAGTCTTGAAACCCTCCCATACCGTCAAGGCATGTGTATAGTCTAACCATGTCGAATTTCAACGCATACATGCACCATTTGAAGAAATTTCAACACCGACCCCATTCATTGCTCACTATGCGGGGTCGGTGCAAGATGACATTTATGATGGGTGTATTGGAAGTGCCATGATATTTCAAGAGAGTTCCGAAAAAGATTATATAGATGGAAATGAAGAATGATGACAATGAGACATCCATTATATTGAATGTTGATGAAAACATGGATGATCTCAAATATTATGCGGGGACATCAAACATCCTTAAGTATTGAAACCCTCCCATACCTTCCAGGCAACTATCTAGTCTAACCATGTCAAATTTCGATGCATACGGGCACAGATTGAAAACATTTCAACATTGGCCCCATTCACTGCTCATTGTGTGGGGTCGGTGGACGAAATTTGTGATGGGTGTATTTGAAGTTCCATGTCAAATTTCAAGATAGTTCCGAAAACAATTCTATAGAAGGGAATGACAAACATTGTCAATGAGATGTGCATGATGAACATTGATAAAAATGTGGATGATCTCAAATATTATGTGGGGACATGATACATCCTTGAGTCTTGAAACCCTCCCATACTGCCAAGGCATGTGTCTAGTCTAACCATGTCAAATTTTGATGCATACAGGAACATATTGAAGAAATTTCAACGTTGGCCTCATTCATTGCTCACTATGTGGGGCCAATGCATGACATTTGTTGCGGGTGGATTAGAAGTTCCATGACATTTCAAGAGAGTTCCAACAAAGATTCTACAGATGGAAACAACGAATGATGATAATGAGATGACCATTATGAACGTTGTTGCAAACATAGTTGATCTCAAAGATTATGTGGGGACATCAAATATCTTTGAGTCTTAAAACCCTCCCATACTATCAAGGCATGTGTCTAGTATAACCATGTTGAATTTCGACACATACATGCACAAATTGAAGAAATTTCAACGTTGGCATCATTCACTGCTCACTATGCGAGGTTGATGCAAGATGACATTGGTGATGAGTGTATTAGAAGTGCCATGACATTTCAAGAGAGTTTCGAAAAATATTCTATAGATGGAAATGAAAAATGATGACAATAAGACACCCAATATTATATTGAACGTTGATGCAAACATGGATGATCTCAAATATTATGCGAGGACATCAAACATCCTTAAGTATTGAAACCCTCCCATACCTTCAAGGCAAATATGTAGTCTAACCATGTCAAATTTCGATGCATACAGGCACATAATGAATGTATGGTCTACGTTGGCCCCATTCACTGCTCATTGTGCAGGGTCAGC
>ML798719.1:13631-30655 GCA_009831015.1 Picea engelmannii | reverse complement strand
CCTCAAGCAAAGGAAGTTTTAAACCTCCTTTTAGAAAACATTTTCCTCCCAATCGACCAAATCCGACCACTGAAGGTCTCAATTTCGAAAGCTTGCAGTATGCTTTGCAAACTATTCTAGAAGCACATGATAATCCCGCTTATTCCCCTCCTGAAAGTTCTGAAGACGTAGCTAAGGAAGAAGTACTGGAAGAAGAAGATTCATCCCCCAATATCTTCAGTCACTTCTCTGACAGTATTTTCCAAGAAATTTTTTAAACTGTCCACCCCTACAACACAAGAATCAAAACACAAAACAAACCTTCTTCTGAAGCAAGTATTAATGTGCTTCCAAATCAATCGAAGCAAGCTGAAATTAAACAAAGTTTAGCAGCCCCTGTTTTATAATACGATTTAATTGAAGATCTGGAAAAACTGAGGGCTAATATTTATGTTTTCGAGTTGCTGAAATTTCCCCTTATTCTGCAGAAAATGCTTCAAAGTATACCAGAAAACAGTAAGAACAACAATCCTAGCAGCAACAAAACTGCAGAAATTGGTTCTAAAATAGCCAAAAAGATCCCAACTAAAACGACATCTGAACCTCCAGATAAAAAGGATTTAGCTAAAAAAATTGTATCAAGTGTAGATAAAACTGTTTCAGAGACAACGACAAAAAATCAATAGAATTATATTGTTAACGCTTGTAAAAATGTCTCGCCTTTCTTATTAACTTTTGAAATTTTTAATAGGAATGTACATAATTGCATGGTAGATTTTGGCGCATCATCAAATGTGATGCCTTTATATGTTTGTCAAAAAATCAACGCAGAAGTTCAACCTTCTAATCTCAAAGTCATTCAGCTTGATTGGACGAACGTTAAGGTAATCGGTGAACTTAAGAATGTTCTGGTTAGGTTATATTCTAATCCTAAGGTTCACCAAATTATTGACATCATTGTTGTTGACATCCCTAAAGTCTATGGTTTGTTTTTAAGTAGGGACTAGTTCAAACAACTGCATGGTTACTTTGCCATAGATTGGTCTCATTTGTGGCTGCTAGAAAATGGACAACCCAATAAAATTAGGATAAATCGTGAACGTTATCTCAAGCACACCGTGATGGATCTAAATGATGCAAAAAAACATTTTTCCACATCTACTAATTCATTTGAAATGCAAGGAATGAATACCTTCTTTGGTAACTTCATGACCGAAAGTTCCCCTATCACTAATCCAGGGAAGCAATAAAAAATTATGACCTATACTCAGTCATCATCTTTGCCAAGTGTGCAAAACATTGTTGATAAAGCTCAGATCTGGTCATTGTACTTTGATGGATCGAAATCCAAAGAAGGAGCCGGTGTAGGATGTGTACTCATAGATCCCGCAGGTAATAAGACTTTCATTGCTTGTCGATTAGAGTTCAAGTGCACTAATAACACTGTCGAATACGAAGCACTTTTACAAGGGCTTAGGAAAGCTTTGGATATGGACGTATGGAATTTAATGGTATTCGGTGATTCATAGATTGTGGTTAGGAAGGTAAGAAACTCCATACATTTTTTATCACCACATCTGAAAAGTTACCAAACTGAGGTATGGAGTTTAATGAAAAATATTTCAGCATTTAACATAAATTTCATTCCTAGAATAAGTAATTCAGAGGTTGATTTATTGGCTAATGTCACTTCTAAACTATTGTGTGTAGAAGGTCTTTATCCTAATGCATTTTCGATTGAATTGTTGTTCAGGCCATCGATCCTGGACAATATCACCAATTGGAGAGTGTTCGACGATAACCAACAGATCATCAACTTCTTGCATATGGAGGCCACCTTCCAAGGTGCAGTCATCGACAAAGGCACTCACGATGAAAACCTCCACAAATTCACGGTAATATCATATCCTAGATCTCCTGAATCGACGTCTGATATGGTAAACTCTATTCACAGATCCGTTATAAGACTAGAAAGGTTTTATGACTTGCATGATAAGTTTAGAGGGTCAGTTAATTGTAAAACAAACAGTTTCTCTTTGACTTATGAGACAGTAAATTTAGGGACTAAGGAAAATCCTCAAAATATTAATTTGGGAACATGATGCTCTGAGCAAGAACAATCTGCCTTTATAAAATTGTTTAAAGAATTTAAAGGCGTTTTTTCCTGGACATATGACGATTTGAAAACATTTGACCTTAATATAATACAACATGTCATTCCCATGAAACCAAAAACTCAGCCTTTTCAGCAAAAATTAAGAAAGATGCACCCCAAATTAGAACCCATTGTCAAGAAAGAACTGAATAAATTACTAAATGCAAAGATAATTTTCCCAGTGAGATACACACAATGGGTGTCTAATCTAGTTCCTGTAAGGAAGAAAAGCGATGAAATTCGACTCTGTGTCAACTTTTGTAACTTGAACCGAGCATCTGATAAAGATAACTTTCTCGTTCCTCCAATGGAACAAATCCTTCAGCAGGTATATGGTTCAGAAAGACTATCTCTGTTAGATGGTTTTTCGGGATATAACCAGGTCCTCATGTCTCCCCTAGATCAGCTCAAGTCCACTTTTTGTATCCCATGGGGGACTTATGCCTACATGAAGATGCCTTTTGGGCTTATAAATTTCGGGGCCACTTTCCAGAGAGCAATGGACATTGCTTTTCATGGTCTCGTAAATCAATCAGTAGTGGTCTATCTTGATGACGTTATCGTTTTCTCTAAAAAAGAGAAATATCACTTGTCTTACCTTAGGACTGTCCTAGAACGATGCCGCAAGTATGGCATATCCCTCGACCCTAAGAAATCAGTCTTTGCAGTAGAGCAAGGCAAACTACTTGGGTTTATAGTGTCCAAAGACGGAATGATTGTTGACCCAGAAAGAACCCAAGCTATTGCTAAACTCTCCCCTCCCTCTTCCAAAAAATCCATGCAATCCTTTTTAGGCAAGATTAACTTCGTTAGAAGATTTGTCCCAAGTTTCTCAAAAATGGTAAGGCCTTTACATAATTTAATTAAAAAAGATGTTCAGTATCGTTGGGGACCCCAAGAAAGTCAAACTTTTGATTTTATTAGAAAATCAATAGTAGAAGCTCCTTCCTTGATGAGCCCTGATTTTTTCCAAGATTTCACTCTTTACACTTTCACCTCTGATCGATCTTACACTGTTGTGTTAACACAAAAGAATGTTGAAAGAAATGAAATACCCATTGCCTTCATGAGCTCATCTTTCAAAGGGGCAGAGTTAAATTACCCAGTTGTAGATCAACATGCATATGTTGTTTTTAATGCAGTGAAACACTTCCGGTCATATCTATTGAAATCCAGAACTGAAGTTATTGTTCCTTACCCGGCTGTGAGAAACTTGTTGGTACAAAAGAAATTGGGTGAAAAACGGGCAAATTGGATGACGTCGTTACAAGAATATGACCTCAAAATAACTCCTGCACAAACTGTTAGAGGTCAATGCCTATGTAAACTAGTGGTTGATTCAGTTGAAGGACAAGGAAGTCAAATTAACATCTCAACTGTAAATCAACACAACAAGAAACAAATTAGTTGTACACAAGTTGTTGCTAATTCTTGGTATGATGATATTAAATTTTATCTAACACATGGATCTGCTCCCCACTATCTTGATCCTAAAACCAGAAGAGCACTAAGACTGAAATCTGCATCTTTCCATTTAATAAATGATGTCTTATTTCGAAAGAATTTTGATGGTGTTCTTATGCGTTGTTTGGAAAAGGATGAAGTAGAGAAAGTACTATCTGAACTTCATGCAGGTGAGGTTGGTGGTCACTTTGGCGGAGACACCACCGCTCATAAGGTGTTAAGAGTTGGGTACTATTGGCCCACGTTATTTAAAGACGCCCATGCGTTGTGTCGTAAATGCATAATCTGCCAGAAGGCTACTGGACGGGTGAAAAAAACAGCATTCTCTTTGCAACCTGTTACTGTAGATTCACCTTTTCAGTAGTGGGGTCTTGACATCATAGGACCAATTAACCCTTCTTCCTCACAACAACACAAATATATCATTACGGCAACAGATTATTTTACCAGATAATCTGAAGCCACACCTTTGAAAGTGGTAAACATGAATCATGTAGTATCCTTCCTTAATTTGCATATCATTACTCGATTCAACATTCCCGAATGTTTGGTCTTTGATAATGCATCTTATTTCTCATCCCTGGATATGAATGTGTTTTCTTTAGAAAAGGGGATTAAATTGAAATATTCTGCCAGCTACTACCCCCAAGGAAATTGTCTAGCAGAATCAACAAACAAAAATTTGATCAAGATCATTAAGAGGATAGTTTCTAAGAACCACAAGAACTAGCATAACACACTATTTAATGCACTCTGGGTTGATAGAATGACCCCAGGAACCTTTGTTGGTAATTCCCCTTTCTTTCTCGTCTACGGGAGAGAAGCAATCCTACCTCCTCATGTTTTACTTCCATCTCTGCAATTATCGCAAAAAGTCCAAGAAGAGAATTGCCCTCCTATGGAAAGTCAAATTAATGCCTTGTTAAAACTAGAGGAAGTAAGAGCGCAAGCAAAGCAGAAGTTGGATCAACATCAGCAGATTGTAAAAAGTTGGTTTGATTCAAACGCTTCTTCAGATAGGAACTTCGAGGTAGGAGTGATCCGGATTATTCTCGGCACGAAATGAGAGACAACAATATAACAGAGATATAGCGGAAATATAAAAAGAGTCACAGATATACAGTAATACACGATTTCTATTAATGAAATAAATGTACAGAGACTGTAAAATACAGAGTGAAAGACTCGCTAGAATGGTGGTAGCTTATCTCTGAGAAGAGATGTGGCTGCTACTCGCAGCCGTGAGAAGATAGTTACAATGAGGCTCGGAAGGCCCTTTTACAATAGATGGGAATGCCAAAAGTCATAGACATCCAAAAACCTAACCCTGAGAGATGAAGCGCCAAAAGTCACGTGGGCCCCGTTTGGGTAAGTTGGTGCATCAACTTCCCGGGGTCGTAACTTTTGCATACGATCTTCGTTTTAGGCGTATGATAGCTAGTCGGAAAGATCTATCCGAGGACTACAACATTTTTGAAAAAATTCCATGATGGAATTTTGCAACCGCAACATACGCCAAAAAACATCATTTAGGGCCTCAAAACGGCTCCAGAAGTTCAGGACCCGAAAAACTGCTAAAAATAGTAAATTGCCAAAAATGTCATAACGTTGTTTTGAGCCAGTTGGAAAAGGTGGGTGGCCACCGATATCCATCTGGATCAAGGAGACTGATTCAGATTTTATGAGCAGAACGAAATGAATACAGATTATTAATAGGTGCTTAACACAAAATAACAGAGATACAGTAAAACTAGTTTTCTATTCAATAACGAAATAAGCTGAAACTGTAAAATGCAGTAGAAACAAGCTTGTTGGAATGGTGGTGGCTTATCTCTGAGAAGAGATGTGACGGCAACGCGCATTCACAAGAAGAAGGTTACAATGAGGCTCTGAAGGCCTTTTTACAATAAGCAAGAATGCCAAAATTCCTAGACATCCAAAAACCTAACCCTAGGAGATGAAGCGCCAAAAGTCATGTGGGCCCCATTTGGGTAAGTTAGTACATCAACTTCCTGGGGCCGTACCTTTTGCATACGATCTTCGTTTTAGGCGTGTGATAGCCCGTTGGAAAGGTATCATCGAGGAGATTCATTTTGGGGGCTCAATCATGCCTTCGGATGTCATTGAGGAGAGCGATCCCGAAAAACCTTCATATAGGCCCTCAAAATGGCCTTGGAAGTTAAAACTGCTAAAAATAGTAAATTGCCAAAATTGTCAAAAAATTGTTTTGACCCAGATGGAAAAAGTGGGTGGCCACCGATATCCATCTAGATCAGAGACTTGGTTCTTAAATGGGATAAACCGCACGAGGGAAAGGGGGAACACACCAAGTTCCAGAATCTGTGGTTGGGACCATTTTTAATTGCTAAGAAACCAGGTCCCAGCCCTTTCTGTCTCCACAATTTGGAGGGACAACCAAACACTTTCCCGGTGAATGGCCAAGCTCTAAAAAGATATTTCTCCTGATAATTCCAGATGCATCTCTCTGTACATATTTTTCTTCTTTAATTTTCTTTTTGTCTTTTGATTTTGGTTCTTTTCATTTTGTTGGTTTTCACTGGTTTCTGAATAAATTTATGTCTGGGTCACCATTTAGTTCATGAAAGGAAACCAGAAGGCTCATCATAAAGCAACAGTCGAGGTCATTTCAAAGCATCAGTGCTATAAATTGCCAAAACTTAGACTAGCAAAATAAACTTTTTGTTCAAAATAGTCTTCCCAGTTTCACTTTATAATCACGAGAGGATACGATCATCATTAAAACTCTTTATGTTGTCCATGTTTTTAAAGAAAACAACTTGATTATGCCTTCATGTCCTCAAAAAGTTATTCTTATCAAAAAACAAAGTTTAGATCATGATGAAGGCCATCAAATGAGAAATTAAATTGAAAAATATAAAGTTGTTCGAAGTCTAAAATTTTCAGCATCACCTCGCTCTCCTGAAGTTCATAAAGTTTATGTCAAATTGTAAATAACTTCTAGAGAGTTGAAAGCATTGTAAAGTGTGGGAAGTGTCTGTAAACCCACCAAGATACTGAACAGGTCTGCAGGCAGTGGGTAAATGCATGCATGATGCCAAGGAAACTTTGTCGGGGTACTGAACAGGCCTGCTGCCAGTGAAGCAATGTCGGGTTCAAGAAAATTATCAGGTATAAATTTTGGTATTAATCGTAAAATGTCCTTCATCTTGAATTAATATTTCTTGGACATGGTAGAGGTGTCAGAGTGGGTTAATTGACATCCCTATCGAGGCTATGGATGCCTGCTGGCAGCAATGGCCCCATCAACAGTATTGGAGTCAGTTGCTTAAATTTCATCTCACTCGTAATTAAAACTTGTTATAGGATTGCATTCGGACAGGAACACATCTGACACTAGACTGTCTAGTTTTTTATTTTTATTTTGATCGGGATGCTTGACTTGTTGTCAACTGTTCTTTAATTTTTCAATCATTCTGATCTGTCCAAACATGAACTCTCTGGTGCTGCAGAGATAACTTCTTCGCCCAATAAGTCACCACTGTTGGCAGCCCTACACGATTTCGTTATTTGAA
This sequence comes from Picea engelmannii, assembly GCA_009831015.1. Lineage (NCBI taxonomy): Eukaryota > Viridiplantae > Streptophyta > Pinopsida > Pinales > Pinaceae > Picea > Picea engelmannii. The sequence continues at coordinate 23,503 of ML798719.1, read as the reverse complement.
CAAGAAATTACATTTTCTGTAGCTTCCTTCACCTCGTCTTGTAAATATTATCATTTTGAGATGATCACTGGTCTAGATAAGGTTTTCATTAATTCTTTAAGTTTCCGTTTTCGTTTTGTTTGTTTGATTCATGAATAAAAGCATGAATCAAACATGAAAACATAGCTCCATATTATATTTCTATATAAGGCATTCCTTTTAAGGGTCATCATGCTTATATCCAATTTAAATCCAACACTTGATTGAATTATCTTTGAACATTTTGGATATTGATATAATTTTTATATGCTAAGTTTGGTTTTCATTTGAATTATGAGGATTTTTGTTTGTATTTAAACCCTTTACAAAAACAATAGTGGTGCTAGTAGTCATGTTAATCAATGCACAACTGTTGTACTCCGTACTTAACTTACCTTGTTGGCACAGTGAACTAATGAGCCTCTCATTACGAGTATAGGTTATTGATTCTATGTAACAGACTTTCATTACCAGGAATGGTAAAGATCTACGACCAAACCCTCGATGTTCATAATATGATAACACACAGGCTTCGTTATGGTTTGTTCCTCGTTATCCATTTAGATCTGTTCCTATCGCCCCTTCTATCTAAACCTAAAACTGTTATTAGTCATATCTGTTACATTCTAGTCATGTTTGTTATGGCTCTTGTTGTGCGTTTGGAGCCCAATGGTTGTCAGGCATTGCTATCACTCGACGATGCATTCGAAGATTTAAAAAGTCAAGGTTGGGATGCCTTCCTTAAAAGGTTCGAAGGCCATAACCTTCAGGTAGCAAGGGATTTTGCACAGACTTTCATGGATGCAGAGCGAAAATTGGTGATACCCAGTTAGAGGTAACCGAGGAGTTTGTGAGGGAAGCCATAGGACTTCCATCTACCAGCGAGAAATGGTTCAAAAACTCAAAAATTCAAGAAGTGCCTTGGAGCCTCTTCTTGACCTCCAGGAAAATCAATTGCTACGAAAAATGTATCCCTATTTCTTTGGTTAAATCTAGGTGGCATGGCCTTCTGTTGATCCTCAAACAATTCGTGACCTGTGAGGGTCATTATGGTTTAGTTTTCCTCTATCATATACAATTGTTGATGCATTTCATTGGTTATCAATTAAACATGTCTTTCTATATGTTGAGAAGCTTGTACAAAATGTGTAAAAGGTATAAGAGACAGAGCCTCGACTCTAGTCTTTTCCACCACAGCTTGATTAAAATTCTATTGATTCACCATTTGACAACCATGGGCGACTGCTGGGAGGGATTTTTAATGAGAAATAGTTTTGTTACGACCGTTCTTGTAGAAATCCCTAATTCAGATGAGCCATTGATTAAAAAACAGCTTGACCTCCCAATTAATGAACCATGCTATCTTAACAGAAACCCTTTAGATGAGATAAGGTCAAGTCAGTCTTTACATGAGCAAAAGATTGTTGAATCGAGGTTAGCTAAACCTCCTGTGCCTAATTTTGATGTTGTTCAGAACGTTACTATGAGCCCCGATGTCAAAAAGTATTGCAAACAGACAAAACAAAAACACACAACATTAGAGTTTCAGAACAAAAGAGAAGGTCGTCTTATTTTGAGAAAATTGAGGAATCGAACCGACTCTCATTTGAGCTCGATCAGCCCGATCGAGGTCAATAAGGTCTCGGATTCCGAAATTGAAGATTTCCTGGCTTTGGAAGACCCAGATTGCCAAGGGTTTGGTCCTGCTGAACCCTATGACTTTGTTACGAATCTGCCACCGTGTCTCAAGGGTGAGAAGGGGTTATCTGGGATTGGGTTTGTTCAAGAACAAATAGCAGGTAAACTTAATACAGTCATGCTTGACTGCACGCTTCACCAATAGGTCGTTCCTTCAGTACAGTGTGATGTTTGTCTGCATTGGATTGAACGATATTACACAGACATTCCCATCCTTCAGGCTCGGATTAAACACTCACAACTCAAAGCGAATCACTGAGACAAGAAAATCTCGACCTCAGAATAAACGTAGAGAGGAGGGCTAAATGCCTTAAAAGGACAGGGAATATAGTGATAAAAAACGCAAACAGTGTTAAAGCCATAATCAATTCCAAGCTACCCTAATCCATCTTTAGTAAATTGTTGAAATGGTAAAATGATTTTCCTCTTATTATATTCATGTTATCTATTTTGAATCGAATCAGTTTGAAATTAGATTTTGTTTGCTAAGATAAGATTGGCTACAGAATCTTTCGATTCTATAGCCAAGTCATTTTTAAATAAATGTTTTTAGAAATTAGTTATTAGAAATTGTCTAACTTATTCTTGTTTCGTTTTCAGGGAATATTAGATCTTGATGTTGATCATCTAGTGGAAACATGTTCGATTTTTCGTTAGAATGATTAGTTTTTCCTTTTCTGTTTGCTTTTGTAAAAACTTTTATTAATTTTTGGGAAAAATCAACTCAGTTATGAGTGGTTGTTAGCCCTCTATTTTTGTAATATTTTTTTTATCTCATGAGATCCTATCTTATCCTAGGAGATAGGAAGATGGTATTTCAAAACAATTTAAATACTCTTCATTTTAGAAGGGAAAGACATCTTTGCCTAGAACATGTTATGGACAAATGATTGTAGAACTTCATGGAACAACTTATAACAATTCGGCTTTAGACCAATGTGAATGTTGTCTCATTTATGTTTTGTCTCTATTATTTTGGAACAGTAATGTGTTGTATAGCTTTAGTCTCTATGACATGTGATATTCCATTTTATTTGATATTTTAAATGTTGTCTCTAATTGTTGTTTCAGTTAATTATCACCGTGATCATCATATCAATTGTCAGATCATGATTTTTATCTGTTGTGAGTTGATATATAATATGAACATTCTACATTAAGATTTATATTATTCTGATCATTCATAATTACAAGATCAACATGTATACTTGTTTGTCATTTTGTTCTCGTATTTCCAGTTGCCAACAAACATCTGGAGTTTGTTCTGGAGGCATCATTATCAGCCTTCATAGATTTTTCTTACAGGCAGAACAACTAGATTATTGGATTGCACAAAAGACATAGACATGATTTAAAATTCAGGTTAGCTTTATTTCTATTTCACTTTTGTTAATTTTCCTATTAGTGAAACAAAATAATTTTAGATTGGCTTTGACCATCTGTACATCTTTGTTTCACAACTTAGTTAGTTCAAGTTTCATTAGACTTATAATTAGAAGAAAAAAAATACAAATATGTGCTTTCTTTATCTACTTTTGAGAATGATTATAAAACGTAAATTTTTGCAAAGCTTTTGTTAAAACTTGCACCCTATAAATCTTGTTTATAAGTGACATGTTCATACTTTCTTTTCTTATTAACATAGTTGTAAATAATTAGATTAAAGTTCATAGGTTATTATAGTTTTAGTATTAGTTAGTTTATCTCTTTTATTTTAGGACCCTAGATTGGTTAACGGAGCCATTAAACCCGTCAGAATAGGTTACACCAAGCGGCTTGGGTTATTTAGACAACCCCAGACCGGATCTATTCTTCCAGATGACGGCATATCAAATTTGCCCATCAACAATATTCTAACTTTATATTGATCTTACTAAGGAACACAATGCCATAAGTTATGGAAGACTAAGTCATTGACATTATGAAGACCGAGGTCTAAACAAGTCCACACATACCCACTACATTTCCTAAATAAGAATGCACACATTTATGCATTGTGAGCTAAATAATATCACAAAACTTCATTTTGGGGGGGATTGGTTAATTTCTATAGATTCTTTGAGGAAACTTAACCAAATCTTAAGAGGGAATTTTGCAGGTCACTGTCACCCAACTTAACATAGATTCACAGTGGTTCCTAACACAGAAAGGTGTGATATAGAACACTAGGAAGAGTTCTACAATACACACATAAATTTTGTGAAAGTTGATGCAACCATTCAATAAGGATGCCACACTATCTACACAGGACTTATTATTAATTCGGTTGATTTTCATATGAATAAAGATCTTTTGAATTGACTTGATAGGATGTGCTCACTTGCAAGTGAACCTAGGGATTTCTTGATTTGGTAATCTCATTTCTTGAAGTTGGTTGGGCATTTTGCAACATCAAATATAGTTGCAACTTTACAACAACATTTTTATTCACCATGTATGAGGCATGCTGTTGAACACTACCTCAATTTTTTTGTTGCATGTTCGATTGCTAAATTGAAAAATCACCATTTAGGTATATATAATCTTTTGATTATGTCCTCTAGATATTATGGATCTCTCCGTGTAGGTTTATGGTTCACCAATGGATAAATTCTAACATGAATGTATGGTCTTTATCATTGATCTTAGTACATGTAAAGAAAGATTGCATCTTATTTAGAATTGCATAATTAAATTGAAAATTGCATTTTGAAAAGCATATCATTTATTGGGAATTGAAGTTAGGACTTTGCATTGTGTTCATATTCATTTATTTTACTTGTTGAGTCATAACATCATTATTTTCACAACCACACCTTTTTTAGTAAGCAAGGCCACTAAAAGTAATGCTTATAATTTAAAATTGATTAGTAACGATTTTATTTTTTAGGGTGCACAAACTAGCTTAGGATTTAGAGCCTTGGAATAGGATTTTGTGAGTAAACTTCTCCAAGGCTATTAAATCAACATATGTGTTTGACTAAGGGAGTGGAGAAACCCATTGTATAATCGGTAATATCAGGAGGCTCTTCTTACACCGGAGTTAAGCACAAGGTCGCGTGAGCTTGGTTGAAGGGATATCCCCCCGATACCTTTTTAGCGTCAGATATATTTATGGGGATCTATTCATATATGGGGATCTTGCTAGTACATTTACCTCTACAAGAAGCGATGCTTTCGAGGTTTCGGGCTTTGTTACCCTGCCCATATAGTGGATCTGACTTACGATTATTCGTCTGTGCATTGGTTATACCGTGGTTGCTTAGTTGCTTGACTTAGGTACCACCTAGGTTACTTGCAGGGGTTATTTTGCAGGTACCCTGGGTTAGATAAGGGTCGAACAACACACAACCTTTATGGAGGATTACCTCTCCGGGGGGATCTGACTGACTAGTTGTTAAGTCCACGGGGGCCCTTATAACTGATTATGTTACCTCTGATCTTTAGCAGAGGAGTCTCAGGCCCCTCTTGGGTGAGGCATACCTACTTTAGAGAGGGAGGTCCATTTCAACCACTTTATCATGTTTGTGTGCATATTGGCCTTTTGTTTATTTTACTTTGGTGTGCTTTTTGATTACTAGTTGGCCTTAGGATTTGTTTTTTTTTATATCACGAGTCTTGAGTCATCATGGAGCCAGACCAGCTTCCCCACAGGTCTCACCACTTGTTACAATTACCACCGCATTTTGAGTCTTTTCCTTCTAAAAGGAATAAAGTTATCATACGTGGTACATAAACCTCCACTTACTAGACTTGTGATCGTAGGAGGATGAGTACTGAATCGAGTCAGAAAGATATTGGGAGTCCTTCAACTCCCATACCCACTATAGTGAACAATACTCCTTCAACACCTTCAACCACTATGGTTGTAGTGTCGGAGGTTCCTATCATCACACATGTCCATCCTATAGTGAATACTCAACCCATATCCATGACATATTTTGGGTCCCTTTGTCACTCGTCAGGCTACAATATTCATTCCATATAAGGTCCCCTGTGCTTATTGATTAATGAGAAACATAAGTTGCTTGATGAAGGGAAGATTGGTGGTAAACATCAAGCTCACTTGCTCAAGGGAAAAGGAAAGATGAATTATAAGGAAAGAGGACGTTTTGATGCTCATGTACACAGACAAGAATGTCTCGACCAAAAAACTACATTGAAGACTGATGAGTCAACATCCATTCGGAGGAATTGAAAGAAGGAAACATGTCTATACTGTGGAAAGTTTGGACATGTGGAGAAAACCTGCTGGAAGAAGAGGGACGACTTAGAGGTGAAGGTTAAGAAGCTCGAAGGAGACGCGTTAGTTGTCAATCAATCGATTGACAATTTCACCTTCCAAGTCGGAACTTCTCAAGCGTTTCTTACTCATACCTCACAACATGAGTGGGTGGTCGATTCTAGTCGCGCTCATTATATGGCCAAATATGCCTCTATGTTATCGTACCTGGATAAAGTTGTCGAGTGAAATATCTACGTTGTTGATGATTTCGTTCTCGACATTGTTGGTCATAGTGGTATTCCCTATCGACATGGTAAAATTGTCGATGTCTATCATGTGCCAAACCTAAGTGCAAATTTGTTGTTGGTTTCTCAAACTAACAAAGACAAGTAAGATTGTTGAGTTCTGGCCAGATCGGTTCTTTGATAAGGATTTTAAGAATGACAAGTCAATTTTTGTTGAAGGTTTTCTCGACTCGAAGAATGGACTATACAAGTTTTTTTACCTCCCTTGACTTGAATCTAGACCAACTGCCCTTGTTACTCACACTGATGAACAAATCAGAATTTGGCACGAATGACTTGGACACCTAAATTTTTGAAGTCTGAAGTATGTGGCCACACAGAATATGGTTGTTGGTCTTCCCAAAGTTCTTCCACCTGATGGAATTTGTAGGGGATGTGCTGGACAAACATCATCAAATCCCCTTCGACTCTGGCAAAACATGGAGAGCACAAAATCCACCAGGAGCATATTCACAGTGATCTCTATTGCCTCAATCAAACCTCCTTAGCAGGTGCAAATTATATTTTGACCTTTATCGATGATCTCTCTAGATTTACTTGGGTCTATTTCTTGAAAAGCAAGAGTCATGTCTTGGAAAAATTCAAGGAATTTAGAGCATTGACTGAGAAGCAATGCAGTCGACCTATCAAGTGTTTGAGATATGATAATGGTTGTGAGTATGTGAAATGACAATTTGAAGAATACCTTGCTCAATTTGGTATTGCTTGGCATAGGTATGTCCTTCATACTCCTCAACAAAACGATGTAGCAGAAATAAAGAGCCAAACATTGGTCCAAATGGCTCGTTGTTTTTTGTAGGCTAAAGATCTGTCGACTCATTTTTTCACTGAAGATGCTTACTGTGCCAACTATCTCTTGAATCGTATTCCGACTGGAGTTGCTAGTTCTATGACTCTAGTCAAGAGATGGTGCAGAACAAATCCCTTTGTCAGTCACCTCAGAGTCTATGGTGACTGACAAAGGGATTTGTCAGTCACCATAGACTCAATAATTCTGGGTCTCAATAATAACTGTTGGGGCTGACTTCTTATTCTTCCCATTATAATTGTCCGATGACCAATCCACAAAAGGGGATTTGGTCCTAATACAATTACCGACATGATTAATCCACAATGGGGATTAATCTTAATAATAAAATAACAATAAGAATAAGAATACTCTTCGTAGTTACATTATTTCAACATACACTAGGTAGGGTTGTACCTTACCTCGTGGAAAGAAGGGGCTAAAGGGCCAAAGGGTAAAAGTCGTTGGAAAGAGTTGAAGGCCATTTTGAAACCTTCGAGATGCTTCGCCCAGGGATCCCCGAGAAAGCAGTGAAAGATTCTCAGTAAGAAAAGGGGACCCACAAGATAACATGAACACTCAAGGTATTAATTGATGGATAAGAGGTCTCATCACGAGTTGATTTGAATTATTTTCAGAATGAAATGAAAGCAAAGATATTACAATTAAATACTCATAAAAATTGTCAGAAACAAAGAGATACAACAATACATGATTTCTATTAATGAAAGAAATGTACAGAGACTGTAAAAATATAGAGTGCAAGACTCGCCAGAATAGTGGCAGCTTCATCTCTGAGAAGAGATGTGACGGCTACGCTCATTCGCAAGAAGATGATTACAATGAGGCTCTGAAGGCCTTTTTTATGATAAACATGAATACCAAAATCATAGACATCCAAAAACCTAACCCTAGGAGATGAAGTGCCAAAAGTCATGTGGGCCCCGTTGGGGTAAGTTAGTACATTAACTTCTTGGGGTCATAACTTTTGCATACGACCTCCGTTTTAGGCGTGTGATAGCTTGTTAGAAAGGTGTTTTCAAGAACTATGCATTATGCCATCAAAATCTGACTATGTCTACAGTTTGACTATGGCAAGCCAAGAAAACACTGTTTAACCCCCCAAAACAGCCTTGGAAGTACATAAAGATATACTGACATGAAAAAATCCAAAATAAGCCAGTTGGAATAGGTGGGCGGCCACCAATATCCACATGGATGTTATGTAGGGCTTTTGGACAACCTCAGAAGTGCATAACCCACAAATACAGAGAAATGTCCCCATTACAGAGAAATGTGTTGAACTGAAAACTGTCAAGATGAGACATTTGGAATTTGGAACAGGTGGGTGGCCACCAATATCCACCTGGATCACGAGCTGACCTATTATGACCATGAGCATGTAGTGATATGACATTACCACCTATCTGGTCATCAATCCAGGGTAGTGGCTCTTGGTTGCATAGCCAAGAGAAAGGGGGTCTCATAACGATCCGACATTCTCATTTCCCTTAAATGTTTTGTGGATGACACTGTCACCTCTGGTCACCAAGCCAGGATAGTGGCCCTCAACTATTCCCTTGTAGCACAAAAGGAAAGATCAAAAGAAAGAAAGCTAAGAAAGAATAAATGCCAATGAATGGGATAGGAAACAATTGCATTCATGACAAGGTGTAACTCACCCTCCAAAAAGGCACCCACAGCTAAGACTCTACATTTCCCTATTATCACATGCACCCCATGCCCAAAGGTCTACCCCATGCCACTTCATACACTTACATGACTTGGATTAGGCTCAACCTGGGAAACACCCTAGACTTAAGGGGGATTGACCTAATAGGACATCCTAAGACCCTTCCCAAACCTAAATTTGGCAAGTTGTGTAACGTCTTTGAGCATTTGTTTGGTTTAGGGGGTTTTGATGCACATGTTTGGGTGGTTTGATTATTGGATGTGATTTACTTGCTATGATATTTGTGACTCATGGACCCTTGGAGGGCATACCTATTTGTCTTTGCAGGATCTTGCCCGGTGGACAAGTATTCATGAGGAGATGACCAGTTCAGACCTTCATGAGGGCTTGAATCTCAGGGATGGATGTTCCGACCTCGGGCTTGGGGCATGGCAATGATGACCAACTTCCATGATACAAGAAGAGGTTGTTGCCTTTGGAGGCACTTTGGTAGGCCTAGGGGGGGTTCCACCCTCCATGCACCAGGATGCTACCCTTTGGATGCTGAGATGTCATCCTACTAGTCCAGAATGACATGGTTCCTTGAAGATGATTGTAATGTCCCCCACCTCTTAGAGAGGTGATGAGGAGACTCAGTGGCCTGGGCACCCCCACTAGGTCATAGTCTCACACTAAAGAGGGGAAAGTCAAAAAAGTTAAAAGTTATATTTTTAAGTTGACTTAAGAAAGGAAAAGGATAAAGGAGTAAAAGATAACTCAACAGAAGAATAGAAGATTAACCCTGGGAGTTAACCTAACTCAATAGAGAATTAGAAGGAAAAGTATAAGTAAGAGTCTAGGGTGCACCTATTACTCATTCTGGTTTTGGATTAGCATTTTCTATTGCTCTTGAGCATTCAGTTTGGGGGTTTGTTGTACAAACACTTGTGAGCAACTCAGTGGTGAAATATCCACTCACCTTGTTCCGCAGCTTGGTCTCGGGGATGAAAGACTCCTCCACACCATTCTAGTCTCAGCCCATCTTCATCTAGTGCTTCAGAAGGGGCAGGACCATCAGTTTGAGGGATTTTCTGGAGGGTTATCATCATTCTACATTTGTCTGCAGATTGGGACGTCTTGGAGCCATAGGGGACATCTTGTAATTCAGTAAAACTCAGATCTAGGGAG
>ML798718.1:265519-280872 GCA_009831015.1 Picea engelmannii | reverse complement strand
TATTTCTTTCTTTTTTTTGAAAACTCAAAAGGTGATTGCGCCTAAGCATCTTTTCATATTATTATTATTTTTTATATTATTATTATTATTTTTTTTTTTTTAATTCATAATATATATATATATATATTATTCTTTTAAACTCCCTTTAGTTAACAAATCAATTTCCTCTTTTCAAAATTTCAACCCCCTAATTGAATTAATTTATTAATCTCTTTATTTTACCCTACACCCTTTATGAAGACTCACATTAGCTTAAGTGGGTTTTTTTTTTTTGTGTGTTCACTTTTATTATTCACACTTGTATTGTTAATGCTTAGCTAGTAGTAAATGGAATTCTAATGTTATTTGAATTGCAGAGCTGTCGTGAGCTAGAATATAATGGTGTTGTTATTAGGAGATGGTTAAGTTTTGATTATTATGTTAGGGCGAAGTAGTAGTACCTTCCTAAAAAGATAAATTATCAAGCTTATTACCGGGAATGAGGAAAGGCCTTATGTACGCAATTAAGTAAGGAAATAATTTATGAATTCAATTTAACGGAGGAATTGCTTTGTGTATTTAATTAAGGAAGGAAACTCCTCGGATTAGGTGGAGGTTGCAAATCATCATAGGGGTAATGAATAATTAATGTATACTCTTGAATTATGTTTTTTTTTTTTTTTTGACTTAGGGCTCAATTTTTGAACTGGCGACGCCAGGTTAGGGGAATTGTTGTAAGAATTTATTCAGGTGTTGAGGTCTTAGGGCTATTTAGGCTAAATCCTTTCTCCACATTATTGCGATGTGCCCTTCAGGATGCACCACGTTCTCCAAGGGTTCCACTCACCTCTTGAATTTCTTTTGTGCGACGTGCCCTTCAGGATGCACCACGTGCTCCAAGGGTGCCACTCGCCAACTGAGTTTCTTTTGTGTGACATGCCCTTCAGGATGCACCACGTGCTCCAAGGGTGCCACTCGCCAACTGAACTGATTGGTAGACATCTATAACCCCTGGAGTCAACACTCCGCCAGGTGAACTTGTGGGAGACTAAGGGTTCTAAGGAATAAGGCCCCCACCTTATTGCGCGCCCCTTAGAATCATTGTGAGCGACTGTCGCAGTCTTCCCTCACGGCATCGTGGATCCTCTCGAACTAGGTAATTGTTAACCTACAGCTCGAGCCATGGCGAGAGTGCTAGTAGGCGGTGGCAAGGCTATTGTCCACCCCTCTCCCTCAACTTCTCTGCAAATCGTGTGTGGCCCCTTTATTCCATATGTGAGTCTGGTCGGCAAGCTATCGTCAGCCTACATCATCAACAATCATGTCAGAACTGTCAACATCAAATCATCAAATCAAATGAAACATCATAGTAAACATATCAACCCAAAATCACACTCCCTGACTCAGTCTGGAGTCCAAGGGGGTTCTACCGATGTCTCTGCATCCTCAAGGTCAAAAACCCTACACACTCAATAAAATTGATTCAATAGAACCTATCTACATCAAATAGTAACACATCATGTCATCTATCAATCGCATCATAATCAGGTATAAATGGTCTAACATCATAAAAGTCCAGATCACTTGCGAGCAAGTGTCCTAAAAAAATAAGTTTTCTTAGTGAGCCAGAGCAGGATGTTACAGAATGTAACACCAAGAAAATATTTGTTGGTGATGACAGATCTCCTAGTGTTGTACGATATGGAACAATTCAAGTAGATAATGGTCATTTCAATGATGTATTATGCATTCCAAGTCTTTCTTGTAACCTTCTATCAGTATATCAAATCACTCATTCAGGTGAAGGTAAAACCATAGAGTTTTCACCTGATCAAGTTGTAATCAGGGATCTAAAAGATCCTAAGCATGTTCTTGGAACTGGAATTGCTAATGATATTACCAGGTTTGACAACTTTGGGTCATCATCTTTTTCATCAGTTTTTGTTTCTCATAGCAATGACTTGAGCAAACTTTGGCATGAGCAGTTTGGTCATCTAAACTATCTCTCATTGCAGAAACTATGTAATCAATAGATGGTGATTGGTCTTCCTCCTATTTCATGTAGAGATGGTGTTTGTGCCGGTTATGTTCTCGACAAACATCATTTGGACGGTTTTGAAAAACTTGCCTCTTGGCATGCCTTGAGCCCTTTGCAACTTGTTCACAGTGATTTGTGTGGTCCACTTTCTTCTTGGGTGCATGCATTTCTTAACTTTCATTGATGATTTTTCCAAACATACTTGGGTTTACTTCTTAAAAATTAAGAGTGAAGTTTTTGACAAGTTTTTGGCCTACAAGGCCTTTGTAGACAAGCAATTTAGACATCAAATTTAAATGTTAAGAACAGATAATGGAGGCGAATATGTGAATAATAATTTTACAAGTTACTACACTACAGAGGACATCCAAATGCAACACATTGTTCCATATACACCACAACAAAATGGTGTTGCTCAGAGAAAGAACGACACATTAAAATAAATGGATAATTGTATGATCCAATCTAAGGGATTAAGTCTAAAGTATTGGGCGGAAGCAATCAACTGTGAAAATTACATAGTCAATCGCACTCCCACAAAGGCTCTTAAAAATATAACACTGGAAGAAGCTTGGACTAAAATTAAACCAGATGTAAGTTACATCTGTGTATTTGGTAGTATAGCATGGGCTCACATTCGTGATCAGAAAAGGAAAGCATTGCAGCCTAAAAGTGAGAAGTGTATATTTGTTGGTTATTCTGAATATGTCAAAGGTTATAGACTTTTTCAACCACATTGTAATGAAATTATTATTAGAAGAGATGTTAAATTTGATGAAAATCTCGTAGCCTGTGAGCATAATTCGACGATTGTGCCTTCTTCGGCCTGTGAGCCATCTTCGACGTTTGTGCCTTCTTTTGTTCCTATTCTGGTTTATTCTTCAAATGATGACAGTGAGGACAGATGATGACAGTGAGGATGAAAATCCACCTCTAGTTACTCACCTTCCTCCATATGAGTCCTTTGAACCTAAACCAGCATCAGTTCCACCGCTTCCTAGATGGGTTTGTTCAACACAAGAAGCAACTAGTGGTATTATCGATGATCCTTCATATCAACGTTGAACATGTTCATAGTTCCAATGAGCCTCTTCTCTTTTGGCTCAAGTTTCATAGACTCATGATCTAGAGACATTTGCAAAAGCTTCAGGTCATTAGTATTGGGATACAACAATGAATGAAGAGTATCATTCTTTAATGGCAAACGATACTTGGGATCTTGTACCTCTTCCAAAAGGAAGAAAACTTGTCATATGTAAATGTGTCTACAGAACTAAGTATGCATCATATGGAAGTGTTGAAAGACACAAGGCTTGGTTAGTTGCCGAAGGATTTTTCCAAGTTGAAGGAATTGACTATAATGAAATATTTTCCCCTATAGCCAAAATTAATTCTAACCGCCTTGTTCTTTCCCTTGCTACCTCACATAAATGGGAGGTCCATCAGATGGATGTTAAATCCGCCTTCTTGCATGGAGATTTGCAAGAAGAAATCTACATGGAACAACCTCATGGCTATGCTCAGAATGACTCTAGCCTTGTTTATCGCCTTAAGAAATCTCTTTATGGTCTTAAGCAAGCTCCTCGAGCTTGGTATGCCAAAATGGACAACTTTCTTATTGACACTGGATTCTCTAGATGCCATTCTGATCCTAATGTCTATACCAATAAAGTAGGAAGCCATCTCGTAATCCTTGTCCTTTATGTTGATGACCTTATCCTTACTAGTAGTGACTCAAAAATTTTAAACCATGTGACCTTAAGAAGAAATTTGAAATGACAAACTTAGGCTTTTTGCACTATTTCTTTGGCCTCCAAGTTTTTCAAACCAATGAAGGAATTTTTCTTTCCCAGTCTAAGTATGTTTGTGACCTTCTTTTTCGCTTTCACATGGATGATTGTAAACCATATCCTACTCCCTTCCAGTCTGGAGTCAATCTTACTGCCACCTATACTTCTCCTGAAGTTGATGCCACCTTGTATTGTCAGTTAGTTGGTAGCCTCTTATACTTTACTCATACCCATCCTGATCTTTCCTCTGATGTTGGTATTATTGCCCAGTATATAAAAACACCCCATGAAATCCATTGGAAAGCAACTAAAAGGATCCTTCACTATGTTTGTGGTACATTAGAGTGCAGGGGGGCTCCTTTATTGGTTGGTTTCACTAATTTGGATTGGGTCGGCGACCCTGATGATTGGAAGTCTACTGTAGGTTATGTTTTCAGCCTTGGTTTAGGACCTGTCACTTGGGCCTGTAAGAAACAACAAGCTATTGCACTATCTTCAGCAGAAGCAAAGTACCAAGCAATGATAAATGCAAGTCAGGAATCCTTGTGGCTTCGACAGATCCTTTCATAGTTTGGATTCGAGCAACAGCGTCCAGCCAGCCTAATCTAAAAATGAAGAAGACTTGATAAACTTGATTAAATTAATTGCAAGTGAAATGTTATGTGTTTAAAGCAACCGGATCAATTTGCAACACATAATAAAGGATTACTTATGTAGAAATAAACATAGACAGCAGCATAAATCATTGAACATCATACATAAACACAACAACTTGATAAAGGAGTTCACCCCACTCCGGGCTACATCTCCTGGTCCAGCCTCCAAATGGATCTTTTATATTAAATTGCTCAAAGTTCTTAAAAACATTTCTTACAGTGTTCAAATTGACAAACTGACTGCTCCAAGGGCTCCGCAACGTCCCAAAACCCCTGTCTGGGCTCTTTCGGCACCTGAAACGGTCGAAAAATGAAGAAGATAGCCTCCTTGAAGTTCTCCCCTTCAACTATGTTGTCTCTGGTTCTACAATTCGCACCCTTGTGCTTCAAACCTAGCACACATGCTCTTTAAAGGCGTAAAAACCAAGACCCATATGCAACCGCGCACTGGTACAAACCGTAGAACGGTTAGGGCGCCTCCAGCCCCTAACCGCCCCGGCACTGGGTCATATGGCCATGGGACCAAAGGCGCGGCATAAAAGTAGTTTGTCTGTTTTAAAACTCCCGTGCGGTTATACACCGACCAACCACAGGTTACATATATAAACCAAAGGTTAATAAACCCCGCGCGCGTTTTTTAATATGCAAACTTTAACATATATATGCAATGTTATATTGCAATGTATTGCAATATACATTGTGCACGTTTTAATATTACAATGTGTTATATATAATATAGTCCGTGGACTATTCAAACCCGCACCATATCATATGGTTATATGTGTTACAATGAAACCATGGGTCGGGGCGTAAGCCCCGGCCCGCCCCTTTTTCCACATAGCACAAAACCCAAACATAAATATATATGTGCCAGGCTACATAACAAGGAATATGTGCAGGACTTTTGGCTAGCGTAGTGTTATGAAAACTTTGGTGTATGGAGAGGTCCGGGGGTCGAACCCCGCGGCCTCCAAACCCTTTTATACAAACACAAATATATAGGCCAACCACATAGTGACACATGTTAGCATATCACTAGTCAACGAACATCCAACCAAACTGTGCCACATCATCATGATGGTACGTCCCTCCACGTGGCCATACGGACTGTACGAACAGGTACAGTCAGCATCCCAAATTTTTCCCTATTTGACTTGGCGGTCAAATCGTGATATCTCCTCCATACGGACTCCATTTTCGAAAATAAATATACCACCAGAATCATGAAAACGAGACGGACGCAATGGCCATGTTTTCGTATCAATCCGAGCACTTTGAAAATTGAGCAAAATTTGTTCCCCTGATCACAGCCTTTGGTGTGACAATCAGAGTGCCATCAATCTCACCAAAGACCCGTCTCAACATCATCATAGCAAGCACATCGAGCTATACATGCACTTCATCAGAAAGCTCATTCATGATCAAGTTATTGAAGTTCTCTTTTTCCCTACAAAAGATCAAGTTGCAGACATTTTCACAAAGTCTCTTACAGAAGCGAAGTTTTCCAAACTTCAATTTATGTTAGGAGTTCAAGAAGTTTTCATTAAGGGGGGATAGGCTCTAATGCCTCCTTCCTTCTCCTATTGTGTCAACATTGTAAATCCTTCAATTGTATCCCAAGTTGTTCTTAAGGGGGGGTGTTAGGATATTTATACACTTAGGAGTTAGTTAATATCTACTTGGTCTAATGTGTCGTTAGGTAAAAGTGTGTTTCTTTAGTATGCATTTGTAGTTAGGAAATCCTACAGTCACAATATGTTCCCGACATACAGTGATCTGACGGTTCATAATCTCCTCTTTCTTGATGGCCATTGATCTGTGGCTTAACACCTGATTGGTCCATGATATCTATTTAAAGAGCATGGAGGGTCATTTTTCGATGATCAATTGTGAGAATCTCTCTTGTAAAATATCTTTGTAATCTTTTTATTTTGCATTAATAAACTGCTCCAAGTGGCCGCATTGGATGGGGCCGTGGATGTTTCCCCGTAGGGGTTTTACCACGTGAAAACATCGGTGTGTTGATATTTGATCTGGTTATGTGAGTGTTTATTGAAGGTGTTCTTCCTCTGTTGGAATACCTTTGTTTTCGAACACACATGATGGTAATATGGTTGTATTTTAATCATATACTTAATAATTTCGTAGTTATACATTTTGTACTTCTATTTTTTTTTTTACTTATACATTTATGATTGTCCTTATAAAGTATTTGGTCTCAATGGAAAATAATGTTGTACTTGAGGGTCATACATTTGAAGAGGAGCATGCAGGAGAAACTATTCCAACAATGCCGACCAATGCACTAGGTAAATAATGACATTGCAAGTGTTTGTTTTAATATTACCGAACTAGTTCAATGATATTTAAAAACTGGCCATCTAAATTTTGTATTTTTTTCTTTTGTAGGTGATGCCTCATCAAAATGGCCTCCATTACCCCGTGAGTACCTCACAACTAGGCATGCTCTGCGTGAGAGGACGCAATCACAAGCATATTTTGAAGAGTGCCCAGAGAACAAAGACGTAGATATTGATGAAATGCTTAGGAACTATAGAGCTAAGAAGAAGAGGTCGACTAAAAGTAATAAATGATGATGTACATGAATATTTTAATAACTATTTAATATAAAATCTATTTTCTATGAAACAATTTTTTACTTGTTGGGTCGCCAAAATGCCATTCTTTTACCAACCTTTTTTTTCACTTTTCACCATATTCCTCTTTCCCACAACCTTACATTAAGACCATTTTCATGATTACATATGAGTTTAGACCTATTATTTTCCAAAGAATTAATTTTAGTATTTTGAGTGTGTTTATGATTAAATATTTGAAAAATAACATGTTTTCACTTATATATCAAATTGGGATGAGTTCTATGATGTTTACAGGTACCTTTTAATACTCCAACCAAGTCATATGATGGAATAGAATAAGGCATGTTTCACATCAATTTCCATTCTCTGTTTTTTAGATGTAAAGTTCTTTAGTGTAGTGTATGATGTTATGGAATAATTATTACTTTTCTCTTAGAAGAATTGAGCTCAACTCCAAATGGATCAAGGAAACATTTTATTTCATTGTAAACATTTGTGAATATTGGTATGTATATATGTTTGTTTTTGTTGTAAATATTTCAATAGATTTATAAGTTGGGTATTGGGGAATTGAGAGTGATGTGAGGGGGTGGGGTGGAGCAGCCATAATATCTTTTGCCTTCATGTGATTGTCCCTATTCAATAGAGAATAATTTATTGGATATGTTTAATCTTGGAGCAAACCTCCCTCGATCCAATGGAGCAACAACAAAGTCAATGTTGACTTTATTGCTGCTACTTCAAATCAAGGGAGGCACTTTGATAAAATATTAGATGCGTGGCTCCGATAAATTATTCTTAGAAGCAAGAGGAACTCATTCAAGTATGTTCTGACACTCTCGTAAAAATGCATCTTAGATTAAATAATGCGCTACAAATATGACTTGCATTGATTTTTTAGATATTTATGGAGGTTGAATGATTTTGGAAGGTACTTTAAGATCTTTCTTCGTCGATTGAGGGAAGCTCAAGACTAACATAGGGTCATATATCTAAAGAGAAACACGCAGGGTCAACCAGTCCAACTGTTCATTCCAACTGTACTATCTACTAGTTCATCATATCAGGTGTGATTGCTCCTTTCAGTATAGTTTATATAGCCATCTATTCTAGTTATGTTTAATGTTTTATGAATTGTTATGTGATTATTATTAATGCAGGGTTTTCTATGTGATAATTTATTGAGATATATCATCTATTTAGTAATTTTCATGTTCTCKCCTTGCATCCGGTAATGRTAGATACGAGTTAATTTATATTGAGTGAAAGAAACATTGGCTTCYTGTAGGGATTGATGAAGTGTTAGTTCATGCATCTACTACTAGGGGTCCTCCTAGAATAAGGCCAAATGAACTGAGAAAAAATTCTATAAATAGTGTGRTTGTAWTATGCCTCCTTTTTTMTAGGCATTGTTCCAGATCATGGATCATGTTCTATCCATCCATCCTAAAKATCCTTKCATGTTGATCATGAAAACCCAKAAAGTGCTTCAAYGATACAATTTTCCTCCTTTACRCAACGATACAATTTTCCTCCTTTGGTACAAGATGGAAGCTAAGTAGTATGAMTATATATCTCAATTAGAATAACATGGTTAGAGAATCTCCTCTCTTTAGTGCAAGACTCAAGATAACCATCATAAACTAGAGGACAACTTAGGTAAAGGGAGTGAGTTTTTGGGTTATGATGRGGTTGCAAAAATTAGAGCTTCCACCGAAACAATYTTAAGCTAAAAAAAAMTTTCCTTAACATCCTTCTTGTATAAAAAGGTATCAAGATGTATTGAATTAGGTRATGAGAAGTGTGAACCAATCTTTAGMAAACTATATTTGGGGGAAACMCAAAGTTTATTAGATCCATMATTGGAAATTTTAGGCATCTTCTCACTTTCTTCTRGGAAGAAAATGTCATCCAAATGGTAGGTTCCATTGGGAAATTTAGGCACTCTATCAGAGAAWWTTGAATTGTGTTTCTCCTTTGGAATATGAATATAATAGATGCTCCCAAATATATGCAATTGTTTAACAATAGATTTTTTATCACTCCATGCTTCCTCTGGAATAACATTCCAAATAATTTTAGTCAAACTTCTATTGATCAAAYAAACTGCACAATTACAGTGTTCAACCCTTTCTAGTGAATATTTATGTACTTCAATATGCAATGTTTCATGTCATAAATAACATGATTCTCACACTCTACAACTCCATTCTATTTTGGTGTATAAGAGGTTGTGAATTTCCTCTTAATATCATGTTTTTTGTAGAATGGATCAAAATCATTTGACTTGTATTCTCCACCACTATCAAATATTATGGCTTTTAAAAATTTACCACTCTACTTTTCAACTAGATCCTTCCACTCTTTGAAAAATTCAAATGCATATGCTCTCTTCTCTAGAAAATAAAGCCACACATTTATGATGTTATCATCAATTAATTTCATAACATACATCTCGCCTCCAACATACGGTCTACTTGCTAGTACTAACTCTGCATGCGACACTTTTCCAATAGGGAAACTCTCATGCATTTTCTTGCATAAATTGAATAGTACTAACTTTGCATGCCACACTTTTCCAATAGGGAAACTCTCTTGATAAGAATACAAGAACAAAGGTCCTATGTTTATGGTAATCCATACACCATGTTAGTCACCAATAAAAAAATTTATTGCTTAAGGCCAAGTTTCCAAAAATATTACAGACACGTTAATTGATTTAGAATCCAGGTAAAATAAGAGAAGGTCTAAAGATGGCAGGAAATGTTAAATATAGAGGAAGCGCTAAGTTGATCGGGCCTAAAAAATTATGATCATGATCCGTCGATATCAACGGCTGGGAACAGTTGCAGAGGTTAAAGCTACGTGGATTATAACACCTAAAAGCGGTCCTGCAATTTAAACCACTAGTTTCTCTCGAGGGTATGTGGCATCACCAGGCACATTGCGGAATGAAAGGTAGATTTCCTCAAAACCACTTTCTTACACCCCCACAAAGTTGAAAAGTATAAAAGGTCGTCGGTTGATTTATTTCATTTGTTTATTTCTTTCGAATACTAGAACTGTTAGAACCTTGGCGTGACCATCATTTTCCACTTGCATCCCATCAGTACACCATCTTCACACCATTTATGTTCATTTCCAGGTATTTACATCATAACCATGGATCCCATTATATCCTTAATAACATAACAAGACTCTACAGCAATAGAAGAATCCCTAATTTATAGGGATGCAGATGTTTCTGATATCAAAATCACCATTTCCCCTATCTCTTTGTCCAGAAGTAATTTGTATGATACAATTGGTAAAAGTGTATCATTCTTAGAAGCATTCCAAGCCACCATAGTACCCTATGCTGTCAAAATTGATTTCCCATTCCCTGAATTTGTAGGTTGGTGCGTCGAACAATATTCTTATGAAGAAAGGGTCATTGTTAATAAACAAGGGTCCCAAATATTGTGTAGGATATATTTTTTGTCAATTAGAGAATCCCTCGGTATACCAGAGTCTTTTTCTGCAAATTCTAAACCATTCAATGACGAGAAATTTATTAGGGTATATAGGAAATGACCATCAGAAGTCTGAAGCATGTTTTTACAACAAATTGTCAAACCTGAACGGTTTTCATAAAGTCTGTATGTGTCATTGAATGTCAATCTAATGGTCATTGAAGTATAGTGGGTCTTCTCCTTATCAAGTCAAGTCTTAGGGTTAGATAGTGAAAAGTATGTGGTGGAAGTCATGCTCGATTTCCTTTTGACCTTTTTCAATTCTGAGTCTGGTATGTCAGTTCGTATTAACTTTGATAAATTCCTAGTTGATACTATTCATAAACGGCTAGTGAATTTCCACTCCATGAAGCATTTTGAATACTATACTTATCTGTTGAAACTCTTCCTAGAAAGTAACAACAAATAATTTCTTGAAGCATCATTTGTGTCAACTGAATGCAAAAGAATTACATTGTTCATCTTCATTAACAAAGTTATATCTAGGATTTATAGTCTGATTTTCAATACTACCCTACCTAGAGTTCTAGATGACATGAGAAGTTATCTACATCCAAATCCAGAGAAAAGAGTGGGAGATTGGGTATTATTCATGAATTCAATAGTAATATTTGTTTATGGTTGTCATGAATCTCCTTACCTATTGCATGTTTTTCTAACTCCTAGAATCTTTGCCCTTGAATTCATCAAGAAGAGAATTATATCTAAAACTGAGCATTTCCTAAAGATGCATAGAGCCTCCAACCTTAAGTTCCCTTTTTTCATTGGCCCCATTATTTTCAAGTCCAGATCATTTTTATCTCAAGTTCAAGCAAATCTCAAAGAGTTTGGTTTTGCACAGTTACAAGGAAGAAGGTATGATCCACACCAAATCATATCCAAAAGAAGATAGGTGGACAAAAATGCTCCTTATGAGCATGAAAAAGTTGAAGTTTTTTATAGGTTGGTGAATATAGAAGTTTGTGTTGATGTGGAAGTGACCCTGCAGCCAATCCAGACACAGCAAGTGGAAGTAACCCTGCATCCAATTAGAACACAACAAGCTCCTCATAATTTGATGATTAAAGTTCCTAAAACAAGTGCTTACAGCAAGAGAAGCATTTTAGAGGCTATGAACATTGATGAACAACATACTGTCAAAAATAAGATGAAGGTTACATAGCCAACATAGATTTTGGATTTAGAAGATTAAGAGTCCAGGGATTAAGAAAATCTAAATATGGTGGAAAGTGGTACTAGTACTGTAGAGATTGAAGAAGGAAATAAACTCCAAAGTGAGGGTATCTCAAGAAAATTTTGCAGTAAGAAATATCTTTTTGATAAAACATCGTGGTCAGCTTATCAGTCTAGGGAAGATTTGTCAAAACAATATGTTGAGAAGGGAAATATAGATTTGGGTGAGATTAAGGATTTATTCCCTGAAGTGGAAACAGACTATCAGCATAAATCTTCTTTGTTCACAGTAAGAGATGTTGAAAAGAATACCTTTAACATCGCAGTTGCAGAAGAAGACAATTTTTCTGAGATAAAGATAAAATATGACAACATAAATGTTGCAAACAAGGTCAAATTCTACAAGCAAACTAGTGACCTGATATATTTTGATTACTTGAGTTTGAACTTTAAGAATTCAAAATTGTCATCTTATGAAGAGAAATTGGAAAGAAAATGAGGAAATAATGGGCATCTAACAAATCTTGGAAAACTCGGGTTAAGAGGTTGGATTCTAAAGGTTCCCAAGGGGTGAAGTATTCATTAGATGTGAAAGACAAAATAATTCAAAGTTTGAAGAAGAGATTGAAAATGTTTTCTACAGAGCATCCACAAACAGCAGAATTGGTAGTTCTCGAATAGGAAAAGACAACACTTCATCAAGAGAAACTAGATTACAAAGCTAAGGTGTTGCATCTAGAACAAGAAAAGGTGAAATGGTCACAGGAAAAGACAAAATTGCTAAATAAGGCTATGGTTTCAGCTCCTACTGCAGAAATTGGATCAAATATTGAAGAAATTGTCTAGGCTATGTCACAAGTTAGCCTGAAGGAAGGATAAATTAAAGGAATGAAGGAAAGTATAGAGAAATTGAAGCAAGAGATGCATGAAAAAGATGAAAGGATAGCTCAATTTCAAAAGGATAATGCAGTCTTGCAAGAGAGAATAAATAAATTGAAAGTGAGGTTAAGAGGAAAAAGTTTGTTACAGGGGGGCAAGCATATCATTTGGGAATCTATAGCTGCTGAAGCTGCCAAATTCAAATCATATTTGAATTCCATTAAGGATAGAGACATCATAGCCATTATATCCAGACATAAGTGTACTTTTGTGAATGAAAACTTAGTCAAAAATCCATGAGAATGGGCCCATAACGCCATAAATTTACTCAACTTTGTTCCTATTATAGACCTTCAAACCATTGGAGTTAAGGACATAACTACATTGATTATTTGGGCCAAGAGGGTTATTGCCAAACATAACCTTTTGAAATCAGTTCAAACTAAAGTAGCACAGATGGAGTAGAGTGTACAAGAGTTTAAATATTTATTTGAAGAATTGTTTATCAAAGGTCTTCCACCATTTTGGGATGGAAAGGGAAAATTGTATGACCAGGAAAAATACAATACTCATTTGACTCAATCCAGAATGGATCATTCTAAGTTTGAAACCCTAGAGGAGAGTTTGAAAGGAGCCACTTTAGTTGACCAGCTAATTACTGACTTTGATATTCTGAATCAGTTCAAAATAGTCAAGCTTGGACTGCCAGTCATGCCATATGCTTCTTGCATTGACTTGGAGATTCTAATAAAGGAGATGATGAATTACGACATTCCTTTCAATTTGCAGTGGAAGGAAATTGTTTGTCTTGGTAAGACAAAATTCAATTTTCCAGGGCTTAGTAGATGATGTCTATATGTCAATAAAGGACAACAAATCATATGAAAGGTCGAAGCAAAGTTAAAGGGAGAAGAAAAGGACCGAACTACCGAAAGGAACAAACCCTGGATTTTGTGAACAGTTTCTTTCCTATTTTTGCAATCGGTTTCAAACTGAAACGATTCTTTCCTATTTTGTAATTGGTTTCAAACCAAAACGGTTTATTTTCTATTTTAATAAGTTTCAAAACGAAAAGTCTTCTTTCTGATTTTATTGTAATTGGTTTCAAACCGAAGGAACTAAGTTTGAATAAATGTTAGGAGTTATGAATGTATGGGGCGTTGGCAGAAGTGCAAGGGAACGAAATATAGCTATTCGGAACTTGAATGTAATTTTTTGAATATGAATGGAATGCAGAAGCAGATGTCCTAAACTTTCTACGAAAAGATTATAATGGTGGTGGTTTGATATTTGTATTCTTTCTTCATATGTTTTTCCTGTGTTCTTGATTTCATTTTCACTGTCTACTGTATAAATTGGATATTTAAAGGTCCAGAATTCATCTTGTGATGCTCTCGACTTAACTAATTTAAACTATGTTAAGTTCTTCCTAACTATGTCAGAGTTCATCGTATTTGATGTTCTGGTGCAGTTATCTATTCTCCTTTCTTCTTAAACCCTGCAAATTTCAATTTATAATTTAGACTCAATACCTCATTTAGCCTTTATCCTATTGAGAGTTCTACCTACCATTCATTTCTTTCATTTGTTTTCAAAAGTTTGACTCCATAGAACTAAGTATCCCTCCCTTTCTTGCCAACTAAATCATAAAAAACCCTTTCAAAGCAACAAAACCTAGCCATCGACTTGTTAAAGAAAACTTATATGTTAGAAACCAAGTGATAGGAGAGATCCCTCTATGAGTTGAGTAGGCTAGTACCCAACTCCAAAGTGGTTTGTATGTTACCTTTGTCATTTGTTTTCTCAGCCAAAACAAATTTACAAAGTGTTAACACACCATATTCAATTTATGTAGTAAAGTTAAACTATAGAAACTTAAGTATCCATACATTCAATGGCATAGTCTGCTAGAGTCAATTGTTGTTTCCAATGCACAATTAGCACCAATTTATTTTCCTTACAGTTGATATAGACAATATTCTTCATAACTTGAGCTATGAGTGCATATCCTTTTTGAATTTCAATTATCATGTGCATTTTATCTTCAAATTCAAATTTCAAATCTAATTCTTTGTCGATGTCACATGTCTCACCTATATGTAGTAGCACAAGTAAATCACCTTCACCGTCAATCTTTGGGGTCCTTTTATTGCCAATTTTTTATCTCATTATGTAGTGGTTCAAACTTGCCAAATTGATTACGCCTTCCAGTCATATGTCTGGTCACACCAAATTCAATGTACCAAGCATTTTTTAAAGTATCAATGACAACAAGTGATGTGACCAGTGCACCTTCCTTAGTGTTGTTATTATAATTATTCTTTGTCACGTTTAATGAATGATTCTTACTCTACCCATGTGTTTTCTTGTATCAATCTTGCACATTATATCTTTTATGTTTACAGTAGTAACACACAACAATATTTTGTCAATATTTCTCTGCATTCTACAAATTTCCTTCTCAAAAATTCATCTGCTTAAATTTATTCCCTTGATTGTTGTTCATTTTTTTCACTGTGAGAGCTTGATAAAAACTTTTACTTTTGAACCTATTCAAGTGTTGTTATTTTTTGGAGTAACATGCCACCAAGAAAATCAAGTAAATTTGTTCCAATTCTTCCTGAAACATTCAAATTGGTTACAAAAGTTTGAAATACCTCATTCAACCAATATTTTTGTCAAAGAAACCAAATCCTTTGGATCCATTTTATCACCAATTGCAACCA
>ML798718.1:230695-241271 GCA_009831015.1 Picea engelmannii | reverse complement strand
ACATCCCACTCAGGAATAGAACCATTGCCTAGGTCAAGGTGCAATGGAAACACTTTGGTCCACATGAATCTACATGGGAATTGGAGGATTCCATGAAACATGCATTACCCATTTTTTTTCATTGTTGTACATAAAAACCATAGCGGTAGGTAGAACATTGGGGGGTTGTCACTTTTAAGGGGGAGGGGATTGTAACACTCTTGTTTCCCCAGGATTGTAAATATTATTATTATTATGAACCAGACTATAGACAGATCTATCATGTGAATGTTGGATAGAAAATGAACCCTACTATATAAGGTAATGTATGTGTGTGTGTGTGTGCGTGTGTGTGTGTGTGTGTGTGTGTGTGTACATATATATTATTAAATAAAAGGAAATTGTGTCATGACTGTTGAAAGAGGGTTTTCAGTATAGATCATGATGTGTGAGACGGATGGTTAAGGGAACCATAAATGGTTGTGATGACCCTTGCCAAGCCAGTACTATGCTAGATATAAATTGCTCAAATCCATAATAGTCTTATGGCCCAGAAAATTTAAATACCAGTCAAGATGGTAGTTGGGATGTCTTCCTCAAGATTCAATGAGGATATGGGTAGAGTACCCATCTGGAAACTTCATGATATGACCCATGAAATATTGTTGGGAAAGGAAAGAAAAGAAAGTTAAAAACCATGGGCAGAGGGAAGAAGAAGAAGACATGAATGGGTCTAAGGACTAAACAAGAAGAGATAGAGTGTGAGGCTCTCTGGGTCTGAAGAGGAACAAGAAAATAATTTGTTTTGGGTTCAGGAGCAGTTGGACAATGTTTTCTAATTAAGATGATAAACAGATATGTAGTTATTGAGTAAACAATCATAGTAGGCTCCCTTGCTTGGTGGATAGAAAATTGGACTGTCAGATTCCTGTGGGAAAAGGAGAGTAACATTTGCCCCTTGTTGTTGTTGAGCACAAGCAGGACTTCTCTCATGTCATCATGATCTAGATAGGGAGGTCTAGTTGAGGAATACTCCAAGAGAAATTGTGCATGTGGTTGCATAGAAAAGGGCACCCCTTTTAGCAGTTACCAACTAATTTCAAAATTCAAATAAGTGTGACTCTAAGTTTTATATTGTCTTGACTGTTTTGTTGCAATATGTATTTTCTTGAGTTAGATGCTAGCATAAATATTTTATCTTGTTGAATGGTAAAATCTATGGCCCTGCGGACCTAACAACCTTGAAATTTAAAATAAATCTTGAATATCATATCTTGTTAATGGTTTTTCTACTTACCATGTTTAGAAAACGAGAACTGTTAGTAACGATTCTTAAATGAATTTGGGGCATAATACTTTGGCCTCTATGTGGGTTGGAAAATCCTCAAAGTGATTTCCCTAGGATTGAATTTGCAAATACAAAGTAGGGATGGACTCTACAGAATTGTTTTGAACATGTTAATCTCTCCAAATTTTATTTTTCTGTTATAGAACTTGATTTTTTTAAATGAAAGGAACTTCCTTCAAACCATTCTTTCAAGTGACCATAGGCTCAAGTCCATGGGATTAACCAAATCCTAGATAAGATTTAAGAGTGTATCTCTTGGGGGATCGTCTAAGTCCCACAAGACCAAGACCATGGAACCCTTAGATACGCTCAAAAGGAGCTAAGCCTTCAGGCTTCGGGACTTCAGAGGTCTAGGACTTCGAGATGTTGGAACCTCACAACATTCAAATCATGTTGAAGGAAACCTGTCGAAATGGTGACTGGACGGTTTGACTGGAAACTAACGGTCTCTTATCCATTATTGTGGGATACACCTTACCATTAAACACTTACCAACATTTGATCATGGGCATTCTCCTCACCGTTGACCATGATCACATATCAATGGTGTGATTCTCCTTGTCCTCTTATGGATCCAATGGTGGGGATGCTACCTGAATTAGCTACTTGATCATACGGCTAGGGAGAGTTCATGATTGCACGACTTCACGACTCTTGCAATCCCCAACCTTTAAACCTCTCTGAAGTATTACCGACTGAAGTGGTCATGAGGTAGTGACTATCGTTTGCTATCGGTTGATACCCCCATTTATTATATCCTTCCACTGCTCTCGATCGAGCAGTCGAGAAATATCATGAAGGATATTAGATCGACAGTCTGTGGAATTTTGGGGTCTCAACCTTCAGGATTTTGGGAGTTTGCAGCAGAGCATAACCTGGGCTATGGCATGAAGGTCGAAGATTACTTATTTAACAGGATTAAAGAAATCACATGATTAACCTTAAATTTATTTTCATAAGTGTGCACGTGGGACCCTCTTTAGGAGTCTGGAAATTTGGAATTTTGGGACTTCGAGGCCTTGAAATATTCGAGGATATAGGAGGGTGTGGTAAATGTCAAAGCATCGAATTTCCCTTGTTTTAGTGTCCAACTTTGATTAGACGAGACCCTGCACACTATTGTGATGTGGTGTTTTTGGATAGTTCCACGTGGCATCGTGGGATTGGTCATGAGTTAGGTGTGGGACCCCACGCCCCTTGCTAAGTCTAAATCATGTGTTAAGGGTAGCTAAATATCAACCGCCAAATGTAAGGGTGGATAGAACTCCACCATAGATCCTGGAGTGAAAAGATACTTTGGGACTTAGGGTCTCCTGGGAAGTTTTTAAACCTATTGTCAAAGGGTTGAAGCCTCAATATCCACGAAGACCTGGGGAGATATTCCCTATAACCCCTCCTTCCGCGGCCACATCATTAATAGAGGATGATGATCAAGGTCACGATAGTGCTAGGTCAGATGGTACGAGGGAAGTAAATCCACGTGGATTCCATGTGACGAAA
Organism: Picea engelmannii; assembly: GCA_009831015.1. Lineage (NCBI taxonomy): Eukaryota > Viridiplantae > Streptophyta > Pinopsida > Pinales > Pinaceae > Picea > Picea engelmannii. The sequence goes on along the minus strand of ML798718.1, from coordinate 238,444 downwards.
TGGGTGGCCATTGGCCAATGACATCCTGAAAACTTTGGAAAGACATACCTTTCAAACTAGAACTCGATTTCACAAGAGGTTATGGTCGTTGGAAATATCTCGGTGAGCATTAGGTGATGGTGTCCTCATCCGAGGAATTCAGGGATTTGTAGGAAAATGGAAAATTTATACCCCATCCCTTAAAAATAGTCTTAGGGGGTTGGGTGTGTGGAAAATTCCAGATGTTCGATTTAATCTCTACAATCAAATTCAACGAAATTTGTTTTTGAACTCCAAATTTATTTCCCTATGTGCTCAAATTTGTGGCATACTTCAACAACCTGACTCTGGTTTTGAGTAAGGATAAACCAACCTCTAATTCCATATTAGGGATTTCTTCACTGCAACTCCATTAGATCACTATTATCACATTGACGATAGTAATGCATGCACTAATCTATCTAAAATGGCCCTCAAGAGATGCTCCAAAATATCTGCACTTAGAGCCCAAGATTACCCCTCACATGTATTTGGTGACATGGATGGTGAACATATTGATGCTTGGATTCAAAGTATATCCATGTATTTTAACTCTTATACTAGGATGAAGGACACCAATAAACTAGAATATGAGATGTTGCATCTAGATGGGATAGTCTTAGAGTGGTGGAAATTTTTTTGTTATTATTGTACCCTCTACGTGGAGTTGGGGGAGGCACCTTCAAAAAAGAAGTTTGCAACACCCTAGATGCATTTTTGTGAGGCATTGCAACAAAATGTTTGCCTACCAAGGAATTATGATTCCTTATGGTAATGCTAGATTCATCTTCACCAATTCTCTGGTCAGTGGGTTCAAGCTTATATTACTCAATTCACTAAGATTCAGGTACAATTATCTATCACATATCCAAAACTTGTTTCCTATATAAAGTTTATTACTATTTTGTTTCATTTTTTACACATCGAAGTTGAAATGTTTGACTATAATTGATCCAGATTTATGAGCGGAACAAAATGAATAACATATTGAATACAATAACACAGAGATAACAACAGATATCTAGTGAACAATAACTTCTATTGAATAAATGAAATAGGATGATGTTATAGCAATATTTTTCTCACCCTATGCAAATTTGCTCAGATGGCCTTTTTCCATTTCACTATGCAGACTTGAAGTCCCTTTTTGCAGTGTCTAGAGATAAAAATAGTGTTTTTCCACATATATGCACCCTAATTATTATACATCATCTGTATACACAGGTTGCACCATTACAACCCGCATACATTGGGTTTTGTTCCCAAAATTAAAAAATGGTGTCGGATTTTCATGTCACATCACGTCATCCATGATCATTGAATTCTATATACTGGAAACTTTCTGAATCGTCCCTTCAGTTCCCTTTGAAGGCTATAAATGGGCCATATCCAAGTTGTGGAAAAGAGGAGAAGAATTCAACTTTGAGAGAAAATTTACTCTGGAGAAATTATTCACTTCATATTGAGTCTGCATCCCTTTATCCTTTTAAGTTTGAACACATTGTTCAACCCCCAAGATCTTCCCTACTTGATTGAGAACCTCATTGTATCTCTTATATGAACTTGTCTTTTGTGGAGGATTGAAGTGGTGGAGGCCCATATGGAAGGGACTTAGTTTCTCGGTTTTGAACTGGGCTAACATGGAAGTTTGTAATTCATACACTTTTGTTGATTGCATTTCAATAGAAATACTATTTTCTTGTCCAATTAATGTCTTGAAAATATTTGAATTGTTATTCCATGGGCATATTTGTTATGAATATTAATTGATTATGCTATTGAATGTACTAATGTTATATATTATCACCATATGCTTTTCTTTCTTGGTTGTTGAGGACAAGTTGCAGGTGTATTGCTTTGAGTCAAGTGCTCAACAGTGGACTTCATCGAATGTCTGGATGAGGTAGGATCTTTATCTTGTCTTGTTAGCATATTTGTTTATATAGCATACTTGAGATTAGAGTTGATTTTTGAAGTTATTTCCCTCTGTTGTGGTTTACCCCATGCCATAGAGAGATTTTCCTCGTAACAGAATTGGCAACCATACTAGGGATAGAATATTATTTTCGGGGTTTGGAGTGTTTTTCTCCTTTGATTACTCTCGTTTATATTGAGTTTCTTGTCGTCTGATGGCTTGAAAACCTCTGTTCATTTTGAGTCTGAGTTTCTTACTTTATCCTTAACCTGGTTGTGTTTTAATGCATATACACGGGTTTTTCCCTAACAGTCGCATACATAGGCGTGTTGTCCTTCTACAAGAAGCATATATATGTGGTTTTCTCCTGAACAGTCGTGTACATCATTCTTCTATGCTTGGTTGTTGAGATTTATGTTTTATGGGTAAGTTTTGATGTTGATGAGTCTTCTTAGGTATTTGTTATGACTATTAAGTGTATGCAGAGTGATAGGAAACCTTTCTTTTGTTGAATTTTCGAGCGGTTCCTTTCTCATCATCCTTTTCATTGATTGTCCTTGCATCTTGGGCCGGGTGTTTTCTTCTTGATATCCTACTTGGTTTGTCTCTAATTGCATTCAGTAGAATCTTTATATCAAGTTTTTGTTCAGTCCTTGCATTTTCATTCTTTTATATTGAAAATACAAAAATATTAAACATTTTGAATTGTTGGAATTTAATCTTTTGGGTTCTTATCATTGATCATAGTACATGTACATAAATATTGCATCTTATTTTGAATTGCAGAATTAGATTGAAAGTTGCATTTTGAAAATCTTATCATTTTTTGGGAATTGAAGTTAGGACTTTTCATTTTATTCATATTCACTTATTTTTCTTGTTGAGTCATAACATCATCAGTTTCACTACCGCACCTTTTTGAGTAAGCAAGGCCACTAAAAGAAACGTTGATAATTTAAAATTGATTAGAAATGATTTTATTTTCTAGGGTGAACAAACTAGCTTAGGATTTAGAGCCTTGGAATAGGATTTTGTGAGTAAACTTCTCCAAGGTTATTAAATCAACATATGTGTCTGACTAAGGGAGTGGTGAAATCCATTGTATAATTGTTGACATTGGGAGGCTTCATTGACACCAGAGTTAAGCATGAGGTCATGTGAATTTGGTTGAGGGGATATCCCCCCAATACCTTCTTAGTGTTAGATATATTTCTAGGGATCTATTCGTATATGGGGATCTTGCTAGTACATTTACCTCTATGAGAGGTGGTGATTTCGAGTTTTCGGGCTTTGTTATCCTGCCCATACGGTGGACCTGACTTATGAATGTTCATTTGCACATCGTTTATATCGTGGTTTCTTAGTTGCTTGACATGGGTACCACATAGGTTACTTGCAGGGGTTATTCTGCAAGTACCCTGGGTCAGATAAGGATCGAACAACACACAACCTTTATGGAGGATTACCTCTCTGGGAGGATTTGACCGACTATTTGTTAAGCCCAGAAGGGCCCTTATAATTGATTATGATACCTCCGATCTTTTGCAGGGAATCTTAGGCCCCTCTTGGGTGAGGCATACCTACTTTAGGGATGGAGGCCCCTTTCAACCACTTTATCTTGTTTGTGTGCATATTGGCCTTTTGTTTATTTTGGTGTGCTCTTTGATCATTAGTTGACCTTAGGATTTTGTATTGCACTGTGATTTTTCATTATCATGGATAGTGGAGTCCCTTTGACTCTCTCATTTAGCACTACCTCCCCAATGACATTCGCTCATTTTAAGGGGATGAATCCGTCCATGTTTCATAATGGCATACAGAATCATGATACTCAGTCAATACCTTGGGTCTATAATCATCTTCCTCTTGATATGTGAAACATGATTTCACCCTTTCCATCCTCTCCCTCACTTGCTTATATGAATCCTAGTTTTGGATCTGGGGCATTATGACTCCTTTTTATACATATTCATTTGATGGGAGCCATATCCCTCAACCGACTCTCACAGTGGGAGGTTGGAATCTCCCTTCTTGTGGATCCAATCCTAGCTTCATTGTTCCTGGATCAAGTGCTCAAATGGGTGGTTATTCTACTTATCACACCCCATCCATATATCCTTTGTCTACTATGCCAGTTCCTATGAACACTTTTCCCATGACGAACCTCCATCTATCCTCCAATATTTCATATGGAGGGAGTCAATTTTATGGTACGGGCTACCGCCTTCATGGAGTCCCTTCGTCTAGGGGAAATATATATCCTCACCTGAGTAATCCATGTCACACCTTTTTCTCTTTGAAAACATATTATTTGGTGATGATGCCTTTACAAACCTCTATGGATAAATTGGGAGGAGGATACTAGATTTCCAGTTAGAGACTGAGTGTAGACCAGAATCCTTCCTGGCCTGCAATTTCTCAAAACGAGTATTTCTCGAGACCTTGGTCTCAAATGCTGCAACCGACCGTCGTCGCCAGTCCATTTGTTGCAATTCATGTTGGGGGAACAACTCTAGTCTCCATGAGTCATATTGACATCACATCTCCAACCCTGGTCAACCATGTTGCAGAGTCATCACCAACCTCTGTACATCATGTGGGGGGTGAACAACTAGCCTCTGCCAGTCACGCTGAGAACATGTCACTAGACATTGTGAGTGATGTTGGGGGGATTCAAATGATTGATAAGCCTCGATGTATAGGACGTAAGCCCACATTTATTTGTATACTTTGCAAAGTAGGTCATTTAACTCACTTGTGTCCTACTACTGTTGTAGTAGAAGAAGTGTAGTCCTTGTCTGATAACCCTTCGGGTTCGGATTCGTATTTGGTTTCCCAACATTCTATTTCTCCTTTGATTAACACAACAGTCATGTCGATGAAATCGTCACCCGACACCACTCATGTTTTGAGGAGCGAGGCATCTTTTGACCATGTCATTAACATTTCTAGTCCTGTACCTTCTGAACAAGGGTGAGTTTTACTCTCCCCGAGTACTCTCCCTCCATGTCTTAGAGAGGTTCCCTTTTACTAGGATGGTCTTGTGAGGTATCAAATTCCTTCTCCTATGCCCTTTCAAATAAGATGTGTTCTCTGATATATCAATGAGAAGGTAACCTTTGCGAGTATTTTATACGCCTCTACTTGGAAAGCTATGGGTTTTCCCAAGCTCCTGTCAGCTATTCGTAAATTTTTTACCTTTCACAGAAGTCTTGCATGGGAGCCCTGGCCTCCCCCATGACACACCACTTAGAAAACTCCCAACGAGTCTGATTTAATCTTTTTTCCGACTCTCTCAAAAAGTGAAAATATTTTCAGGTGAACTTGTCTCTTTCACACTCATAAATTGGATTTGAATGGACGCCTATTTGGTGTAAGTTTACCCCTTTTTCAAACCAAGTAGACTAAATTTACGAAAAAGGACATTTTTTGGCATTAAGTTTTAATTGCATCTCATTCTCTCGCTTGCAGTATTGAGCATATTGTCGATTCTCGATTTTTCATTATAAGCCTATCAACTCAACAATTTGCATCATCATCCAAGCAGAGCCTTGTTTATATCCTTTGCAGCTTGACACCCTATACCCAAGAGGAAACATTCCCCGGAGTGTCCATCTCCTGCATGCACCTCCTTCCATTGAGCATAGGTATGTTCCACTGCTAGAACTAGTTGCTTACTTGTGACATGTGTTTCCTCCGTTGTATCATATAATTCATTTGACTATGAAAAAACAAAAAATGATGGGTGGGAAAATAATATTATCTTATATTGGCAACAGTTGTGTCGCCTTTGAAAAGAGCACAAACTTTTGAGTCCACGTATCATCAAAATTTTGGGTTTAGCATGACCTTAGGAAGTTGAGCTTGTTACTTAGAGTTTACTCTTCCAGTCCCTATGGATAGTTTGATTGATTCCTCCTGCATCACAAACTTTCATCATTGAGTCTATGCTACCAGAGTCTTCCATATGTCTCATGCTCTTGTTCAAAGGATGTCTATCAGCCTGTGTCGGCCATTCCTTAGAACTCTTGACTTTGCATGTCGGCCATACCCTCAATGTGTCTCAAAGTTACATGAATTTGTAGTCCTATCATGCACCCTAGTCCTACTTTCATCATTGGTAGGTAACCTTGAACCCAATAGTTGACATTTCATCATTGGTCATTGATTGGGGGGTTTCCCTTGTGTTCGATGACAAGAAATCTATTCACACATTGGAATTCGTGTAGTGTCTTGGATGTCGTTAGCCTTATTGGTGGTTTCCTCTCCTTTATCAACAGGTTTCCTTATTGGCTTCTATTAAGAGGGTATTTTTCATGTACTGCTTGCATCTGGCGCACGCGAAATACTCACAGGGTCATTGGTTCGTGAACATGTTCTTCATTTGATTTCCTCCAAATCATCAAGCTCCTTATTTTTACCTCGTTTTGAATGATGAGAGATGCCTCAATTATCTTCTTTTAGCAAGTCTCCTTCCATCGACTTCATCCCATCTATTCTAGAAACAAGACCTAGAGTCCTATGAGTACCTAAAGGCTTGCAGTTATTAGTGGAAAGTTCTCCTGCCATCGACAATTGGGAATGCATCAATGTCTCATGATCGATGGATTATTCAAGTGTTTAACCTCGACAGCTTTATTCACACTTGTAAGAATGTACTCAGTGCCTTGATACCTACTTTCATTATCGGTAGGTTGCCTCACGTTTGATAACGATATACCTTAATGACCGGTAATCAAACAAAGTCTCATTGTGTTCGATCTCAACACCTTTTTCACATGATGTAGAATTGCACCTTTGGTGGATCGTGTAGAAGACTTGAAGACATCAGTTCATAGTCGCATCTTCCCTAAGTTGTTGCTATATTTCATTGGACCAGTACTTATGTGACTTCAGTGATCATGGGAGATCAGATTGTACTCCATTGTATACAGATATCTTCATATTGATTTTGAGACTGGTTTTACTGGGACTTGTTCATGACTATGAAATCCTTTGGCATGTAGCCACCTTTGTATTTCATATTCATGGTCATGAACATTTGCTTGGTATATTTTCACATGGATCTACAGTGTAATTCAAATTGGTAGTCATGTGCACAAAGTCAGTGTAGATTGTAATATTCTCATGAGAAACTAGTCCATCCAGTTGGGTCCCCATTACTCCACTTGTAGGTATTATAATGTATTTCGGCCATCATAGATACTCCTATGACCTCATAGATTAGGGGGCATCTTTTATAGAAATATTTGCCTCACCCTGTGCAAATTTTCTCAAAAGGCCTTTTTCCATTTCCCTATGCAGACTTGAAGTCCCTTTTTAAAGTTACTAGAGATAAAAATAGTATTTTTACACATATACGTGCCCTAACTATTATATAGCATGCATATACGTAGGTTTTACCATTACAACCCGCGTACATCGGGTTTTGTGCCCAAAATTAAAAAATGGTGTCAGGTTTCCATGTCACATCACGAGATCCATGATCCTTGACCTTCCATATACTGGAAATGTTCTTACTCAGCTCTTCAGTTCCATTTGAAGGCTATAAATGGGTCATATCCAAGCTGTGGAAAAGAGGAGAAGAATTCAACTTTGAGAGAAAAGTTACTCTGGAGAAATTATTCACTTCATATTGAGTCTGCATCCCTTTATCCTTTTAAGTCTGAACACATTGTTCAACCACCAAGCTCTTCCCTACTTTATTGAGAACCTCATTGTCTCTCTTATATGAGCTTGCCTTTGGTGGAGGATTGAAGTGGTGGAGGCCCAGCTGGAAGAGACTTAGTTTCTCGGTTATGAACCATGCCGACACG
>ML798718.1:165281-207704 GCA_009831015.1 Picea engelmannii | reverse complement strand
GATCTCATGATTAAGATTTTATAGTAAGTTAATATTATTTTAAGTTTCTTTCAAAAACTAACATCCTTGAGAAGATGATGGTCTAAAGATAGAAAATGGAAAGTGACGTGGCATCTTCATGAAGGACAAGAAAGGTGACGTAGCATTTTCATGAAGAGAAGAAAATGACAAGGTGACGTGGCATATCCATTCACTAACGTCTAAGTAACAATTACCACCCATGGTGACGGATCCCTAGTTGAACACCTCTCTCGACCCCTCGCCTTAGTTGAACACCTCTCTTGACCCCTCGCCTTTGGTTGGACATGTCAACTAAAGCGGCTAACCCACGAGGAGGAGGTCCCACCCATTATAACGTCCCCTCCCTATTTATAGAACCGGCACACCTCAGAATTTATTGGGTCCCACGTGGCTTTTCATACAAGTTTCGGCCGTATGTTGACTCGTGTGGGATCCACGTAGGATACCCCACAATTGCGGCGGTAGTTAAATAAAATCAGATTCTTTGTCGCTGACTACGAAATTCATTGCCCCGACCTTCCAAAAGTGATGCCCGTAAATTCGGGCTCCACCTCGACATAACGGCCCCACACCTTTAACGGCAATAATAACAACGCAGAACTCGACCTATTAGTTGCTTACGTGTCCGCTTCTTATAGGCTTCTCGCTGGCCGCCATTCCATAGAGCAATCCGATTTTGCCGACTGCCCTCCATTTCTTCACTATACAGACAGATAACAAAGAATCTACTTGTCCTAGACGCTAACTGTGGTTGAATCCTTCTCTGACCGCGGTTAAAGAACACAAATATTTCGTCACTTGAGACTTTAGGTACCCTATAGTATGACCTCCACATCTCGATTAAAAATGAGTGTGTACTGTCAACGTACAAAAAAAATGATTCTTCATGAATAAACAAGTTAACAAAACAAGGGGATTGTGGTACATCTCATTGGGGGTGAGTCAATAAAGGGACACATGGTTGTTGTTTATTGTTTACATAGGATTATGGCACATCTAAGTGGGGGTGAGTCCATAAAGGGACACATGGTTGTTGTTGACATAGTATTATGGTACATCTAAGTGGGAGTGAGTCCATAAAGGGACACATGTTTGTTTATTACATAGGAGTTGTGTGAGTGACAACTAGCAATGGCATAGTGGGTGTCAATTATGATGTTCCTCAGTGAAAAACAAAACAAAAACCATTGAAAACTAATGAACCACTGCTATGGTAAGTCATAGATGGCCTCTAAGACCTGACCCAATTTTTTGGCATAGTGTTCTTGTTACAAGTTTATGATGAGTGATATTGAGTATTGGGAGCTTTTTGCCTTTACTTTATTATTTTTGTAATTTCTATAACATACTAATAAAGGATGGGTTTTTTTTTTATAACGTTACAATATTGCCTTTTAATTATATTTATATAAATTGATAAACTATTGAATGTTAAATCTATGTAGATTTATGTCAAAATATTTATATAAATTGATAAACTATTGAATGTTAAATCTATGTAGATTTATGTCAAATTTCACTAGTGTAGTTGTTTTTGATGGGCCTTGCTTTATAAGGTAATCTAGGTTAGAAATTCAGTTAGTCAAGAAGAGACACCTAAAATCCAACCATGCTAAGGGTTGGTGTGGCCCAGACTAAATACAATTCCTAAATAATTTTGAGGACATAGAAAACTCTAAATCGTAGTTTCTTAAACCACAATGTAGTCCCACAATTCACTAACAAACAAACAAACAATATAATCCATAGAACAATATACCAATACATATGTTTTGGCAATTAAGATTCCTTTAATATATGTAAGGATATAGAAATCATCACAATGTAATCAATACAATGGTATATTAGTTTTTTGTAAATCCTTTTATATGAAGTTATTTATAATCTTTAAGTATAATCATTTTTGCAATTAAGTTTTTTGTAAATCCTTTTATATGAAGTTATTCATAATATTTAAGTATAATCATTTTGGCAATTAAGATTCCTTTCATATATGTAAGGATATAGAAATCATCACAATGTAATCAATACAATGGTATATTAGTGTTTTGTGAATCCTTTTTATGAAGTTATTCATAATATTTAAGTATATCAATGAACTAGACATAAGTAACTTTTGGGTGATTGCATATCTTTTTATAAACGAGAGTATTCATAAAAATTATCTTTTTATAAATGAGAGTATTCATAAAAATTGAAGTATAATCAATGAATATAACAACTCAAAAAAGTTATTAGTTTTGATGAATACTGTTATAACCCTAATTTGCACCAGACATGCTTATCTGGCATCAGGCCATCTTAGATTCCTTCTTTGCCAAAACAGTACTGAACAACTCTTCTTAAAAACCCCTTTTATAAAGACCCACACGCCTTGCTCCATTATTGCACGCGTGTACACGCTAGCTGACCCAAGACAGCCCGTGTGTACCTACAAAAGCAGGGAAAAAGGAAAGTTGCTGACGGAACACACAGCTTTGGGTAAGTTAACTAAACCTTTCAGCCATGCATGGCCAGTCACTCGACCAAATGCCTAGCTTCTTCTAGTCTATAAAAGAAGGGTTAGGGGTCCCATTTGAAAGGAAGAGAATCATAGTAAAGAAACTATACCCGATTAAGCATCCCCTTTGTCCTAACCTTTAGCCATCCTTGTGCAAAGAGAAGTATAGAGCAAAGCAGTTGGAAGACAGTGGAAGAAGAGCCTGGGACCAGGATCAAGGAGCAGTAGCCGACTTTATCATTGTAAGGTATCATTGTGAAGTTAATAAAATAATTGTTTTTCACGTCCCGCCATATGAGATTGTCATTATTGGAATATTGATTGTATGATTGATTAAATCTCTAACCCGTTAGTTCGTAGATCAAATGCATGTGGAGTTCTTTGTTTTTCTTTAGTGAATGCAGGTCAGCATTGGGAGGAGAGTTGCAGTCAAAGAACGACCAAGCGCGAAAAGGGATCGACATCAAACACGAAAAATAAGGTACATCAACTTAATCTCTTGAGCCTTGTATTTACATATGAGTAATGGGGGTTTAGGCATGGGATGATGGTAAAAAGAAAGAATCTTTAGGTCATTTCTGCATGGATGATAAAACCCTTAGTGCTAGTCCGTAGGAGGGATTTCCCACCCACAACAAATACCTTCATAACAACAATCTTTAATCTTCTTATCCTTTGATTTGTTAGATTTGTTTATATTATTAAGTTTATTAACGTTTTTAGTGTGTGATGCATTAACTACATTAGCTACACATACAACAAGTCAATTACTTAACCAGAAAAAGATGCATGAAATCATAAATTACTTAACCAGAAAGAGATTCATGAAATCATAGTAGGATGGCCAACATATCTTCATGAGGAGTTTATATTCTGATCATCCACATATATTTTAGTCTTGTATATTGCATCATGAGTTTAGTCTACCTTATAAGACATTGTCTTACACATTCTTCACACTAGGCGTATCATGCACTAATGGTTTTATCTTTGATTTGATTGAAATGCCTCTAACTTTCTTAAAACTGCTCATGCGGCCTCATCATGAGATTAGAGATGGAAAATACCCTTTCCTTAAGCAATGAAAATGCAAACATGCGATAGGTAATGGATATGAGACAAGTGTAGTTATGCATATCTAACATGTATGCATATAAAATGATTTGCAAAGAACACATAAGTAAGAAGACCAATGTATCATTGTGACACCAAGTTACATCAAGAAACACAATGAGACATTCCAATTATTCACCTGATTACATGCATGGTTGATGGATGCCAAGTTTTGATGAGGGTGTGTAAGGAGTTTTTCATGCATGTGAGGTAAGGTGGTATTGTGGGGTGCAAGTGAGTTTTGAAAAACTACCCTCTTTGATTTTGCTCTCTTGCACTTAATTGTTGATTATAATTTGATGAATGAAATTCTTAAATGAACATATGCCTAACCTTCTTGCTTTGAATGTAGTATTTTAGTCTTGTATATTGGATCATGAGTTTAGTCTGCCTTACAAGACATTGTCTTACACATTCTTCACGCTAGGCGCATCTGTTAGAATATTGGATGTGCTCGTTTAACCATAGACAATATAGCAATATTGTCACCCAACCATAGGCACTAATGTCACCCCCGAGCACCTTGACCTTGATAGAGAGAAGAATTCTGGTAGAAAATCAATAGCCAACCAAGGCTAATGCACCAAGCAAAGATAACCAAGACTGATCAGAGAGTCCAGCCCAGAAATATCGAAACTATAGACTTCATAACTAGTGACGGCAACTCCTCCAAGACTTGCGCACAAAACTGACCAACTGCAGTGCGCACAAGTGTGCTTCTGCAATTCTGAGAATTTTGGCTAAAATGAAGACTGATCTCTTGTATTTATACTGCTTCTGTCAGACTGCCAAGGCCGAATTCTCATTATGGGTGCTAATTACTTATTATTAATTATCTCCTTTAGTCGACATCTTTTCTAGGGTTATATTCAATTCTTTTCTTGCTTCTATAATATTCTAATCTTGTCAAAGGTCACAAATGGAGGTTAATACCTCCCGTAGCTACCATAATATCAACACTCCCTCCTAGCTAGGGAGGTATAATGAATAATGGTATTGAGCTCAAACAAACCATTCAACTGATATCATCATTATAGCCACACATGGCCAATTAAATCATGAGCATCGTCATTATTATCCAACTGGATAGTCTCCATGACAACTAGTACAATGTCAACTGATAGAACACAACTGTGTCTATTCATAGTAGTACACAACTACTCAATCTGTGACAAACAGTGGAACATATCCACTACAGTAGCATATCATCTAATATCAACCTGCACAAAAACAATATCATAATATAAACTAAGTCATCTGGGCCATTCTTCCACTCACATCTGTGAGTTTTGGAAGAGCTTCTGCCCTTAGAGAGTAAAACATCAACGATGGAATATCTGGATTATTCTTCTCAAACAAGGAAGAATAACTGTCCTAATTTCTTGAGCTTGGACCATTCACCTATCTGGGCCATTCTTCCGGCACTAAACAAAGTGAAACCTGCAGAGAATGAGTCTGCCCTAGGGAATGCCTGTCCCTGATTGTTGAACCTGGACCATTCATCTATCTGGGCCATTCCTCTAGCACTAAACAAAGTGCAACCTGGAGAGAATGAATATGCCCTAGGGAATGATTGTCCGGACCATTTCCTAAGGAAATGATTGCCCTGCACCAACCTCCAAAATGGACCATTATTTGAAACTGCTCACAATTGTGAGCTTCGAAAGAATGACTGTCCAGCGAGGCGAACCAGTCTTCTTGACCACTATTAAGAGTGACCGGAAAGAAGAAATATTGTCCTAGACCATTCCCCCACACTGGCCACAAGGGGAATCGTTATCTATGGTACATAAACAATCCATCGAACCATTTTCATTACGAAAATGATTGTTCGATCTGGACCATTTTTCGAACTAGAAAATTCATGTCCGTCATAAATCTCAAACCACTTTCTGAACTGGAAAGGAATTGCCCATGCTGGACCATTTTCTAAACTTGAAAATGATTATCCTCAAATCAATGATATGTCAGTGCTCCCTCCCAACCTAAAGATTAATCTCTTCCCTTTTAGATAAGGGAGTTATTTCCACGATCCCCAATTTGTCTCAGAAGTATGCAAACTTTATTCTGGACAAAGGATTTTTCAAGATATTTGTTGTCTACTCATCTGTTGGAATATACTGGAGCTTCACTTCTCCTTCCTGGACTTTATGTTGAATAAAGTAGTATTTGATCTGAATGTGTTTTGACCGTTCATGAAACATTGGGTATTCTAATAGCCTTATACAACTCTGATTGTCACATTGTATTATGGTCAAATATGGAACCTGATCAAATAATCCAGAGATCAACTTTCTCTGCCACACTTCTTCTGTGCATGCCTCACATGTTGCGATATATTATGCTTCTGTTGTGCTGAGTGCGACATACATTTGTTTCCTGCTGCCCCAAGATATCATAGCAGAGCCCAAGCTAAAACACATCCCTGAAGTACTTCTTCTGTCTTCGACACTTCCTGCCCAATCTGAATTTGTGAATCCATGAAGTTGTATATCACTGGATGCGGTATATCTTAAACCATAGTTTAGTGTCCCACGAATATATCTTAGAAAATGATTTGCAGCTATCCAATGCTCATGTCTGGGTTCCAACTGGAACTGGCTTAGTGTGTTTACACCAAAGCAAATGTCTGTCGGAGTGTTTACTAAATACATCAATGACCCAACCAATTGTCGATATAGGGATGGGTCTACTGGATCAGAATCATATTCTCTTACTTTTCTTATATCTATGGTCATAGGAGTGTCCATGGATTTTCAATCCATCATTCCAAACTTCTGAAGAATATTTATTGCATACTTTCATTTTCCAAGGAATAATTCACCACACTTCTGCCATACTTCTAGTCCCAAGTAATAATGCATGAGACCAAGATATTTCATATCGAACTCAGAAGCTAGTTCATGTTTACATTGGATGATGAGAGACTCTTCACCTGTCAAGAATAGATCGTCAACATATAGCAGTAGAATCACAGGTTCATTTTTCACGACCTTGTAGTAAATATTTGGGTCTGCATGACTCTTAGAGAAACCAAGTTTCATTAGGTAGTTGTCTATTCTAGCATACCAAGCTCTTGGAGCTTGCTTGAGTCCATATAAATCTTTCTTTAGTCTGCAAAAATGAGTGTCTCTGGAATGTACTTCAAACCCTTGAGGTTGTTCAATGTATACTTCTTCTTCGATTGCTCCATTGAGGAAATATGTCCTTACATCCATCTGATGTAAACTCCATCCCATGGAAGCGGAAAGAGACATGATAGCTCTAATGGAAGTATATTTGGAAATAGGAGAAAATGTTTCATCATAGTCTTCTCCCTCCTTCTGGGAGAACCCTCTAGCTACGAACCTCGTTTTATATTTGTCCATGCTTCCGTCTACTGCATGTTTGATCTTATAGACCCATTTTGAAGTTACTACTAGTTTTTCTTTAGGTCTAGGCATAATTTCCCATACATCATTTTTCATGATGCACTGATGTTCTTCTGTCATGGCTTCTTTCCATTGTTTCTTCTGAACTGCCTCTTCAAACGTGGTAGGTTCTTCATCTAGAATATTTGTCATACATGTTGCATAGTTGGATAATCTTTTGGGATTCTTACTTTTTTTGAAGGTCCCACTTGGGGCTTTGAGTCTTTTTGCTTCTTGTAGGGTAGCTTCAATCCAAGCTAGTTGTTTCTTGGTTTTGGGTACAGTGTTTGCATCAATGGTCTCACATGGTTGCATCTAATGATCAAGTTCTTCTTTTTCTTCATTATGACTTTCTGGAAGACATGTGCTTTCTTCAATAGGCTCTTCATACTCTTCTTCTTCTATAGTTTCTTCTATGGATTTCTTGAAAGCCATCTTTTCATTGAAGGTCACATCTTTGTTGACTTCAATCTTATATTGTTCTAGGATATAGATTCTATAAGCCTTGGATGATTCACTATATCCCACAAATATGCCATTCTTTCCTGAGGGTTCTAATTTATTCCTTTTATCCTTGGGAATGTGAAAGTAAACAAGGCATCCAAAGATTATTAAGTGTTCCACATTAGGTTTATTTCTTGAGAAGGCTTCTTCTGGAGTCATATCCTTCAATATGCGGTGAGGACTTATGTTCTGAACATATATTGTTGTCATGGTTGCTTCTCCCCATAAATACATAGATAAACCTTGATCGTTCAATAGTGCCTTCACGGTTTCTTCAATAGATCTGTTCTTCCTTTCTGCTACACCCATTTTGTTGAGGATTATGAGGAATAGTTAGCTCCCTCCTAATCCCTATCGATTTGCAAAAGGAAACAAATTCCTTGGATGTATATTTTCTTCCATTATCTGTTCTCAAAGTCTTGATTTTCTTGTTTGTGAGGTTCTCTATCTCTGCCTTGAATTCTTGAAATTTGTTGAATACTTCGTCCTTTGTCTTCAAGAGATATAGCCAAGTCTTTCTCAAGTAATAATCTATGAAGATTACACAGTAAAGAGAACCTCCTAGATATTTGACTGGCATCAGACCACAAAAATATGAATTTATTGGATCTAGAGACTCCTTAGATCTATTATTGTTGCTTGGGAATGGTTTCTTGATATTCTTACCAAGAGCACATCCTTTTCAAATTCCTTCATGTGTAGACTATAATTCTGGTATTCCTTCAACCATCTTTTTGAGGAAGGGTAATGTTGGATGGTTGATATGAGCATACCTTCGATGCCAAAGTTCATTGGGATTGACTTCATCATGTACAAGGGATTCATCATTTTGTTCTAGTAGTTTGTATAGTCTTCCTTCACAGGTTCCAATAACTCTAGCGTTTTCTATGCTGGAGTCTCTAGGCCAATATAACACTTTTCCATCTACAAAAGATATCATGTTTCCTTTTTCTTCTAGGAAATATATGGATACAAGATTCTTCTCTAAACCAGGTACATATAAGACATTTCTCAAATGAACATTGTTACATGTTTTCAACTTGACGGAGGCTTGACCAAATCCTTCAACTGGGTAAGTGTTTTTGTCTCCAAGCTCTACCTTGTACGATGTCTTCTTTTCATTTAGATTGGAGAGTCTGGCTTGATCTCCTGTGATATGTCTAGAAGCTCCACTGCCAATAATCCACATATCATCTTCAAGCATTCCTGTGAGTGTTGAGTAGTGTAGAAGACTTGTCTTTTCCTTCATGACTTCGGTTGACTGATGACTGGTCAAGCTTTGACCCAAAATTTCAACCTTGAAGTTTCTACCTTCTGAGAGTGCCAAGAGGTGCATTGGACTAAGGTGCACTTGAATATCTTCTCCTTGAGTAAGGTATTCCATCATAAGGTGTTGGATAAGGGTTTTAGGGTTTCTGCAACTACACCTGCTAGTAACCTTAGCGACAGTGCTTCAGTAACTGAGCAAATCCTCCCAATCTATCTTCCAACGGTTAGACTGTCTGAAGATAGTAGTGGGCCCATAACCTGTTAGAATATTCGATGTGCTCGTTTAACCATAGACAATATAGCAATATTGTCACCCAACCATAGGCACTAATGCCACCCCGAGCAACTTGACCTTGATAGAGAGAAGAATTCCCGTAGAGAATCGATAGCTAACCAAGGCTAATGAACCAAGCAAAGATAACCAAGACTGATAAGAGAGTCCAACCTAGAAAGACCGAAACTATAGACTTCAGAACTGGCGATGGAAACTCCTCCAAGACTTGCGCACAAAACTGGCCAACTGCAGTGCGCAGGAGTGTGCTTTTGCAATTATGAGAATTCTGGCTAAAATGAAGATTGGCCTCCTATATTTATACTGCTTCTACTAGACTGCTAGGGCCAACATCTCATTCTAGGTGCTAATTAATTAGTATTAATTATCTCCTTTAGCCAACATCTCTTCTAGGGTTATATTCAATTCTTTTCTTGCTTCTGAAATATTCTAATCTTGTCAAAGGTCACAAATGAAGATTAACACCTCCCGTAGTTACCATAATATCAACAATATCATGCACTAATGATTTTATCTTTGATTTGATTGAAAGGCCTCTAACTTTCTTAAAAGTGCTCATGCGGCCTCATCATGAGATTAGACATGGAAAATATCCTTTTCCTTAAACAATGAAAATGCAAACATGTGATAGGTAATGGATATGAGAAAAGTGTAGTTATGCATATAAAATGATTTGAAAAGAATACATAAGTAAGAAGACCAATGTAGCGTTGTGACACCAAGTTGCATCGGGCAACACAATGAGACATTCCAATTATTCATATGATTACATGCATGGTTGATGGATGCCAAGTTTTAATGAGGGTGTGTAAGGAGGTTTTCATGCATGTGAGGTAAGGTGGTATTGTGGGGTGCAAGTGAGTTTTGAAAGTTTAAATTATTAACATTTTGCCATGTATAACAACAAAATACCATTCTAAGACTTTATGTGAGATTGTGTCGAACGCTTGAGTGATTGAGCACTCAAACCTTGAAGGAAAAGTATGGGAGTATGGGCATATAAAAGGACAAACAATAATTTAAACTCTTAAGAATGTTTTGCTTCTTCTTATAAGGTTATTAAACTCATTCCTCATCATTTTCTAACATTTGGTTGAGTTTCGAGGTGACATGACAGATTTTTCCTTCTTTTCCCATAGGTGCGTTTCGAACCCATGGACCACTTTTCTTGATTAATTAGTGTCACACATGATAATATCGCTTAAATTAGTGTTCAATATCAAAGATCATATAAAAGAATGAAAGATGTACAAAGAAACTTTGATTAGATAAAGCACCAGTCCGAACGAGATCTAGACTTTTGCTTATAAGGGCCTTTCGCATTTATTTTAAGTGTCCAACTAAAATGACTTTTTGATTTTTGAAAGAGGATACTTAGATGTTTTTGGACCCTACAAACTCAACGTAATTGATGAAATTAGATTCCAAATCCCAGGGGTAGGAAAATGTGCATTAAAATTTTTCTCATCAATGAGGAAATTTGAACTTCATGGGTTGTGAAAGATATCAAGCCAAAGATGAAATGAATTGTTCAACCATTTGTTGGAAATATTTCCATGTCTACTAAGCATTCCAATAGATAGTTCAACGATTTGATGTCATATGTGGAAGTCAATGTTTTATTAAGTTGAAAAGTTGAGGTTTTTCCTTACTGCATATTTTAATTCAATTTTAATTATCCTTCGGGATTGTTTTGAATTGGAGTTTGATCTCAAGATATTCTAAGTGGTGTTATGATGTGTGAGATATTTTAGATACCAATTTTCAACCCTTGGTTCGGTGTATGGAAAAAATAGCATAGTCACCTTTCCCATGATTGAAAATGACCTGAGGAAGCTCCAAATAAACCAAAATGAACACTCTAATTCAATATATCAATTGTTTAGAAGTATGACCCATTACAAGAAGAAGATAAATCAAGTTGTTGTACATCAAGGAAGCTTTCCCATGGATGATAGTTATTTTCCTCATGAAAGCATAAGTTACAGGGCTTGTTGGTTTCCCAAGCTAACAATTTGTCTCATGAGGCTAAATCACTAAATTGAGAGGTTAATAGTCCTCTGAGGTCAATGATTAAGCCTTGGCATTTTTCCTTCACTATTTTTGGATGAAAAGTTAAAAGAAGGCCAACAAGGTTCCATAATTAGTGATTGGGCTTCCTTGCATACCAAACTCGGTGATTTATCCAAGAAAGTCAAAGAACTCACTGCAACTACCAATCGACCTTCTGATTTTGTAGGATTGAATTTGTTTAGAGTTATCTCATGTTGTAGGAAAAGCCTTTCTTCATCCTGAAGTGATGTGCATTGCTTCTAAAACTCATTTACAATGTTTCACTCTAAACAAATCAAATTGCAAGTGTCATTGATGTGTTTATATTCCCAACACCATGTTTCTTATTTTACATGGTTGTTTGGTAGTTTGCAATTGGATACAAGCTTGTTTTCATCCTTGGATTGAGCATCCCCTTCTTGGAGCAAGGGAATTGTGGTATGTATGGAGTATCATTTTCCATCCACATCATATTCATTTTTTCTGCAACTCCATTCTATTGAGGTGTGTGTGGAGTCTAGTATTTTTCCTTGTTGTTCCACACTTCTTACAAAATTCCTTGAACTCATTTCCACAAAACTCTTCACTGTTATCTATCCTCGACACCTTCTTCTCTCTTTGATTCTCTACAAGGGCCATAAACTCCTTAAATTTACCAAAAACCTTAGATTTATTTCAGAGGAATTAGATCCATGTGTTTGTCAAGAAATTGTCTATGAATGAAACATAGTACAGATATTTACCTAGTGATAGAACATACATAGGTCTAAACACATCACTTTGTATCAACTCCAAGATTCATTTTTCTCTTGTAGCATCATATGGGAATCTTTCTCGATTATATTTACCATATATACGATGTTCACAAAAATAGAAATCAAATGACCAAATATACATACCCTCAATCATAGCTTTACCATGCAATGCTTGAAGGCCCTGTTATCACCATAACAATTTTGTATGGAATACAAGTTTCAAATTTAGCAGAAGGCTAGATCAATGTGGAGATGCGATTAAATTTGGAGGACCGGATCACATCTGGTGGAGAAGGGCCAATATAGCGGAGGCACGAAAGTTGATAGGGCCCAGTGGACTGTAGATCATGAAGCGACCCAGATCGACGTCCAGGACACATATCAGGCGATGAAGTAGAGCGGAAGATAAATGTTCGAGGGTGGGTCAGGAAAAATACCATGGTTTCATTTCATGGACACGTGGTGCCATCAGAGGCATATTGGGGCGAAAAGAGGTCTACCCAAAATCGTTTTGCCCCACCCATGATATCGAAAAGCGCATATAAAAGAAGGGCCCCGGTCATTATTTTATATTTCAAAACGTTCGAACTTTAGAAAATTGGCGCAAACGCTCCTTTCGAAATTAAACCTCAACAGTGAACCAGATTCGAGTAGTCTCCGCCGATTCACA
Organism: Picea engelmannii; assembly: GCA_009831015.1. Lineage (NCBI taxonomy): Eukaryota > Viridiplantae > Streptophyta > Pinopsida > Pinales > Pinaceae > Picea > Picea engelmannii. The sequence continues at coordinate 195,118 of ML798718.1, read as the reverse complement.
GGTATTTTTCATTATGGACATGAAACCTGTTGTTTTATCCATAACAAAGCAAGACCTCGCCTCTAAAGAAGAATCCCTAATTGACAGGGACTACGATGTATTTGACACAGAAATAATAGTCTCACCCATTTCCGTGTCCAAATCCAATTTGCTAGACAATGTTAGAAAACATATACCCTTCCTCAAAGCGGCCCAAGCCTCCATTACCCCTTACGCCGTAGAAGTCATTTTCCCTTTCCCAGAGTTCATAAGCTGGTGTGCATAATAGTATTTGTAGGAAGAAAAGGTCATCTTGAATAAGTTAGGGTCAGAGGTCTTATGCAAAATAGATAGCCCGTCAATTTGACACACCCTCAGTATACCAAAGTCTTCCCCCACAACATCATAACCCTTCGAGGAAGATAAAATGATCACAGTCTACAAAGAATGTCCCTCCGAAGTAAAAACCCTATTTCCGTAGACCATTGTTAAACCTGAACACCATTCTGAGAGTCTATCGTTACCTATCAATGTAAGCGTCATGGTTATTGAAGTCCAATGGGCTTGTTCCATACTTAGTCAAATTCTAGGATTGGATAGCGACAAATTTGTAGTAGAAGTCATGTTGGGTTTCCTGTTGACCTTTTTTTTGTCAGAGTCTAGTCAGTTAGTCTGTATTAGTTTTGAAAAGTTCATCGTTGACAATATGCACCAACAACTGGTAAATTTCAATTCACTGAGACATTTCAGGTACTACACGCACTTGCTGAGAATGTTCTTGGAATCGAATAAGACCAAATTCCCTGAAGACGCATTCATATTGAATGAATGCAAAAGGATCACCATGCTTATTTTTATAAACAAGATCATTTCAAGATTTTATAATCTCATCTTCAGCATAGACCTGCGAAGGGTTTTGGAAGAAATGAAAGGATCTTTACAACCCAATCCAAAGAACAGGGTGGGATATTGGGTGTCGTTCACACATTATACTATAATTTGGGTATATGGTTATCAAGAAGGACCTTACTTTTTTCCCATCTTCTTGACTCCGAGATTCTTTTCCCTAGAGTTCATCATACAAAGAATTATTTCAGAGACAGAGCATTTTCTGAAAACGCACAAGGCATATAACTTAAAATTTTCTTTCATAATAGGGCCCTTTGTGGTAAAGACCAGGTCCTGTTTACATCAGATCCAAGATAAACTCAGTGGATTTGGGTTTACACAGTTACAATGGAGGAAGTATGATCTGCATCAGATCATATCTAAGAGAAGACTGATGAGCAGACAAGGCCCCTATGAGCATGGGCACGTTGAAGGATTTGAAAAACTGGCTAATTTGGAAACCTATGCAGATATGGAAGTCACTTTGCAACCTACTCAGACACAACAAATAAAGTCTACCCCTCAGCAGATCCAGAAACATAAAACTTCTCCAAGGTTGATTGTTAAAGCTCCAAAGATGAGTGTTTATAACAAGAGGAGCAATTCAGAGGCACTGGGTGTCAGTAGTCAACAAAATATTCTCAAGAAAATGAAAATCACACCATCCTCTCAAATAGTGGACCTGGAAGAAGAAGAACCTAAAGAGAAAACGAGCACGGAGATGGTGGAAAGTGTAACCAAGAACGAAGAGGTTGGTACAGGAAGCATGCCACAAAGTGAAAGCAACTCAAGGGTTTTCAACAACAAGAAACATGTATTTAGCAAGACACCTGGGAAAGTCTACCAATCCAAAGAAGACTTAATGAACCCATATGTTGTGAAAGGAAGTATGGCCAATAGTGAAATAAGAGACTTGTTTCCCATGGTAGATAATATCTCCTAGCATAAGGCTTCCCTGTTCTTAGTTAGGGATGTGGAAAGAAAGACATTTAACATAGCAGTGGAAGATGATGATAAAGTGTATGAAATCAAGATGCATTATGAAAATATTGGTGCCCCAGATAAGGTAAAATTCCACAGAAACGCCAGTGACATGCTATATTTAGACTACCTGAGTTTTAGTCTGAAGGTTTCAAGACTGACAACCCATACACTAAAATTGGATAGACAATTGAAGTAGGAAAAAGCATCCAACAGAGCTTGGTAGACACAGGTCAAAATATTGGAATCCGAAGGCCCTCAAGGGGTAAAGTCTTCTTTAGATGAGAAAGAAAAGATTATACAAAGCCTGAAGAAGAAGTTGAAGATGTCTACCACAAAACATCCATAGACGGCACAACTAGCTGCTCTAGAGAAAGAAAATGAGACATTTAGACAAGAAGCACTAAATTAAAAAGCTAAAGTGTTGCAGCTGGAAAAGGAAAAAGAAAGTTGCTCACAAGGACAGGTAGCAAAATTAGACATGGTGGCTATTGTACCTTCTACTATAGAAACTGGATCAAGCACTAATAGATTGGTTTAGGTTGTGTCTCAAGTTATCCTTAGAGAAGGATAAATCAAGAGCCTTAAGGAGATCATGAAAAATCTGCAGCAAGAGATGAAAATGAAAGATGAAAATATGGCCCAAGACCAAAAGGAGAATCAATATTTGTAGGAAAGAGTGAGCAAATTGAAAACGAGGTTGAAGGGTAAAGGACTTCTGCAAGGAGATAAACATGTAATCTGGGATGTTGTTGATGTTGAAGCTGTTAAGTTCAGGGTTTATCTGGATTTTATAAATGACAAAGACAACATGGTTGTCACTTCCTGAAGCAGATGTACTGTTGTTAATGAGACACTGGAAAAAAATCCCTTGGAATGGGCCCAGAACGTTATTAATTTGTTGAATTCTGTGCCCACTGCTGATCTTCAGACCATTGGGGTAAAGGACATAACTGCACTGATCATTTGGGCCAGGAGGATCATCACTAAGCATAATTTGCTCAAGTTGGTTCAAACCAAAGCTGTGCAAATGGAACATAGTATACAAGAGTTCAAGGATACATTTGAACAATTATTTATCATGGGCATCCCACCATTTTGGGATGGAAAAGGAAAATTATACAATCAAGAATAATATAAATCTCTCCTCACTCAATGCAGAATGGATCATTCAAGATTTGAAGACTTGGAAGAGAGCCTAAAGGGACCTAGTTTGGTTGAGTATTTGGTTGCAGACTTTGAGATTTTAAATCAGTTTAAGACAGTGAATATCGGGTTGCCGACGATGTCTTATGCTACTTGCATTGATCTGGAGATTCTGATAAAGGAAATGATGGATTACGAGATTCCTTCTGACTCTCAGTGGAAGGAGATCATGTGGTTGGGCAAGACGAAATGAAGTTTTCCCAGGACCAATAAGTAACCTCCAGGTGTCACCAAACTAGCAAGTTCGATAGGATATTGGAGCAAGACAAATGGCGCAGAGGAAGTTGAATAGTCAGAGAGATACATCCCTAGTTTATGAAACATTTTTGTTTAAATCATTGTAAATCGGTTCGCCTAATGAAACCGTTGGCTTGTAATGATTTTAGTAAGTTTTTAGACACTGAAACGTTTTATTTTCATCCATTGTAACCAAACTGTATAAGTACTAGGAGTTTTGAATGAATTAATGTTGGCAGAAGTGCAAGGGCACCTTTTTGGTTGTTTGAACTACATTGTAATTTTCTGGAGTTGAATTGAATATATATGCAGAATCTTTTGACGTCTCTATGAAAATATTCTAATGGTGGTGATATGAGTTTCGTCTTCCTTCATTGTATGTATTTCCTGTGATCTTTAATTCCATTCACATTTTCTTCTATTAAAATTGGAGATTTAAAGGCCTGGAATTAATGTTATGATGCTCTTGGCTTAAGCAATTTAAATTGTATGTATTTCCTCTTAACAAATTCAGAATTCATTTCAGTAATGCTCTGATGTAGTTATTTGTTTTCTCTTTCTTCCCACACTCTGCTTAAATTCAATTTATAACTCAGATTCATCACCTCATTTAGCCTTTATCCTCTGTATATTTCTACCACCTGGTCATTTTTTTCATTCACTTTCAGAATTTTGACTCCATAGCCCTGAGTGTTCCTCCCCTTCCTTGCCAACAACTCTACTGAAACCCCCAAAGAAAACCAAATCTAGCCACCGATTTCCAAAGGAATGTCAAGTGACTTGAGAGAGCCCTCTCTGAGTTGAGCATGCTAGTGCTTCAGCTCTAAAGTAGGTTGAAATAGTTACCTATGTCGTTTGTCTATCATTCGGAAAATTTTTATAGAGTGATAACATTTTGGCGCCATTGTCGAGGATGAAATTGAAGAATCTTCCCTGGGAATAACGACTTAAAGATTCAGTTTGATCCATAAGGGTGACAATGGATAAATATTTTATTGGCTAAGATTATTTTTACCCTGGCGACTCCGTTACTCAGAGACCAGTTGTACCACACCATGTGAAATAGAAATCTAGTCTCCCAAGAGAATTCACACCAGGAGCAACCCAGACCTAGAAGCTACAATCCCTGTGTCTGACCCTGAAAAGCTTGTACATAAAAGAAAAGAAAATCTAGTAATCCTAGTGTTGCGTCCAGACCGATATATGTCTTTTCCCAAGGATGGAGTGAGTAGCATTGAAGACCTTGAATTCAATGTGAAATTTGAACAATCCCTATTCAGAACGAAATCTGAATCTTATTTGAGCGAGACTATCTTTGAGGAGAAAAGATTCCAAGGTATGATTTTAGCCACATCTGCCAGGCCTTTAGTGATCCCTGCTCAGAAGCAACAACCACTTTGACCCCTCACAACAGTTATGGTAGCTAGATTTTCTCCTCTCATACTGCCTGCTCAACTACATGATTTACCTCAAGATTACAACCTAAGGATCAAGTTATATGATGTTGAAGGTAACATATCAGCCTAGAAGCACCTCGACTGGTTTAATGATTTCATAGACTTGGAGGAGGTGGACTTTGCATATGTAAAGATGAGGTTGTTTACAAAGAGTCTTGCTGGAGAAGTGAGGAAGTGGTTCAGAGCCCTTCCACCTGCTAGCATCGTAGATTTTGAGGCCTTTGAAACCAACTTCCTTGAAAAATGGGGAGACAAGAAAAATCCCCTTCAGTTGTTGACCCAATATAACAACATGAAGAGATCACCTGATGAAACAGTGCAGGAGTTCTCAGCCAAATTTATGAAGGTCTATAATTTGATTCCTGCAGAGGTAAAACCCCCCCTTAAAGCTGCTCAACTCAGATATGTTGATTATTTTGAAAGTGATTTCTCTTTATTATTACGAGAATGAAGATCTACAACATTAGATGATATGATGACTGATGCCATATAATTTGAAGTGAATCTAATGGCTTCAGGAAAAATAAAATTTGACTATGGTCAAGACATGAACAAAACTCAAGATAAGGCCCAGCCTTCAACCTCACAAACCTCAAAAGAAAGGTTTGAAATAATGATGAGGAATATGGAGAGGATGATGGAAAGAATGGCCCTGGGTAACAGGTCTAACCTCAGGGAACAAACTAATGGTCCACCCAGAAATCTGAGGAGACCAACAATCCCATAAATTAGACAAAGAGAGAAAATAAATCAGGGAAATCAGGCGAATCAAGCGGATCAGGAGAATCAGGTAAACCAAGGAAATCAAGGGGAACAACAAATAAGGCCTCATTTTCAAAATAATTATGTGAATGAGGATTATAATGGATATTTTGAAGACAACATGAACTATTGTGATGATAAAGAAACAAAGGTATTTTTGACTAAAGAAGAACACGACTAGTTCATGGATACAAGTGAGATCTTTTTGCAAGACGAGGAGGAAAGGGTATTAATAGAAAGGGAAGATTACGAGACAAGATTGCAAAATGCCATCATGCAATTCCAAAGACAATATAACCTTCGAAATCAAAAGGTACCTCCAAACCCTCCAAAGGGAAATCCCACCAAAGAAGCTCAGAGTAACATACCTTCTTCAAGTCAGTTCAAAAAAGGTTCTATTGCAAAAGACTCAGCTACAAAGGGTACTGTAGACAAAGGAAAGAAAAAAGAACAACCCCAGAAGAGAATATTGGAGGCAAGGAAATAAATGGTCACCAAAGAGGTAGAGAAGACTTCATCCTCTTTTAATTTTGAAAGTGAGATGGCCAAGATCAAATTTATGTACCATTCAATGAATTAATCAAGAATAGTGAATATAGAAATCAGATTATCAGGATGCTTAAGATGGAACAAACTTCTGATACACTGAACATACAATATGATCACCCAACCATTTTATTTGGACCAAGAGTAGAAGAAAATGGTGATAATGAAGAAGTTCCCCCTTTTTATGTCATCTTGAAAATTCATGACATGACTCTACATAATGACACATTAGACTCGGGATCATCTCATAACCTAATGCCCAAGGTGGTCATGGACCAACTAGGCCTGGACATCACAAGGCCTTGCAAAGATCTGTTCTCTTTCAATTCCAGGAAGGTGAAGTGTCTAGGTCTTATTAAGATTTGGTGGTATCTTTGGCACAAATCCTAGCAAAGAATATGGTCATGGATGTAGTGGTTGCTGACACCCCTCCCAAGTTTGGCATGTTGTTGTCAAGGTCTTGGGCTACAAAATTAAATCGAACCCTCCAGATGGACATGTCATACGCAACCATCCTTGTTTTTTGTCAGGACATGAGGTTGTATAGAGAATTTTTTCTAAAATACATGGTCAAAAATAAGTCACAGCCAAGTAATCACCCCATATACTCCATGGAAACTGAGTTGGGATCTTCTATTTTCTTCAATGACCTGTGTTGCAAAGAAAAAGAACCAGAAATTGACATGGCTAACAAAGAGAGATCTTATCAGCAGACTGAGAAATATTCAGAACAATAGGATGAAGCAGAAGATCAGATATGGAAGATGAGTTTTTATGGGGCTTCCTGTAGAGAAGGAGTGGGAGATGGCGTTTGGATCAATCACCCCAAAGGAGACTCAAAATTATGTTCTTACAAACTTGTTTTTGAATGCACAAATAACATGGCCAAATATGAAGCATTAATATTGGGGTTGAAAGTTTTGGAAGAATTGGGTGCCAAAAGAATTGTTGTACATGGAGACTCTGAGCTAATTATAAATCAAATCAAAGGCATCTACCAAGCAAAACATCCCCGATTGAGGGCTTATAGGAATCTAGTACTACACCTCCTTGAGAAATTTCCAGAATGTAATCTTTTAGCAATTCCAAGAGAACATAATGAGGTTGTTGATGCCTTGGCTACTTCAGCAACAGTTTTCAAAGTTTCGATTTTCCCTAAAAAAAGATACAAGGTTGAGGTCAAGTATAGGCCCCAACAGTACCAAAAAATATGAAACACTGGCAAGTTTTTGAAGAAGACAAATAGATTGAAATCTTCCTCAAGATGGAGAATGAATTTGATAATTTGAATATCGACGATGAATTTTGTGATGATGAAGTGGATGTGACTGCTTTCACCAAAGAAGGGTATTTTGACAATCAAATTGCAGGAAGAGATATCATGCAGCTAAAGAGAAACATCATTCCCAAGGGTCTGGTCCCATTGGAGAAAATCTTTGATAATAATGATGTGGCCAGAAGTCCAAAGATTACAATAAATGAAGGGGATGTGGAAGATTGTAATATTGGGACCCCAGATGATTCGAAGATCGTAAAGTTGTCCAGAAAGCTCAGCCCTGAAGTCAAGGAGAGATACGTCAAATTGATGAAAGAGTTCCCTGATATTTTTGCCTAGAGCTATGATGATTTGAAAGTCTATGACACAAGTATAATTCAACATGTTATGCCAATCAAAGAAGATCACAAGCCATTCAAAAAGAAATTAAGAAGGATAAATCCTTTACTACTACCTTTGATCGAGAAAGAAGTAAAGAAATTATTTGAAGCCAAAATTATGGTGTCCCTGAGATTTTCTAAATGGGTGGCAAATCTGGTGCCAGTAAGAAAAAAGAGTGGAGAAATCAGGTTGTGTGTGGATTTTAGGAATATTAACAAAGAATATCTAAAGGACAACTACCCACTGCCTAAGATGGATCATATTTTACAGAAGGTGGTGGGCTCTCAAAAAATTTCAATGTTAGATGGTTTCTCTGGATACAATCAGGTTATGGTGCACCCTGACGATCAAGAAAAAAATAGTATTCACAACAACTTGGGGAACATTAATGTATGGAAAGATGTTGTTTGGGCTCATGAATGCAGGGGAAACATTTCAGAGAGCTATGGACATATCTTTTGTTGGCGAGAAGGACAAATTCGTTGTTATCTACATTGATGATATCACTTTGTATTCTACCTCAGATAATGAACACCTAAAGCATCTAAGAAGGGCATTTGAAAAATGTAGGAGGTTTTTTATATCATTGAATCCCAAGAAGTCAAATTTTTCCATGGAAGAAGGAAAGTTGTTGGGTCATATTATTTCGAAAGAGGGGATAAAGGTAGATCCCAGCAGGGTTGAGGGAATCTTGAAAATTGGCATACCCAAAAGAAAAAAAGAGGTTCAATCTTTCTTGGGGAAAGTGAATTTTCTGAGAAGGTTTATCCCGAATTTGGATGAAATCATAAAGCACATCACCAACATGCTCAAGAAGGGAGATGAAATAAAGTGGATTCCTGAAGCAAGAAAGTCCTTTGAAGACATCAAGGTGGCATTGACCAAGGCTCCAGTACTGGTCAGTCCTAATTTTGAAAAGGATTTCATATTGTTCTCCTTTTCCTCAGAACACACAATTGCTGGTGTTTTACTCCAGAAAGATGCCCAAATTTTTGAGAATCCCATAACATATTACAACAAGACATTGAGGGATGCTCCTCTGAAGTATGACATCATGGAGAATCAAGCATATGCTTTAGTCAAGGCCTTGAAATAATTCAGAGTTTACATCCTGCATTCCCATACTAATGCTTATGTACCCAACAACTCAGTGAAAGACATCTTAGCCCAGCCTGATTCGGAAGGAAAGAGGGGAAAGAGGATAGCAGTGTTGTTAGAATATGACCTTGAGATCAAACCCACCAATCTGATCAAAGGACAGGGGCTTGCAAGGTTGATGGCATAGACCAATTGTGAACTCTTGGGAATAAACTTCATTGCAGACCTGTCAGATAGTACAACGAAAGAGGAAAGGGCGACTCCACAAATATCCTAGAAATTTCTTGACTCTACATGGTATGTAGACATAATCTTTGTGTTAAAAAATTTGCAAGCTCCTCCTGAATTTAGTAAAACAAAAGCCAGATTCTTGAAATTGAAGACGACAAAATTTTGTATAGTGAATGAATTGTTATATTGGAAAGATCCAGGGGGAATTTTATTAAGTTGTTTGATAGAAGGAGAAGCGGGGAAAACCATCATAGAGTTCAATAAGGGTGACTGTGGAGGTCATCATTATTGGAATACAACTGTGCATAAAATTTTGAGGGCCAGATTTTATTGGCCTAACATTTTTCCTGACATTTATAAAGAGGTTTCAAAGTACCATGAATGTCAGATTTTCGATGGGAAAGGAAAATTGTAGCCTCTTCCTTTAAAACCCATTTCGGTGGAAGCCCCTTTCAAAGAGCGGGGCCTTGATTTTATAGGATAAATACACCCACAATCCTCAACTCAACACAAATAGATCCTGACAACGACAGATTATTTCACTAAGTGGATTGAGGCAATTCCTACCAGGCAGGCGACATATGATGTTATCATCCAATTTTTAGAAGACAATATTCTGTCCAGATTCAGATGCCCAATCAAGATTATAACAAACAATGCAGCAGATTTCAAGTCCAAGAAAATAGAAAAATTCTACAGTGATTACCATATCACCCTTGGTCATTCTACATCATACTACCCTCAAGGGAATGGGTTGGCTGAGTCTTCGAATAAAATCTTAGTTAGAATCATCAAAAAATTGTTGCAAGAAAATAAAAAGGCATGGCACAAAAAGCTCATCCATACACTATGGGATGACAGGATATCCCCAAAGAGATCCATTGCCATGTCCCCTTTCCAAATCGTCTATAGCACTAAAGAAGTTTTTCCTACTACATTGGGGTTTCTCGTAATGAGACTGTTGCAAGAGCAAGATGCAGAGACAGATGCCACACGAAGAAGGGAGGATGAACTCATCTTTGTACAACAAACCAGAGAAAAATCTTTCGACAATACTCAACTGCGCCAAGACGAGATGAAAGAGGCTTTAGACAGACATGCCTAGGTGGATAACTTCAAACCAGGAGACTTAGTACTAAAATGGGATGCCATAAATGAAGATAAGGGAAAACGTGGGAAATTTGATCACCTATGGCTGGGCCCATTCAAAATTGTAGCATACCATGGAAGTAACGCCTACATACTACAAGATAATAATGGAGACATCGTTGGAGGAGGGCCTGTGAATGGCAGGTTCCTCAAGCATTATATCATTTAAACATCATCACCCCTTCCATTCATTGTACATAATCGTTTTTTGTTTTTCATTTCACATGAAGAAGTTGGAATAAAAGCAACATAGTTGAAGCTCGAGGTGAAGGCCCTGAGCTATGCTGGGTCAATTTTGAGGTTTTGAATTAAGGCCAGTAGATTCAAATTTCATGGATAAATCACAACCCAATGGATAGTCACTAGGTCTACAATTCTTTTCTACCTCGCAGTGAGGATAACATCCCCATTTGAAGCCTATGTTATCACCATAACAATTTTGTATGGAATACAAGTTTCAGATTTAGCAGAAGGCTAGAGCAATGTGGAGATGCGATTAAATTTGGAGGACCAGGTCACATCTGGTGAAGAAGGGCCAATATAGCGAAGGCACAGAAGTTGATAGGGCCCGCCGGACCATAGATCATGAAGCGACCCAGATCGACGGCCAGGACACATATCGGGCAGTGAAGTAGCGTGGAAGATAATTGTTTGGGGGCGGGCCATGGAAAATACCATGGTTTCATTTCATGGACATGTGGCACCATCAGAGGAATATCAGGGAGAAAAGAGGTCTACCCAAAACCGTTTTTCCCCACCCCCGATATCGAAAAGGGCATATAAAAGAAGGGCCCAGATCATTATTTTATATTTCAAAACATTCAAACTTTAGAAAATTGGCACAAACACTCCTTTCGAAATTAAAGCTCAAAAGTGAACCAGATTCGAGCAGTCTCCACTGATTCACATGTATTTTTCATTATGGCCATGAAACCTGTCGTTTTATCCAAAATAGAACAAGACCTCGCCTCTAAAGAAGAATCCCTAATTGACATGGACTCTGATGTATTTGACACAGAAATAGCAGTCTCACTCATTTCCGTGTCCAAATCCAATTTGCTATACAATGTTGGAAAATGAATACCCTTCCTCGAAGCGGCCCAAGCCTTCATTACCCCTTACGCCATAAAAGTCATTTTCCCTTTCCCAGAGTTCATAAGCTAGTGTGTAGAACAATATTCGCAGGAAGAAAAGGTCATCTTGAATAAGTTAGGGTTAGAGGTCTTATTAGAAATAGATAGCTCGATAATTCGACACACCCTCAGTATATCATAGTCTTCCCCCACAATGTTAGAACCCTTTGAGGAAGAGAAAATGATCACAGTCTACAAAGAATGTCCCTCCGAAGTAAAAACCCTATTTCTACAGACCATTGTTAAACTTGAACACCATTTTGAGAGTCTGTTGTTACCTATCAATGTAAGCATCATGGTTATTGAAGTCCAGTGGGATTGTTCCATACTTAGTCAAATTCTAGGATTGGATAACGACAAATTTGTAGTAGAATTTATGCTGGGTTTCCTATTGACCATTTAATTCATGCTGGGTTTCCTATTGACCATTTTTCTGTCAGAGTCTAGTTAGTCGGTTTGTATTAGTTTTGAAAAGTTCATCGCTGATAATATGCACCAACAACTGGTAAATTTCAATTCACTGAGACATTTCAGGTACTACACGCACTTGCTGAGAATGTTCTTGGAATCAAATAAGACCGAATTCCCTAAATCCACATTCATCTCGACTGAATGCAAAAGGATCACCATGCTTATTTTCATAAACAAGATCATGTCTAGAGTTTATAATCTCATCTTCAACACAGACCTGCCAAGGGTTTTGGAAGAAATGAAAGGCTCTTTGCAACCCAATCCAGAGAACAGGGTGGGAGATTGGGTGTTGTTCACACATTCTATTATAATTTGGGTATATGGTTATCAAGAAGGACCTTACCTTTTGCCCATCTTTTTTAGTCCCAGAGTCTTTGCCCTAGTGTTCATTAGACAAAGAATTATTTCGGAGATAGAGCATTTTCTGAAAACACACAAGGCATCTAACTTAAAATTTCCTTTCATAATAGGGCCCTTTGTGGTAAAGACCAAGTCCTGTTTACCTCATATCCAAGCTAAACTCAGTGGATTCGGGTTTACACAGTTACAAGGAAGGAAATATGATATGCATTAGATCATATCTAAGAGAAGACTGATGAGCAAACAAGGCCCCTACGAGCATGAGCATGTTGAAGTATTTTACAAATTGGCTAATCTGGAAACCTGTGCAGATACGGAAGTCACTTTGCAACCTGATCAGACACAACATATCAAGTCTGTCCCTCAACAAATCCAGACACAAAAAACTTCTCCAAGGTTGATTGTTAAAGCTCCAAAGATGATTTTTTATAACAAGAGTAGCAGTTCAAAGGCATTGGGTGTCAGTAGTCAACAAAATATTCTCAAGAAAATGAAAATCACACCATCCTCTCAGATAGTGGACCTGGAAGAAGAAGAACCTAAAGAGAAAACGAGCATGGAGATGGTGGAAAGTGTAACCAATAATGAAGAGGTTGGTACAGGAAGCATGCCACAAAGTGAAAGCAGCTCAAGGGTTTTCAGCAGCAAGAAACATGTATTTAGCAAGACACCTGGGGCAGTCTACCGATCCAAAGAAGACTTAATGAACCAGTATGTTGTGAAGGGAAGCATGGCCAATAGTGAAATAAGAGTCTTGTTTCCCAAGGTAGAGAATATCTCCTAGCATAAGGCTTCCCTGTTCTCAGTTAGGTATGTGGAAAGAAAGACATTTAACATAGTAGTGGTAGATGATGATAAAATGTCTAAAATCAAGATGCATTATGAAAATATTGGTGCCCCAGATAAGGTAAAATTACACAGAAACACCAGTGACATGCTATATTCAGACTACCTGAGTCTGAGTCTGAAGGTTTCAATACTGACAACCCATACACTAAAATTGGATGGACAATTGAAGCAGGAAAAAGAATCCAGCAGAGCTTGGAAGACACAAGTCAAAAGATTGGAATATGAAGGCCCTCAAGGGGTAAAGGATTCTTTATATGAGAAATAAAAGATGATCCAAAGCATGAAGAAGAAGCTGAAGATGTCTACCACAGAACATCCACATACATCAGAGAATAACATCCATAGACAACAGAGCTAGCTGCTCTAGAGAAAGAAAAAGAGACATTCAGACGAGAAGCACTAGATTAGAAAGCTAAAGTGTTGCAGCTGGAAAAGGAAAAAGAAAGTTGGTCATAAGGGAAGGCAACAAAATTAGACATGGTGGCTATTGTACCTTCTACTACAGAAATTGGATCAAGCACTGATGGATTGGTTCATGCTATGTCTCAGGTTATCCTTAGAGAAGGAGATATCAAGAGCCTTAAGGGGATCATGGAAAAGCTGTAGCAAGAGATGAAAATTAAAGATGAAAATATGGCCCAATACTAAAAGGAGAATCAAGATTTGTAGGAAAGAGTGAGAAAATTGAAAACGAGGTTGAAGGGTAAAGAACTTTTGCAAGGAGCTAAACATGTAATTTGGGATGTTGTTGTTGTTGAAGCTGTCGAGTTAAGGGTTTATTTGAATTTTATAAATGAAAAAGACAACATGGCTATCACTGGCCGAAGCTGATGTACTGTTGTTAATGAGACACTGGAAAAAAAATCCCTTGGAATGAGCCCATAACACTATTAATTTGTTGAATTTTGTGCCCACTGGTGATCTTTAGACCATTGGGGTAAAGGACATAACTTCACTGATCATTTGGGCTAGGAGGATCATCGCTACGCACAATTTTCTCAAGTTGGTTCAAACCAAAGTTGTGCAAATGGAACAGAGTATACAAGAGTTCAAGGATACATTTGCACAATTGTTTATCAAGGGCCTCCCACCATTTTGGGATGGAAAAGGGAAATTATACAATCAAGAAGAATATAATTGTGTCCTCACTCAGTGCAGAATGTATCATTCAAGATTTGAAGACCTGGAAGAGAGCCTGAAGGGACCTAGTTTGGTGGAGTATTTGGCTACAAAATTTGAGATTTTAAATCAGTTTAAGACAATGAATATCAGGCTGTCGACAATGTCTTACGCTACTTGAATTGATCTGGAGATTCTGATAAAGGAAATGATGGATTACGAGATTCCTTCTGACTCACAGTGGAAGGAGATCGTGCTACTGGGAAAGACGAAATGCAGTTTTCCTGGGACCAGTAAGTAACCTCCAGTTGTCACCAAACTGGCAAGTTCGACAGGAGATCAGAGCAAGATAGATGGCACAGAGGAAGCCGAGTAGTCAGAGAGATCCGTCCCTAGTTTATGAAACATTTTTGTTTAAATCATTGTAAATTGGTTCACCTAACGAAACCGTTGGCTTGTAATTATTGTAGTCAGTTTTTAGACACTGGAACGCTTTAGTTTTAGCCATTGTAATCAAACTGTATAAGTACTAGGAGTTTTGAATGAATTAATGTTGGCAGAAGTGCAAGGGCACCTTTTTGGTTGTTTGAACTACATTGTGATTTTCTGGAGCTGGATTGAATATATATGCAGAAGCTTTTGAAGTCTCTATGAAAAGATTCTAACGGTGGTGATATGAGTTTGGTCTTCCTTCATTGTATGTATTTCCTGTGATCTTTAATTCCATTCACATTTTCTTCTGTTCAAATTGGAGAGTTAAAGGCCCATAATTCATCTTATGATGCTCTTGGCTTAAGAAATTTAAACTATATGTATTTCCTCTTAACAAATTCATAATTAATTTTAGTAATGCTCTGATGCATTTATTTTTTTTCTCTTTCTTCCTACACTCTTCTTAAATTCAATTTATAACTCAGATTCATTGCCTCATTTAGCCTTTATCCTCTAGAGAGTTATACCGGCTAATCATTCTTTTCATTCACTTTCAGAATTTTGACTCCATAGCCCTGAGTGTTTCTCCCCTTCCTTGCCAGCAACTCTATTAAAACCCCCAAAGCAAACCAAATCTAACCACTGATTTCCAAAGGAATTTCAAGTGAATCAAGAGAGCCCTCTCTGAGTTGAGCAGGCTAGTGCTTCAGCTCTAAATTAGGTTGAAACAGTTACCTATGTCATTTGTCTATTAGCCGGAGAAAATTTACAGAGTGTTAACAGACCCTTCTCTCCAATATGTCATGGTATTTGATGCCATATATTTTTCTTCTCTCTAGAGATAGTAGATATATTGTCTTCTTCATTGATACCCTTAGGAACAATAGAATTGTTACACCAAAAGTAATAGTGCTTCCCAACATCTTGTACAAAGTCCCAATCCAAACTACCCTCCACAACATCATTGCTTCTTGAATGATATTGCAATTTTCCTTTTCAAATACAATTTGCACACCTATAATGTCACTCATATTACTTATAGATATTAGGTTTCCCACCCAACTCTAGAATGTGAAAAATACCAGGGAGAGTTCTAATCCTTCCATTTTTTAGCATCAAATTAACTCTTTCATGTCCTATTTTTTTGGTTGTTGACTCATCTCCTAGGAAAAAATCACCTCCATTATACTTTTCATATTCACAAAAACACTCCTTGTGAGGTCTAGTCTTATGAAATGAAGCACCTAATTTAACCAGTCATATATCGTGATCCAAATGTGTACTTGTAGATTCCAAGTACACATCCCCTTCTAAGGAGGAGGAGGTCTTCCCTTCTGTCGAAGGAGCATCATCAGATCCCTTCCTTTATCAACATTTTTAGATATAGAATCCTTCTTATAATTCCCAACTTTACCACATTTCCAATGTTTCCTTAAAGATTATATTGGAGATTTAAATCTACCTCTATATTTAAATCTACCCCATGAAAATTTATTTTTGTTTCTATCTTGGGGGTGACATCCTATAGATAAGGCATATTTTCTCTAACTATTCATGGTTTTCCACCTCATTTATTTCAATAGTAGGGATGCCACTACCATACCAGCTTCATCCAGTCAATAGTATGGATTCCACTACCATACCATAGTTCATACTCTTTGCCTCCCTATTAAACTTCATCCAATCAACCACTACCATACCCATAGGTACACTACCAGGGTCTATAATGACCCATTTTCCTTTGTCTATAATAAGGTCCTCCATCTTGAGCTTCCATGTGTCAAAGCTTCGATCATTAAATTTCTCAATCTCGATTTTGGATTTACTTTCCATTATCTTTCACACAATAATTACTATCATAGAGCTCCCAATGAAACCAAGTTTATCACAAACCCAAGATATCCTTGCTCTATCAAGAATGACATAAACCCTAGCAAGAAAGGTATCCCCTTGAAGAAAATAACCTCACTCTGAAACCAAATGTAAGTTTAAAACCTTTGTAAGTGAATCAATGCATATAGATTCTTAAGAAAAATAGAAATAGAAACAATGGCACTTAAAGTACTCAAAGATTTGCCATGGAAACCCTAAATTGAGAAAACCATCCTAAATTAGAGTTGCACCCTTGTCTCCTTCATTATATTAACTTAACCATTCACAATACAATATTTAGGTATTCCATAGCATCCAAAACCCTAATCCATTAACCTATATTAGATTAAAACCATAATCCTTTAACCAGAATTAAATTATAATGGACTAGAAAACCACTGATCAAAAAAGCACAAAACAAACCAAAAACAAACCCAAGATTTCCTCTTAAGGGGCCTCCTTTATATCGGGATGAGACTAAGTGTACTTGCAAAAAATATAACACTTTTCCAATAGTTGTGACTCTTTGTTGGAATGTGACAACTTATTCATTAAAAGAGATGGGGATCAAGGCACATCCTTTCTACTACCATTGTCGAGGAGGCACCCTACACTAGAAAAGTTGTTGTCGATGTTGATGTGGAGGGGATGAGGGAGATGGAGAAGACCCCCATGGGATCTAGGAAGTAGTGTAGCCATTTTATATTAATGTAGTTGTCCTTATTATTATTGTTATTATTATTTCCAACATTTAGTATTGTATCCATTGGCAAGTAGTGGAGAAACCAATAATTAAATAAAGGGGTCTTAATGTGTTTGATTAGGTCAGATTTGATTGAAGGGATTTTAATAGAAATATAATGAGTAACTAAGAGTTGAAGTGATCTTGTTTTGGCCCAAATTCTCTCTCTCTCTCTCTCTCTCTCTCTCTCTCTCTCTCTCTCTCTCTCATGTTTTTTGAAGATTGTATGTGTTTATTTATTATTCCAACCACATTAATTGGTATTAGAGAATAATTTTCCTTGATTCATAAAATGACGTGGATATTCCACTGGAATAGTTCGTCACAATAGATCTTATAATATTATGAAATATTAGACTATGCAAAATAATTTTCCTTAGATCCCAGATTAATTAACTAGTCGTTTTACTTGAACTTATGAAATAAACAAAATACGAAAAAATGAAAGTAATGAGAAAAATAACACACCATCCACACAAGATATATCCTTGGAAACCCAATATGGGAGAAAAACCATCTAGAAGGTGATTCCTATGCTCTACTCTCTTTTCTTCAGTTATGGAAATGCAAGTACAAAGAAAGAGGCACTCTGTTAGGAACCAAATACCAAGATAACATAGAAAAACCTCAGAATAAGTACTCGACGCCTTGAAAAAGAGAGAATTTTAGATAATAAGCCTCTTCGAGGGGGCAACCACCTTATACACCACATAGATTTCCAAATACAAGATGATTCCAAATGAAAAGGTCTCCTTTACAAGACTGGGAGGTAATATATATAGGAGACTGGGAGGTACAATTACAACTAATGGAGCCAAGCCGACATAATAAAATAACATTACTAATGTAATATGCCCGAATTGAGGGGTAATGTGCCACTATTTAGGTCTTAGCATGTCCCTCCCCTTCAGACAAATGTTGTCTACAATGCTTGAACAATTATGGATGCTTCTGTATAAAAGACTCATCTTCCCAAGTGGAATCTTCAACAAGTAGTTTCCTCCACTTAATGAGATACTCTGAAATGGATCTATTCCTCAGTTGGAGAATTCTTGTGTCCGTGATAGTTTCAGGCTCCAATATGATTTTTCATTCCTCATCAAGCTCTGGAAATATAGTTTGAACTGGGATCTTGTCACCTATAACCTTATTTAAGCATGAAACATGGAAAACTATGTGTACTCGTGAAGATGCAGACAACTCCAATTTGTATGCCATAGTACCAATCTTTTGCAACACCTTATAAGGGCCATAGTACTTTGGTGATAATTTATTATCCTTCTTGGCTTGCTTGAGGGACATCTGTTTGTATGGTTGTAGTCTTAAAAACACCCAATTCCCTACTTCAAAACTTCTTTCACTACAATGTTGATTTGCTTGTTGTTTCATGTGATTTTGTGCCATGATCAGGTTGTCCTTTAGGATTTGGAGAACTTGTTGTTGATGCTCGATGTGATCTTCCACTGCTTGAACCTTAGATTTTTATTTTAGATAAGAAGTGATGGAAGGAGGGTGTTATCCATAGAGTGCCATAAATGGTTTCATTTTAGTTGCAGTATGAAAGGAAGTGTTATACCACCATTCTGCTAAGGGTAACCATTTGAACCATTGTGTTTGTTTATCAGAGACAAAGCAATGAAGGTATCCTTCCAGACATTTGTTCATTATCTCGGTTTGGCCATCCCAAAAACATTCCTTCTTGACCCTATGGTAGGTTTTCAAAAATCTTGAGTGCCCTCCTACCGGAGAGGTGTGCAATTCCAATAGTACCTTTTGTTTGATTTGGTATTTCTTACATAAATGTAAGCGATCTTTGTACCATAGTGAATCATTTTTCCATGTAAATGTATCTGATGCACTAGAATCCTGTTGCAACATTTGAATGAGATTCCACACATTTTCTTTATTCTTCCATTCATCCCTCACTTCTATTATCCAATCGGGTTGGATGATCGAGATAGTACAGAGAAAGGCCTCAACATATTCATCCTTTCTTGAGAGTGCTTCTGCCACAACATTTTGTTTCCCTTTTTAATAGATGATTTAAAAATCATAACCCAATATCTTGGTCACCCATTTTTGTTGTTCTTATGAATATAGTCTTTGTTCCAAAAAGTATTTAAGACTATCATGATCTGTTTTTACCTTGAAGTGCCTACCTATTAGGTAAGGGCACCATTTCTTCAATGCATGTAGTATTTCTATCATTTCCTTCTCATAAATGGATTTGTGTAAGTCCTTTCCCTTGAGTGGTCGACTTTCAAAAGAAATGGGCCTTACTTCTTGCATTAGAACAACACCAATGCCATTTCCCGAGGCATCACATTCCACAATAAAGGTTTTTGTGAAGTCTGGTGTGGTCAAGACAGGAGCTTTGCACATTACCTCTTTAAGTTGTTCAAAATCTTGAGTTGCCATTGGAGTCTATGAAAATGCATCCTTCTTAGTTAATGTCGTTAAAGGTGTCACTATTCTTCCATAGTTATGAACAAACTTGCCGTAGTAACTTGTCAAACCCAAAAATCCTCTAAGATTCTTTAATGTTTTGGGAATCGGATAGTCCATCATGGCCTTAATATTGTTAGGGTCTACCTTGACACCTTCATGAGATACAACATGACCCAAATATTCTACTTCTTTCACCCCAAAGAAAATTTTGGATGGTTTGGCATATAGTTATTGCTCCTTTAGTAGTTGTAGCACCTTGTCAACATGTTGCACATGATCCTCCCAAGAATTGTTATAGATTAGTATATCATCAAAAAATACTAACACAAATTTTCGAAGGAAGGGATTGAAAATGGAATTCATCAACCCTTGGAATGTGGAAGGTGCATTTGTAAGGCCAAACGACATGACCAAAAATTCATAATGGCCTTCATGAGTTCGGAATGTTGTTTTTGGAATATTTTCTTCTTTCATTCTAATTTGATGATACCTTGAATGGAGATCCAACTTTGTGAAATAGATTGCTCCATGTAGTTCATCTAATAATTCATCAATGACAAGAATGAGAAACTTATCTTTAACAATGATCTTGTTGAGCTCTCTATAATTTGGACACATACCCCATGAGCCATCTTTCTTGAGTACCATTACCACTGGTGCAGAGTAAGAACTTTGTCTAGGTCTAATAATGTCATCCTCTAACATTTCTTCAACCATTAGCTTATTTTCACTCTTCTGGGCATAAGGGTATCTGTAAGGCCTGATGTTAGGAGCAACAATCCTAGGAATTAGGTGAATAGAATGGTCATGATTTCGAGTGGGTGGAAGACCATTGGTAATATCTTCAAATACTTTGGAATGCTTATCAATGTTTCCTTGGAGATCTATGGGAATAGATGGCTTAGATGTTTGAACATTTAGTGAGCATAGTTGTGCAATTACACTCTGATGCCCGTTTTTCAATAATTTTGTCATGCCATTAAATCTTATCACCTCACCGGGTTTCCTTGTGGTACCTCTTAACTCAATTTCTTTTCCTTCCAATGAAATTTTCATGAAAAGTTCTTGAAAATTAAAATCTATTCTTCCTAATGATTATAACCATTGGGTTCCTAGTACGACATCAACACCACCCATGGGTATAGAAATCATTGGACTATTCATTACATATTCCCCCATAGTAAGATTGATCTTATTGCATTTTCATAAGCAATTGATAGTTCCTCCATCTGCAATCATTACTTGAAACTATGACATTCGATATACAAAGAAATTGAGAGATTTGGCTAATTTATAGTGAATGAAATTATGAGTACTACCAGAATCAATTAGGACTATTACCTTTATCTTTTTGATATATCCTTCGATCTTGAGGGTTTTAGGAGTGTTAATTCCAGCCAATGCATTCCATGATATCATGGGAGTCAACTCTTCAGAATAAATCGCTTCTACATTTTCATCTTGAGATGGTTCTTGTTCTTGTTCTTGTTCTTCTTCCTCTTCACAACCTATGTAGAATAATTTATTCTCACCACAGTTATGTCCCTTACTATACTTGCTATCAAAATGAAAGCATAAACCTTTTTCTTTTCTTTCCTCCAATTGTTGAGGTGTCAACCTTGTAGGTTGAGGTGTTTTAGAAGAAGGAACATTATTCTCTTAATACATGTTAGGAGTGGTCCTTCTAGTAGCCATAGCCTTATTTTTACTTTTAAAATTTCTTGCCACTCTAAATGCATTCTCCAATGATTTGGGTTCCCAAAGGAGAAACTCATGTTGAATGTTATCCCTTAAAGTTCCTATGAATAAATCAATCAAGTGCTCATCTGGAATATTTGTTACCTTTATATTCAATCTTTGGAAGTTCTCAATGTGCTCTGTAACTGAACCCTTTTTCTTGAGATTTATCAATTGTCTAAAGAAGGTATTCCTCCTTGTATCCTCATAGTGTACTATCATTTCTTCTGTGAAAATTATAAAAGTGACAAGTGATTTGTGAGAACAAAGCCATCGATACCACACAAATTGATTGGGTTCTAAATATAAAGAAGAAATTTGTACCTTTTGTGTATGTGGCACATCATGTAGATCAAAGAATTGCTCTATCTGAAGTATCCATGTGATTGGGTCCTTGCCATCAAAATTCCTCATATCGATCTTAGGAAAGTGATTGGTCTTCAACCCAAAGTTGGAATTTCTCCATTCTTGATTCGTCTTCCTTGTGTCCTCATCATGAATTTCATGGGATACATTTTCACTTTCAGGTGTCCTCTCTATTAGGTAATTTTTTAATCCTTCCATGATCTTCCTTTTTAAACCATCCATCATCCCTTGTAGTTCATATTTTGTTATTGTCTTCTTTTGTAAATCATTTATGTCCCTACGCATTTCTTCACCTTCATCAAGAGTCCAAGAGGATTGTCTGGAGGCTTATTTGGTGTATAATTTCCCTTTTTTGGTGGCATGTTGGCCAAGTATCACTTTTAAAACTTGATTTTGAGGTGGTTCTGCTAGATGATCTTTCTCCTGTTGTATCTCCAAAATTTCGGTCCTTCTGGGTATGAAAAATTATTTTTTGTAGTTCTCTGATATTTCTTCTCTGCAATGCTACAGATCTGATCAAAATTGGGTGTGCCAAGTGGAATTTATGGTAACTTCCCCACAAATTTCTGATTTTTTTCCTTTCCTAGAGGTCTCACTTGTATAGAGTGCCCCGTACAAAATAATTGATATACAATTATGAAAATTGTACCACAAATACTATAGAATGCCCACTATCCAGTGAAACTGGTCTCACACAATTTGGATACTCTAGGAATAATTTATGATTTTTTAACCCAGAACACCTTGATCTGTCTACTAAATATCCTCCAAGGGGTTCCTTCTGAAACATCGTAGAAAACAAATTATAGAAAAAATGCCAAGGTATCTCAGGTGTAGCAGTGAAACCCCAAGACCTTGAGCTCTGAAACCAAATGTTAGGAACCAAATACCAAGATAGCATAGAAAAACCTCAGAATAAGTACTCAACACCTTGAAAAAGAGAGAATTTCATATAATAAGCCTCTTCGAGGGGGCAACCTCCTTATACACTACATAGATTTCCAAATACAAGATGATTCCAAATGAAAAGGTATCCTTGGTATATATAGGATACTAGGAGGTACAATTACAACTAATGTACCCAAGCCGACATAAATAAAATATCATTACTAACGTAATATGTCCTAATTAAGGGGTAATGTGCCACTATTTAGGGCTTAACACACTCACTGTGGAGTTTCCTTTGATATTGTGGCATGTATGGATACTACGAAATATTTCCCTCCTATGTTATGCTCTCAAAAATACCACTCCTATATTTTATGCTCAGCTATGGAACAAGTCCAATGCTAAAGAATGGAACCTTTTATCTTCCTAGTGGCTTCGTATTTAATATAGCCCAATAGTCGTCTAAGGTTAGGGTTTTGAATTCTTCAACCCTCAATTAGTGATCAAGTTTGGACCCATTAGAATATTCTTGAAATTACACGCATGGCTAGCCCCACATGTGTGAGTAATGGGTTCTGACGTGGCATCCACTCATACCTTGGTGGTCAACTTGGGGGAGGCATCAAATTTGCATACGAGCTCCGATTGAGGTGATGTTTGCACCAATGGAAAGATCTCGATGTGTAGATCAACATTGAGGATGCAGGAACAAGTTACAAATGATTTGACAAAAAAAAAATCATTTACTGCCTAAAAATGGCTACGGAAGGTTCTAGATCGAAGTTTTCCAAACTGTGGTCTGACACTAAAATGGCCTTGCAAGTTGATTCCTCCAATTTTTTCCAACCAGAAAGTACCAAGATAGATGAAAAATTATATGATGATCCATTCCAGATCATTCTTGGACATTGACCTACACCTATCACAAGACATCCTCCTTAGTAGATTTGGTATCCTTAGTTTCTTAATATCAATCTACACTTATCACGAGGCCTGCTCCTCGATAGATCACCGCTCTTGCAAACACTAAGTGGTTGGAGGCTTGCTCCTTCACTTCTATAAGTTTGATTTAATCTCTACAGTCAAATTCAAATAATTTTTTCATACTCCAAATTTATTGCATTGGGTACTCAAATTTATGGCATACTTTAGCAACTTGAATCTTGGTGGATCTACTACATGGTGCCCAACAAAGATAAACCGACCTTTGACTGCAACTCAGAGGTTTCTTCACTGCGACTCTTCCATCTTGCTACTGAAACATTACAAACATTAATCCAGGCCCTAAACCAACTAAAAGGGCCCTCATCGGATGCTCTAGAGTATATATGTTTAGAGCCCAAGATGGATGGATGGTGAACATATTGATGCTTGGATTCAAATTTAATCCATGTATTTTGACTCTTAGCCTAGGTTAACATATGCAAAGAAGATAGAATGGGAATAAATGCATCTAGGTGATATAGTGTTGGATTGGTGGTATAATCTTCACAATTGTTCCACCCTCTATGTGAAGCTAGGGGAGGTACCTATGGATTAGAATCATTTGACCCCATGGATGTAGTTTTGTGAGGCATTAAGGTAGTGGTTTTACTCACCCATGATGTATTATAATTATTTTATGGTGTTGGTTTCATATTCACCAATTCTTAGGTTAATCAGTTCAAGATTATATTACTCAATTCACTAAGCTCTAGGTACAACTATCTATCATAGAGCTAGAAACTATTATCTATAAAAAATTTATTACATGTTTCTTTCCTCATTTACACACCAAGGTTGGAATGTTTGACTATGACAATCTCAGTCAAGCCTTTGAAAGAGAACTTGCAGTAGAACAAAAGTTGGGGAAGTTCCCTCCATTTTGTCTTCATTCTTCCTCTACTTCTCTCAATTCATCTAACCCTTCTTGATTATCTCCTCCACCTGTAATAACCTCCCCTCCATTGCTTGGCACAGTCTTGTATTGCAATGTTAATCTCCTCCCAAGACCCTATTTTTTAAACAATGAGACACATCTCCTTCACACCTAACCTCTCAACAACCCAAAAATATCATCAAAGTCTCAAACCCTACCACCCTAGATGTAAACATGGTCCTTATGACTTGCCATTATACCCCAATTGATAAAGAATCCTTATTTACCCATAATTCCTATATCAAAGACTTATTTTACTCTCTCATCTGCAATAATTGCAGACAAAATAATTTGATTTCAACCTTTGTTGTCTTTAGATTAAATCTCCCCACCATTTCCAATCCTCACCTATACCAATTGGGGTGGGTCACAAATAATGGAAATCATTCACTGGTTAATCATCGTTGCTTGGTCACAGTTGTTATAACTTTGTTTCAAGATATGGATGAATGAAATGTTACTCCATTGGATTGTGTTTCTATCATATTGGGTTGTCCTTACTAGTTAAATCGCAATCCATCTATGATGTAGGTTTGAATAAGTATTCTTTATTCCAAGGTGACAAGGGCTTCAAGTTTACGTCTCTTACTGACACAATCCTACATCTCCTTACTATTCATGCAATAATCAAGTAGGTATAACATAATAAATGCCTTCATTTATGTGTGGTGCATCTAATAAAACCAAATATTGTAGTACAACAGGTCCTTGCATCCCTTCAAATTTTGTTAGATGATTACTAGGATGTGTTTGAGGAGCCTCAAGGTTTTCCCCTAAAGTTCAAGTTTGAACATACAATTGATCTAGTTGTTGGGGGGTCACTTCCTAATGCACCTACTTACAATTTATCACATGCTAAAATTGAATAAGTGGGGAAACAAATGAAGAAATCTTTAGAGATTGGGCACGTTCAACTAAGCTCTTCCCCATGTGGCTCTCCTACCTTCATTATTCTAGAGAAGGAGTAGAATAAATGGTGCTTAGTAATGGATTAGAGGGATCTTAACAAAATCATTGTCAAGAATATGTATCGTGTTCTAAGGAGTGAGGATCTATTGGATCATTTGGTAGGGGCTCACTATTTTACTAAGTTGGACCTCCAAGCAAGATATCATCTAGTCCATATGAATACTAGTGACATTTAGAAAACCACATTTAAAACTAAATTCAGCCTTTGATGGTTACGTCATTCAGTTTAGCCAATCCTCCAACATTTTTTATGAAGTTCATCAATGATATTTGTTGGCCACATTTGGTGATGTTGCGTTATCATTTACATTGGTGACATCTTGATATTCAACAAGACTTGGGACAAACACCTCCACTGTGTCCACACCATTTTGGATCTAGTATGTACTCACAATATGAAACTGAAAATGCATGGATCTTTGTTTGGACAATCTATTGTTCATTATTTGGGATTTATTATATCCCATGCATTGATTAAGGTTGGTTGTCATTGATGTCAACCCTTGAAGAAAGCCACATAGCACAAAGGTTGGGTAATGGACCCAAGATTGTTTGATGTAAATATGACTCATTATTGTTTTTTCATGGTTGATAAGAAGTAAATATGGATGAACTCCAAAGTGGTCCCCTTATGGTGAAAGCCCTCATGGGAAGACGCTTTGTGGAGTAAGAGAACCCATGCTTAATTTTGGAATAATGAGATAAAGGATAGTGAATTTTTCAGGGAAACTATCCTAGATGGACAATGCTTGTCATGCCATTTCCAATGGTACGTGGAAAATCACATAACTCCTCATGGTTAGAGAGTTATGACCATGAGAAGTTGGAGACCCCAGGTTTGGGTAATGGACCCAAGTTTGTTTGATGGGTAATGGTATGAGTTGTGATATATTTTCAGATAATAATATTCTATATGGATAGTACATGTCATGCAATTTCTGGTGGTATGTGGAATGTCACATAACGCCTCATGGTTTGAGATTTATGGCCTTACGAAGTTGGAGGACCCTCATATGTCATCTAGAAGCCCCAAAAGGTCAAAGTAGTCAAAGTGGTTTAAGAGATTTTAAAAGGTAAATAATAAAGTGAAGTAATGAGTGTATTATAATTCAAAGTGAATACAAAATAAATTATTTCAATAATAAATTTAATGGAGAAATTAGAAGTGGGTTAACCCTAAAATAAGGAAACTGGGGCCAAGTGACCTAGAATATGTTTTTAAGGGAGATACTTGGAGAGTATAAATAAGAGGCAAGGATCTCTCATTTAAGATACACTTGAGAATATTGAATATCTATAGGTGTCTGAGGTAACCAAGTATATCTAACCCGAAATTCTGAGGGAAGGTGAAGAAAAGAAGGCCGAAATGCAAGGAAGGATAAATTCTTTTGATGGTGCTTTCTAAGGTATGTTATTTACAGGTCATCTCACCATTTTCGCTATAACTGTTTTTCTATAATGATTCAGACCGTGAAATTTTTATGCCATTGAGAAAGCATATCCAATTATCTGTGGTAAAAAAATTCATCTTGTGGGTCGTTGTATTTTTGGATTTACACTCCGTGGAAAATAGGGTTTGTGGCTAGTCCTGAAATTAGTCAAAAACAGGTGTTTCGGGTAAAAACATCATAACTTCTTCATAGCATATCCAAATTCAGTGAAACCAAATGTGTTGGTTAGGGTACAATCTTTAGTATGTTGTGTAATAGTTTTAGATCAATTCAACAAATATTTCATGCAGGGCACGCTCTACAAGGTCTCTCTCTAGAATAAGCCAGAATTAAGCAAGGTATGCCATTTTTGCTATAACTCCTTTTCTGAGAGGTTCCAAGTAGTGACACTTGGAGGAATTGCATAAAACACACCGAAGAACATTGTGTATCAGTTTTAGATCTTTATACATTACAGGTACAAATTTATGATTACTTCAAGTTAGGGTTGTTGACTAATCCAAAACTAGGCACGTGAGACTAAAGAAAAGTTTGATGAAAATGCTAGTCTCTTGTTGTTAAAGTTAAAGAAGGTTTGCAGGAATGTGATCATATACACCAGGTCTATTACAAAGCTACAAATCAAATTTGTATGATGAAATTGATGAGGTATTTTGGTTGAGGTACATGTTGAGTACATGGTTGAGACAAGTAGTTGATGAGTTGGCACATACATGAGGTGTATAGTTGATGATGTTGGTACATATTGATGAGTCATGGCTGATGAATAGTTGAAACACATAATTGGTACATATTTATGAGTCATAGTTGATGAGTATTTGACACACATGATTGGTACATACGTGGTACATGGTTGGATGCACTTGTTTATGGTACAGGTTGATTACAGGTTGTTTGGTACATGTTGGTGCATGGTTGATGCACTTGTTTATGGTACAAGTTGATTACAGGTTGAGGTACAAGTTGATGCATGGTTCAAATTTATTGGTGCATGTCTACAACGGTGTATCTCATAGTGATAGTGTGATAGTGGTTCCATCATTCTACTTCTACTTCAGGGCGGTTGGATGGGGCAAGGAAAAGTGGTTGTAGCCACCTTCTGGTTGTAGCCGGAGAACATAGGGGGTTGTAGCCTCCTTCTGGTTGTAGCTAGAGAATTGGGGAGTTGGAGCTTCCTTCAGGTTGTATCTTGAGAAACTAGGGGGTTGGAGCCTCCTTCCAGTTGCAGATGGAAAACAAAGGAAGTTGGTGCTTCGAATGAATGTAATTCTTCAAGACATATAAGAAAAAGAATTCCATGGTTTTCTCCCGATTTGGGTTTCCACGTAAAACACCGGTGTACCGTGTATGTGTATGATTGTTCATTTGTTCATTTCTTATTTACTTTGTAGTTATTGGATGATAATGCTTCATTGATATAACACTTGGATTATATGGTTAAAAAGGATTAAATTACTCTATTATTGATTTTCCCTCTTTCTCAATAATCCAACAATTGGTTTCAGAGCCAATTCCTTAAGGAAACAGTTTAACCACTGGAAGGAGATCATGGATTATTCTGAGAATGGAGTACCAATGTTTAATGGTCAAAATGGTTTTAAGTATGAGATGTGGAGCATAAGGATGGAGGTATTTTACAGGCACAGGGACATTATATTTGGCTATTAGTTGTTACAGGATATGATAGTTCAAAAAGGGAAAAGACTGCAGCCAAGAAGAAATTGAGGAAAAATAACAAAATAGCAATGGATTTCACCCGGGAAGGATTACCTAATCCGGTAAGAGAAAAGGTTGGTAAATGTTCATCAACAAAAGAACTTTGGGATAAGTTACATGACATATATTCTTCACCCATCAGAGATTCAGAAAATGTCAAAGAAGATGCAGAAACAAATCAAGAAGAATTATGTTCACCATGTCAAGAAGATTCATAAGATGAAGAGTACATAATCACCAGAGGTATCTTGTTTTGTGTTAATTGTGAAAAACATGGACATCTTGAAATAGAATTCCATGAAGGAATCGAGACACGAAAAATAATTGAAAAGGAAGAAAATTATGAAGAAGAATTGATTAGTGTTTTAGATGAACTAAGATAAGAAAACAATTCACTCAAGAAAGAATTGATGAAACAAAAGGAAAGTTGTCAGATTTTTGAAGAATCCCAATAGGTCATGGAAAACTTAAGAACTCATCTAGAAGAAGCCATAAAGATCGAAGAAAATCTTGAATATCAAAAGCAGTGTTTGGAAACCAACATAGCATCACAAAAGGAAGAAGCGGAAATGAGAGAAAAGACATTGACAGATCATCTTAAGGAAAGAACTAATGATCTAAACCAGCTTGAGGCAGAGTTTGGTCAAGAAGAGAAAGGACTTGAAGAAGAAATAATCACATTAAAAATTCATCTTGAAGAAGCGAAAAGAATAGAAGAAGTCATGAAGTCTCAGATAATGAAGAAAGAAGAAGAGGTCGAGAAGCTTGAAGAAGAAGTTGTCACATTGAGAAGTAAAATCGTCAAGCTCAACACGAACGTTGAAGAGACAGAAACATCCACATCAGTTATAGAGAATGAAGAGAAGCAGTCTAGGTTGCTAGAAAAGAAGAATGAAGAAAATAGAAAGATTTATGCAGAAGTACTCAAAGGAAGGAATCATGGTCAACCGGAATCTAAGAAAAATATTAAAGATACATCTTCAAGGGGACTGTTATCGCACGGTTTGTAGGAAAGGTTTAAGGCAGCTTGATTCAAGGCTTAAAACTGGCGTAACAGGAGCTTCCCCACCCACTGTCACCTCGATGGGGAGCTCTTTCTATTTAGGATGGCTGGTCCAAGGGAGACGTCCCTATGTAATCTGGGTTTTAGAAGGGCTAAAGGATAATGGATCAAG
>ML798718.1:90393-103845 GCA_009831015.1 Picea engelmannii | reverse complement strand
GTTTACAGTCAGCGTTGGGAACTCAGTTGAACTTAAGCACAACATATCATCCCGAAACAGATGGGAAAACTAATAGAGTAA
The DNA here is from genome assembly GCA_009831015.1 of Picea engelmannii. Lineage (NCBI taxonomy): Eukaryota > Viridiplantae > Streptophyta > Pinopsida > Pinales > Pinaceae > Picea > Picea engelmannii. Next base: position 103,764 of record ML798718.1, on the reverse strand, counting down.
ATTAGGTTATGGAAGACATGCTTAGGATGTATGTTATGGATAATAAAACCCATTGGGAGAAGTACCTACCTTTGGTAGATTTTTCCTACAATAACAGTTTTCATAGCTCCATTGGAATGTCACCCTATGAAGCTCTGTATGGAAGGCCATGCAGGACATCGTTGAGTTGGGAAAGTTTATAAGACCGAGTGATAGTAGGGCCATAATTGATTCAAGAGATGGAGGAACATGTGATTCAGATTAGGCAACGACTAAAGGAAGCATAGGATAGACAGAAAATTTATGTTGATGCACATAGGACTGACCGAAGTTATAAATTGGAAGATCAAGTTTTCATTCGTATCATGCCTAATAAGAGTACCATTCAGTTTGGGAAGGGGAAAAATTTGTCGCCTCAATTTATAGGACCGTTCAAAATCCAAGAGAGAATTGGTCCAGTTGCATATTGTCTCATACTTCCACCCCACTTGCATAAAAATCATAATATTTTTCATGTATTTGTTCTACGTCATTATGTTTCTTACTAATCTCATAAACTGAATTGGAAGGAATTGCAGGTATCGGACGCGAGAACCCTCATGGTCGAACCGTTACGCATATTGGACCGTAGGGTCTGACAACTCAGGAATCGTCTGGTAAACCAATTTAAGGTTCAGTGGGACAAGTATATCCCATGATCTGCTACTTGAGAGGATGCAGAGACCTTACAAAGAGATCATCCCTCACTTTTTTGACCACCTCAGGAATATGTTTCCCAAAGGTTGGGTGTATGTAATGCCACCATTTGACTTAGATAGCTAGAATTACTTAAGGCCTAATCATATTTTATTTTCTATTAACTGTGAAACTATTAATGATACACTTCAAATTTTAAGACATATGGACCTATGTGAATGTCAATTTTGTGAATGTTTATCATTATTTGAATTATGATGGATATTATGCAATCTATTTCTAACTTGAAAATTTTGACATTTAAAGTTTTTGGTACGTAGATACCGAATTGAGGATATGATTAAATGCATTGACATGATGATAATGCATGGATATGTATGAATTTGTGCTATAGACTAATCTGTAGATCAATGGGCTATGAAATAGCCAAAAGATAATGATATTAAAAGGTTGATGTCGTGAACATCGACCGAGAAACAATATGGTATGAATATTTGTATGTGAAATTATGTTGGTTCAAATGCATTTCTATGATATGTGGACAAGTGCAGGTTTTTCAGGTGGCGAGACTGCTTAAAATTGAATATACGATGAAAAAATTCCTAGCAACACAGTGCCACTATATGGTCCATGATGGGGTGTTGACCCTAGTTCTATTAGGAGGGGTGGAGGCATTTCCCACCATGTATCCTCTGAAACCTGAAGTCATGGGAGGACGATGTTAGCTCACTCTCCCCTAGACGTGTGATGATGACTTCCAGTTTCCTTCTAGGGAGGCTTGGTCAAGAGAGTTGACACTTCCGCTTACGGTTTCTATCTACGAGTTCTATCTGGAGTTAGGTAAATATAGTTGATTCTCCAAGATAGTACAACAGAGGAAGGATAGGGATGGAAGATGGAAGTAGGTTAGGGAGGAATGATTACTAGAAGTAGTTGAGAGTGTGTGGGGTTTTCACCTTATGGTAGAATTTCTTGATTTGCTCTTTTTGAAAAATATGTATATATGTATGTTTATATTTGCTTAACTGAACTACAATTATCTAAGTGAATGTTGTTTGTGCTAAATTATTATAATTAAGGGATTTTGAAAACATTTTAAATGGTCTACTATCTTTTATGAAATGAATGGTCTTGTTGATTGGATTGGACACATACAAGAATTCTTTAGGTGTGATCATTATTGTCATTAGTACATGTGTGAGTCTTGTATGTGCTAGCTACACATGCATGCCTTGCACATGTACAATAGTATGTATAAGTGTTTTAAATTGACGATGTTGTTTATTTGATGTGGATGTATGAATCATGTGTCATTACCCTTGTATTGTAAATTACTCTAACTTCGTGACGAAGTTTCTTGAAGGGTGGGTGTATATATCAGCCCAATTTGATTATTTATTTATCATAATTATTAATTTAAATTTAATTAATTAATAAAATAAATTCAATGAGTCTTTTATTATTTTATTATTAAAAGGTAGGTGAAGTAATTAATGAGGGGGATAAGGTTGTTGGGGGAATTAATGAGGGGATAAGGCAGTTGGAGAATTGAATGATGGAGGGATTTGAGAGAGGAGGATAAGGAAGAGGGGAGAGGACTTGGAGAGGGGTCTTTTTGGTTTTGGGGGGAAATTTGGGGGAAGAAGAAGGTAAGGAAGAAATTCTAAAAGAGAGGGGAAGAAGGAGGAAATTGGAGGACAAAGATTTTTTTGGAGAGATTTTACAGGGACACTGATGTTGATGGGAACTTTGGGCTCGGGGGCCAGGAAACTGCAAGGATTCCTGGAGCTAGGGAGCTGGAGAGGTTGTTCCTAGTTGGCTCGGAGGTTAATATTCAGTTGGGAAGTTTGGGAAAGCACAAGAACAAGTGAACCAGGGGCTAAATCAACCAACATGCAGGTCAAGGTATGTATTTTATTATGTTGTTTACCGATTTATTCCTGGTATAAAGAAAACCATGAAAGCAACCATAAACTAAATTACAGTTATTTCAGTAAAAGATAACAAAATATGTTTTTATTTTTATTTTTATTGAGGCCCTTAAACAAGAAGGCATTACATATACCCATTTCAAAAAATGGTGCTACCAGTAGTGCTCTTTTTTTTCTAGAGTTATAATTACAAAATTTTGCAACTGTCATTTGTAAAGTTATAAACAAAAACCTTAAAATCAACCTAAAAAAAAAAAGTAGTGCCCACAACATCGCCCCTTTTTTGGGGGGTTTGAAATTACAATTTGGTCGAAATCATGGTGTCGACAACCAATACCATTTCGAACAAAAACCTTAAAATTGACCATTGAAACTAAAAGTGATGCTACTAGTAGCACCCCCTTTTCTTTAAAGTTAGCATTACAACTTATTTGAAACCGTGGTCTCGACAACTAGTATTGTTGTGAACCGAAACCACAAAATCAATCTCCAAATTAAAACACGGTGATATATATAAGCAAGAAACAATCTAAAACAAAAGTTTATTTTAAGAAACATTTTTTTTATAAATATTTTTATATAAATAAGCATTTTAATTGAAAAGACACCCAAAAACACTTAAATTATATAAATTAATTAATTAATTAAAACAAATTAATTTTATAAATAAATAATAATAATAATAATAATTTAAAAGAAAAACTAAATTTTATAAAATATATTAGAAATTAAAAAAAAAAAAACCAATTTTTAAAAAGAATTAGAAAAATATATATTTAAAAAATACATAATTAAAAAATAATAGATAATTAAAAAATAAATAAAATTAGGGCCTCCCCCAGGGGTTTTAAAACTTGTCACTTTCATGGAGTGATGGTCTTAATTTATTTTAAATTTAATTTCTTTGGTGGTGGTGGTTAACGTCCACTGAAACTAAAATTGATCAATAAAATCTTTAAAAAGATAAGAGATTACTTTAACTTTTATATAACATTTACAATTTAATATTTTTAATTTATAAAAATTATTATTTATTGTTTTAATTTTGTTTATTGTTTTTTTATAAATATATTTTATAATTTATAAAATTCATTCATTTTATTTAGTTTTATTTTTGTAATTATTTTTTAAATATTATGTATTTTCATTTAAATAGAAGGAAAAAAAAAAACACATTTTTTTTCCTTCTTATTTTCTCTATGTATTTGTATTTTATTCATTTATTTTAGGATTTTGTTTTAAATCATGTTGGTTTTTTTAGATCGTGATTTTAAAAACATCATAATTTTAAGCTCAAAACAAAAAGTAATGTGTTATTTGTAACATTACATTTCAATTTAGATGATGATTTTGAGGTTTTGGTTTACAATGTTACTAGTTGTCAAGGCCACAATTTCAAACAAGTTGTAATGTTAACCTCATGTAAAAGAGGGTGTTATTGATAGCACTATTGTTCATTTCAGAGGTTGATTTTAAGGTTTTTGTTTAGAATGATACTGATTGTCAAGACCACAATTTCAACAAGTTGTAATTTTAACCCTGAAAAGAAGAGAGGCGATGTTGTGAGCACCACTTTTTGACTTGAGAGTCAATTTTATGAGGATTTAAAGCCATGGTGGAAAATTGTTGGAATTGTAACCTAAAAACAAAGGGTTGCTTAAACCACTTTTTTATTCAAGGGTTGATTTTGGTGTTTTTGATGCGAAAATATGGGTTTTGAGAGCTAGAGTTCTCATTTTGTGGTCACAATTCTCATGAAGTCGATAACCATGTTTCTAGCCCACATTGTCTCTCTTAAGTTTTAGACATGGAAAAATTTTGGTTATATCCAAAATGGTTAGTGTCCAGCCATAAGGATAACAAGTGGGTGGGAGCCAATCCTATCTTAACCTTCATGTTTTAAAAACATAAAAGTTTACTATTCCATTTCCATTTTATCCCTCTCGATACTTAATAGATGTGAAATTAAGATAAATTTATATTGATTTTAGAAATAACACGTTCACACAATACCTTTTAATGAAAAATGTGATGTATTTTATTCTAGTCAAAACTCATATATTGAAATACTTCATTATAAATAAATCATGCATGAATAATAAATAGATTCAATTAATTAAAATTAATTATTATTCTTATTATTTTCATATTAGATACGTATCTTTACTTTTAGTATTATGCATTTTTGTGGTGGAGAGAATTTCTTTGTCATTATCAAATTTACATATTTAAAATTAAAATAATAATAATAATTTAATTTTAAGATCATAGTTAAGTTAGACATCAATTAGTGTATGAGACCCCTTATTTGTGGGACAAGATACCCCCTCTGCACAATGATTTGATTATTACAATATGAGGAGATATATATACTCTACCCCTTTAGATTTGAACCTATAATTTTTAGAAATTAATTTTTTCTTTAACTATGAACTATGAAGTTGATTGAAATATAATAAATTATTATCCCTTAAACACAGAATAATCATTTTATCTAAAATTAATAAATTCCAAATTATATATATTATTCAAAATTTTATAACCACGTATTTTGGTTTGATAGATTCATTGCTTAGGAACGTTGTGTGACAAACCTGACCAAAGTTGGGTTGGTGTGAAATAATTTTACTCCATCCCCTTGCCTTCATAATCAATTATATATTGTTTTGGCCTTTCTGTATGCTTGTTCAAAACGGGTAGATGTAATTTTTACTGCATCTCTATATCATCGAAAAATTCGTAAATGTAATCATATAATTATATGTTTTATGAGAAGTATATGTAATTTTTAACCTATTAAATTTAAATATAGAATAATGATGGTATTTATAAGATGTATTTAATAAGATCAATATGTTTTTTTAAGTGTAAAAGGTTAAAGTGTAATTAAAAAATATTTAGTTTTATATATGAGATTAAGTTTGGATGTTATTAAAAAGTATGTAGTTTTATTGAAGGTAATTTTGGATGACTAAAGGGAAATTGTTTTTGTTTTTTTATACTATCTAAGTTGGAATTATCTTTTGGTCTTAGAGTAAGATCTAAAATTGCTTCTAATTGGCTAAGACCTCGTCTTCCTTAGACATAAGGAAACTGGGCCCGATACCAAAATACATCTAGTAGGAGTGAAAGTCTACCCCCTTATGGATCAACAATGGATTATTTTAGGTGGCATGGTTTGTCTTAAATAACGGTGATGAGTCAGTGCGCATTTATGGATAACAACAAGTGATAATTGTCTCACTGTTAATTGACAACTAAATAATGATAAATTTTACCACCTTTCAAGAAAAAAGTTAAATTACGATAAATTGGTTTTCTTGTTGATACTATCTAAATTGAAACTATCTTTTGGTTTGAGAGTAAGACCTAAAATTGCTTCTGGTTGGCTAAGGCCTCATCTTCCCTAGACATAAGGAAACAAGTTAAGAGTCCAACACCAAAAGACATCTAGTAGGAGTAAAAGTCTACCCTCTTATGGACCAATGATGGATTATTTTAGGTGGCATGGTTTTTCTTAAATAACGATGATGAGTCAGTGTGCATTTGTGGTTAACAACAAGTGATCATTGTCTCACTATCAATCGGCAACTAAATTATGATAAATTTTACCACCTTCAAAGTATATAAAAAAAAAAAACATGTTTTTAAAAAATTATATTATAAACATCAAAATATATTTTTATAAATTTTAAGATTTACCTATTTAATATTTACAATGGTTAATGTTATATAAAAAGTTTAACTCGTTAATTTAATTTTAAATTTTAAATTTAATTTATTGATACAAAGTTTAAAATTTGATATATTAATTTAATTTCCAAATTTATTTAAATGAAATAACTAACTTAGTTTTTTTTTTCAAAGAAAAAAGTAAAATAATTTTATTATACATAATAAAATTATAAAAGTAAATGTTGATAAGCATTTAAGAAGTTATTTTTAGCCAACTTATACAAGGCTAATTTAGTAGTCTCTATATTTATAGATAAAAGTCTCAATTTATTTAGATTTAAAGAAAAAAAAAAGTCTCATTTTTATCTATAATCAATCATTTAGAATACAAAAATAAGAAAACATTTTTCAGACCAAATATATAAGAGCACATCAAAATTTGTATATTCTTCTAGAAAATTAACATTTTTTACTTCAACTTAAGGTTCATGAAGATATTATGTCGAATGATCTAGGAGTATTTTTCATTATGAATTTTTAGGTTTCTTTTTCCAATGCTAGTCCATCTTTAGATCACTGGTAAACTTCTTTGTTCATGCTCATGTAAACATGTTCAAAGGTGATGTGAGAGAATATTATATTGTTCCATATGATGTCTTGAAATAAAAGTTGTAAAGTAAAATTTTGCAATGTGAAGGTGTTTTTAATCCATTATATAATCAATAGAGAATCCTCATAGATTTGAAAGTTAAAAAAACTTTTTTCACAAGTCGAACATAGAATAAGCATGAAAACTAACAATTCAAAGAAATTATTTGTTTCATTTCCTATAATAACAAAAAAAGGAATTTCCCATAATAACAAAAAATATTATAATAGATATGAATTATATTAATGAAGTTTCTTTGAGAGATTTATCGTTTCATCAAAATTATAAATTGGAGAAGTGGAAAGTTGATTATTAATCAAACAAACTTTACATAACAATTAATTTAATTTAAAGTTAAATTATATATATATATATATAATAGTTAATTATAATAATATAATAATTTATTTTTAAGGTCACGGCCAAGCTAACACATCAAATTGGTGTATGAGATCCCCTTGTTTGTGGGATAAGGGATCCTCTTCCGCTCAGCAATTTGATTGGTAAAGTCTACGAAGGTATACATACCCTACCCCCTTTGGATTTGACCCTATGACCTCTTAAGAGGAAACACATGTTCTTAACCATTAGGCCCACTCAGACTGTATATGATAACAATGAAACTTTTCAACACTTATTTCGAAGCTTATAAAAACAATTCTATGATGAATTCAAAACCTCCAAACTATGTTTGGAGGATGGACTAAATGACAAGGAACATTTGCAGGACCTATTTACAAGTTTGTAAATTACCTAGTTTACCATTAGTTTACAATTTAAAGGGGTCTCTTATGTAAAATCATCTCCTTATTAAAAACTTAATCTTTTTATCAATATGAATAAAGATATTAAAGTGAAAATTTGACAATATTTTAGTGAATTTTGATGTGGTTTCACTTTTTTTTTTAAGATTCTAATTAATGAAGGTGTCTCTTATGTAAAATCATCTCCTTATTAAAAACTTAATCTTTTTATCCATATGAATAAAGATATTAAAGTGAAAATTTGACAATATTTTAGTGAATTTTGATGTGGTTTCACTTTTTTTTTTTTTTTAAGATTCTAATTAATGAAGCACTTCAGGTTATCGATAAGATATTAGACAAAGGCACTATAGTATAAATGTGTTTAAAATCAATATTTTTTAGTTACCTAGGCAAGATATATGAGTAGACACGTGGAGTGGTAATGAGGTATCCACTTCTTTCCATTGTGGCCAATTTATTCAACAACATTTTGATGAAAAAAATGTTATTTTTATCATAGGCATGAGAAATTGGATAGATTAGTGTATTTTAATAATCAAATATAGTACATTAAGTTCACTATGGAGGTTGAAGAAAATGGAAGCCTTCCTTTTCTTGATGTCTTAACCATGAAAAAACCAATTAGGTTTATAGGTGTCACATACCCACTACGGAAATCAATTTTTTTCGTCGATTTTTCAACGATCAGAATCCCCGAAGTCCTATGGGGCTTAGCGCAGGCTAGCTTTTTATTGTTTCCACCTCCATGTGATTGTCGGTTATGACCACCGATCAAACAACTAGGCACCTTGTCGCGTTTCGTGACTCAGTGATATAAGCAAGTCAAGTCTTTCGACTCTACAAACCCCGAAACTCGATACTCGAGTTCTTGTATGAGATCCAATGGCTCTCGATATCTTGGATCCAACGGTTTGGATCTTTTCGGAGTTTTGTGAACCAGGAGTCCACGATGCAACGACTCCAAAACTCTTGTCACTCCAATCCCCGAATCCCAATATGGGGATTCGTGTAGGAGTTCAATGATCCTCGAGGATTTGGATCCAATGGTCCACAGGATTTCAGGACATTTCTCGAAACTTCTGACCGCTCACCACGTGTCTCCTCTGGTGGGCAGCGACGACCTTCAACCAAGATCAACGGTCGTGATCTTTTCGGGATGATCAACGGTCACGATCAAATCCCGTCTTTCCTTAACCTCATTCACACCACACACCATTTCGGGGTTTCGGTGATCGAAATTTCACGACTTGCAAAGACAAGGGTTCTTGCCCTTTGGTTTCCCGGGTGCCGAAATGTCGAAGTGATTACCAGCAACCACATATACTCTATAGATGGACGGTCCAGGTACTCCCATGGATCATGGAGTCTACAGTCCTGATCTCTTCATTTCTTGCAAGGGTAAAAAGGGTCGTGGCATTAATGTCTGCGTCTCTTCCTCAAATCTAATGGTCATTACAGACCTTGGATCCTCCGAAGGGATCATGTTCGTGCATTGCTTGCAAAGGAGGAGTGGGGTCAAGGAACTATCATCCACATTCCTTCCCCACATCCAACGGTTGTTATGGACCTCGGATCCTCTGAGAGGATCTCATCCGTTAATCGAGACTTAAACATATGCTAACATTTCAGGAGTTCACCAGTCGAAATTTCGGGACTTATCAATCACGAGAGTCCGACCTCTTGTCAATGGGACTCCCGAACTCCCGATTTGCAAAATCCTGATGGGATCTTCCTTTCGGGATTCTCCCGAAATCCTGGATTACTGCCACGTACCCTCCCTCAAATGGATGGTCCTCATTGTTTTTCAATTTCGCAACTTGCGACCCTCAGTGACACAAATCTTTTGTCAACTCGAATCCCCGGTATTCGAAATACCGATGGACTCTCGATCTCCGCCACATGTCCTTCACGGATGGATGGTCTAGATTGTTTCGCGATTTCGCGACTTGCGACCCCCAGTGATGCAAATCCTTTGTCAACTCGAATCCCCGGTATCTGAAATATTGATGGACTCTCAATCTCCGCCATGTGTCCTTCACGAATGGACGGTTCAGATCTATATCGGGACTTTCACCATGGAGTATCCCGATCTCTTGTCATCATGACTCTCGGAATCCCGAACTCCGAATCCCTGATATCGACTTCTCTCTCGGGACTTTTGCCCTTGTTCACGAGGGCTCAACCCTCATGCATCTCCTAATAGATCCAACGGCTGTCGGGTTTTCTAGCTAAGATTTGACAACGCAAATTTGTCCCACGTCATGCACTCTCCCACTACTCTCTAGACGTGGAAAAACCAACGGTCCAGATACTCCCACAGACCTTGGTGATCTACGGTCCTAATTTCCTCGCTACTCACAAAGATAAAAGAAAAGGGGTAAGGCATGTAATTCCCTTGTTTCTTCCGCCAATCTAACGATCGTGAATGACCGTAGATCTTCCAACGAGATCTCGTTCATAGATCGATACTTATCCCTACGCTACTATTTCAGGATTTCAAGAGGATCATTCTTCCTCGTACAGGGTTTCTAAGACTTGTGCATTCAAGTCCTTTTTCCAGGTTCTTGGTAAAATTTTCCAAGAAGGGTATCTTTGTGGAGAGATCTATTCTGAGGCATTCCTGGAGACAGATAAGGGGAAACAAATTCCTGAGAAAGGACTGGAAGTCTAACTTGGTTCAACTTACGCATAAATAAATTTATCTATCAACATAAGCCATGCGTGGTTTTTCTGTTACAAGCATACATCTACCATTTCTTATCAAAACACTGCACAGACAGTCTTATACTGTAATCATTCACAATTTCACAGTTTATGAGCATATATATCAGCATATGAATTTCAAGATGCAAGATGTAAAACACTTATCAGAAATAACACTAGAAGTGAGTGCAACTACTGAGAGGGGTGCTTGTTTCCACCCAACCATAGGCTCAACGACTCCCAACGGATTTACCACTAGCCACCCTCAAGCTGAGACCACGATGCTGCAAGACTATGTCTCGGTTTGCCAGTGACCGAGAACGAGGGTTACTCTCCCCCTTCTCTGCTATCACTCACTATGCGTATCTCCATAGTTCTCTTCCTCCCCTCGCGTCTACCCCAATCGCTTCTCCCTCACGCCTTATCCTCTTGTGAGGTTGCGTGTGGCGCGATTTCCCTCACATTGGTTAGGCCTGACGGCTCTACGGATGGGCGGTTCACCCCCCCATCCCTCATTAATTCCTGAGGAGCCATCTACCTACCAGCCTGCGAGACATTTAATTCAGGGCCAGCGAGCCGCTCTTCGTTCTCTGTGCCAGTGAAGTCCAAATACGGTATTGTTTTCAGTGGAAGTTATCGCCACCATTCTAGGTGCCTTCCACCGCCTTTCTCCAGCCATCGTGGTCACTTTTTCAGCATATCCCCTCTCAGCAGTCCTACAATATATATTGATAATATTATTCACATTCATCGACCTTTTCCACAAGGTCCATTCACATCATACATTCATATTTCTGAGTTTTCCATAGTTCTTGGCCAGTCCAGTTATTTTTACAAACTGGGGGAAACAGGGTGTTACAATTCCCTCCCCCTTAAAGGAACATCGTCCTCGATGTTCTTATCTATTAACATGAAATGCATGTACGGAAGTAAACAAAATCGGATATGCCTCTTTCATGGCATCCTCCATTTCCCATGTAGCCTCATATGGGCCAAAATGTTTCCACTGCACCTTGACCTGTGCAATGGTTCGGTTCTGGAGTGGGGTTTCCTTTCTGTCTAGTATGCATTGGGGTTCTAGTAGAAATTCTCCCTCCGGTTCCACCTGGATCACAGACCAATCAATTATATGGTTAGCATCATGTACATATTTCTTCAATAATGAAACATGGAAAACATTATGTGCTTTTACTGTGGGAGGAAGTGCTAGCCTATAGGCTACAGGTCCCACTCTATCTAGAAACTCAAAGGGTCCACAATACCGAGGTGCCAACTTGGCACAAGCTCCCATTTTCAGGGAACTCTTCCTGGGCCTAACTCTGAGATATACATGATCTCCCGCTTTGAACTCTCTTGGAGTTCTCTTTTGGTCGGCATAACTTTTTTGTCGGTTTTGAGCGACCTTCAGGTTTTGTTTTATCTGAGTCACATATTGTTCCATTTATTTCAACATGTTGGGTCCAAAAGAAATCCTGTTTACGGGATTACTCTAGCTGACTGGAGTGTTACACGGTCTACCATAGAGGACTTCGAAGGGACTCATCTTTAAGGATGCTTGGTAGCCGTTGTTGTAGGTGAATTCTACCAGTGGCAGGTAGTCTTCCCACTTCTTGGGTTGATGCATTACATGCATTCTTATTATGTATTCAAGTATTTGATTCACTCTTTCTGTCTGTCCATCGGCTTGAGGGTGATAGGCGGTGCTAAACAACAACTTGGTCTCTAAACCAGCCATCAGTGACTTCCAAAAGTTGGAAGTAAATTTCGTATCTCTATCAGACATGATCTCTTTCGGCATACCATGCAGTCTGAATATCTCCTTCATGAATACCTGGGTGATATCGATTGCTTTGCAAGTTGATTTGACAGGGATGAAATGAGAAGACTTGCTCAATTTATCCACCACTACCATAATGGTGTCGTTCTGTTTGGTTGAGGTTGGTAATCCAGTAATAAAATCCATGGAGATGGTTTCCCATTTCCATTCTGGGATCGGTAAAGGTTGCAATAATCCTGCTGGGTGTCAATGTTCTGCTTTAACCTGTTGGCACTCTATGCATTTGGATAAGTACTCGGCTATGTCTTTCTTCAATCGAGGCCAATAAAATTGTCTTCTGGTGGCAGTGATCATTTTCTGGTATCCTGGATGACCGGAATAGGGTGTTTTATGTAGTTCATCCAGTATGAACCTCTTCAAGTCATCACAATTTGGAATATAAAGTCTATTTATGTAAGTGAGCAGACCTCCTTCGGTCATCTGGTAGCCTTCATATTTTACTCCGGTGGCTTCTTGTTGTAGGTACATGGCCACGGTCTGGATGAAGGGATCTATTTCTTGTGTGTTTCTGATTCTTTCCTTGACTTCTGTCTCATAGGTGCTCACCGCTGCTAGGTGAATTGTTTTCATACTTCTGCTAAGAGCATCGACCACCCTATTTTCCTTTCCTTTAATGTGTTTGATTTCGAAATCAAAATCGCTAAGGAGGGCCATCCACCTAGCTTGTCTAGAATTGAGATTTGGTTGATCAAACAGGTATCGCAATCCACAGTGATCTGTCATAAGTACAAATTTTCTTCCCAGGAGGTAATTCGTCCACATTTTCAAGGCATGCACTATGGCAACCAGTTCTAGATCATGGGTCACATAGTTGACTTCATGCTCATTCAATTTTCGGGATTCATAGCAGATCACACTTCCTTCCTGCATAAGGACTCCTCCGAGCCCTTCCTTACAGGCATCTGTGCACACGAGGAAGTCAGCTTCTGGATCGACGATCTTTAGTACGGGTGCATGGGTCAGTAGATGTTTCAGGGTTTGAAATCTTTCGTCACATTTCTGTGTCCACAGGAATTTTGTCCCCTTCTTCTGGAGGGCAGTGATTGGACAACCAATCTTGGAGAATCCTTTTATAAATCTCCTATAGTATCCTGCTAATCCCATAAAGGATCTGATATCCGAAACATCCTTTGG
>ML798718.1:71293-88862 GCA_009831015.1 Picea engelmannii | reverse complement strand
TTGAAAATCATACCTTCTATTTCCACTACTGAAGCTTGATGGTCAGCTTGGTTATTATCCAAGGCTGCATAAATTTGTGGCACACTCCTAGCCACATCATTGACGGTAGTAGTTTCCTGGATGTTATAAATCCTCCGACTATTCTGTTGTCGGTGTGGACAGTCTCTCGGGAGATGTTCTTCTCCGCAACCCCAACATTTCAGAGGTTCTCTCTTGGTGTTATCCACCTTCACTAGTATAGGTCCAGAAGTTTTATTTCCACCCAATGAGGGAAAGTTCTGTTGGTGTACACTTCGGGCTGGAAAGTTCATTCTTGGGTTCTTCTTGTAGTTCTTAAATCCTAGGGATTTGATCCCCTTTTTCTGAAATCTTGAACTATTCTTCGGTTTCCATCCTTCACGAGGTTCTGCTCGATGCCCAAATTGTTCATGACAATAGGTTGCCTTTCGAATAGTGCCTTCTAGGGTCTTTGGCTCATCAAATTCAATTATGTTCCGATATTCCTTAGGTATTCCACTGATGAAGCGTTGCACCTTTTCCTTTTCTGCTTTTATATAAGGTACATACCTCAACAAGTCGAGGAATCTATTGACATATTCTTCTATAGTAAGTTGTCCTAGTTTGAGTTCATAAAACTCTTTAGTCTTTTCGTCGAAATATTTTTCCGACAGATACTTCTTCCGGAAGTACTTCTCAAATCGTTTCCAAGACAGGTCCTCTTCACGAACCCCTTTCACATTCTTAAGGTCTTCCCACCAAATGGAAGACTTTTCGTTCAAGTTGAAGGTAGCCACTCGAGCCTTCATATTTTCTGAAAAGTCATGGACTCTGAAATACTTCTTTAGTCCAAGTAGCCAGGCCTCTGCTTCCTCTCCCTTATTTATTTCACCATCGAAGGAGGGTGGTTTGGCCTTTCTGAATTCTTTGGAAATAGGAACTGGTTCTGCTGCTAGAAGAGCCTTCTGAATCGCCAGCTTCATTCTCAGAGGAATCACTTGGCATTGGTCCTTTACCTCTGGGGTGGACCTTTTTCGAGGTGCTCCTCTTAGTGTGGCCACTGATATGACCATGTTTCTGAGTTTCAGGTTCATGCTGCATTTGCCTTTGTAGATCGGATAAACTCTGTAGTAAAACTGCGTTAATTTCTGTTTGCTTTTCTTGTTCTTTCATCATCCTTTCATTGTCAACCTTGCAGCTTTGTAATTCGACCATGAGACTCCTCACAGTCTTGGCTAGATCTGGAGGGGTCCCTACTGCCCTTCTTTCGTCAGACTCTTCATCTCTATTGTGGGAGTCGTCTCCCACCTCTTGGTGAGTCACCATTCTCTGAGTCTATAAATTCCTGTGGCTGATCGTCCGCTTGGGTGCAAAGACAAACGCTGGTTGTTAGTCAATAGTTAGATACATTTTATAACCATGGAAAATTCATAACTCTTTCGCATGCATACACAGTCAGGTTTTCATTTTGGACTTTGACCTTTTTGAATTAAGAGGGTTAAGATAGAGGGTTACTCTTTGTAAGAGTATTTTGAATGGAGCTTCTACACAACTCATTCGTGAGCCCAAGCAGGCCGAGTGCTGTAACCATGCTTTGATACCAATTTGTCACATACCCACTACGAAAATCAAATTTTATCGTCGATTTCTCAACGATCAGAATCCCCGAAGTCCTACGGGGCTTAGCACAGGCTAGCTCTTTCCTTTTTCCACCTCCATGTGATCGTCGGTTATGACCACCGACCAAATAACTAGGCACCTTGTCGTGTTTCACGACTCAACAATATAAGCGAGTCAAGTCTTTCGACTCTACAAACCCCGAAACCCGATACTCAAGTTCTTGTATGATATCCAACAGCTCTCGATATCTTGGATCCAACGGTTTGGATCTTTTCGGAGTTTTGTGAACCGAGAGTCCACGATGCAATGACTCCAAAACTCTTTTCACTCCAATCCCCAAATCCCGATATGGGGATTCATGTAGGAGTTCAATGATCCTCGAGGATTTGGATCCAACGGTCCACGGGATTTCAGGACTTTTCTCGAAACTTTTGACCACTCACCACGCGTCTCCTCTAATGGGTGGCAGCGACCTTCAGCCAAGATCAATGGTCGTGATATTTTCGGGAAGATCAACGGTCACGATCAAATCCCGGCTTTCCTTAACCTCATTCACACCACACGCCATTTCGGGGTTTCGGTGATCGGAATTTCACGACTTGCAAAGACAAGGGTTATTTCCCTTTGGTTTCCCAGGTGCCAAAACGTCGAAGCACTTACCAGCAACCACATATACTCTATAGATGGACGGTCCAGGTACTCCCATGGATCATGGGGTCTATGGTCCCGACCTCTTCATTTCTTGCAAGGGTAAAAAGGGTCGTTGCATTAATGCCTGCGTCTCTTCCTCAAATCTAACGGTCATTACAGACCTTGGATCCTTCGAAGGGATCATGTTTGTGCATTGCTTGCAAAAGAGGAGAGGGGTCGAGGAACTATCATCCACATTCCTTCCCCACATCCAACGGTTGTTACGGACCTTGGATCCTCCGAGAGGATCTCGTACGTTAATCCAGACTTAAACATATGCTAACATTTCGGGAGTTCACCAGTCGAAGTTTTGGGACTTATCAATCACGAGAGTCCGACCTCTTGTCAACGGGACTCCCGAACTCCCGATTTGTGAAATCCCGATGGGCTCTTCCTTTCAGGATTCTCCGAAAATCCTGGATTACTTCCACGTATCCTCCCTCAGATCGACAGTCCTCGTTGTTTCGTGATTTCGCAACTTGCGACCCCCAGTGACACAAATCCTCTGTCAACTCAAATCCCTGGTATTCGAAATATCGATGGACTCTCGATCTCCGCCACGTGTCCTTCACAGATGGACGGTCTAGATTGTTTCGAGATTTCACGACTTGCGACCCCGAGTGACGCAAATCCTTTGTCAACTCGAATCCCCGGTATCCGAAATATCGATGGAATCTCGATATCTGCCACATGTCCTTCATGGATGGATGGTCCAGATCTATATCAGGACTTTCAGCATGGAGTGTATCGATCTCTTGTCATCAGGGCTCCAGGAATCCCGAACTCCGAATCCCCGATACCAACTCCTCTCTTGGGACTTTCTCCCTTGTTCATGAGGGCTCAACCCTCATGCATCTCCTAACAGATCCAACGGTTGTCGGGTTTCCTATCTAAGATCTGACAGCGTAGATTTGTCCCACGTCGTGCACTCTCCCACTACTCTTTGGACGTGGAAAAACCAACAGTCTAGATACTCCCACAAACCTTGGGGATCTACGGTCCTGATTTCCTCGCTACTCACGAAGATAAAAGAAAAGGGGTAAGGCATGTAACGCCCTTGTTTCTTCCGCCAATCTAACGATCGTGAATGACCGCAGATATTCCGACGGGATCTCGTCCGTCGATCGATACTTATCCCTACGCTGCTATTTCAAGATTTCAAGAGGATCATTCTTCCTCGTACAAGGTTGATAAGACTTGCGCATTCAAGTCCTTTTTCCAAGTTCTTGGTAAACTTTTCCAAGAAGGGTATCTCTGTGGAGAGATCTATTCTGGGGCATTCCTGGAGACAGACAAGGGGAAACAAATTCCTAAGAACAGACTGGAAGTCTAACTTGGTTCAACTTACGCATAAATAGATTTATCTATCAACATAAGCCATGCGTGGTTTTTCTGTTACAAGCATACATCTACCATTTCTTATCAAAACACTGCACAGACAGTCTTATACTGTAATCATTCACAATTTCACAGTTTATGAGCATATTTGTCAGCATATGAATTTCAAGATGCAAGATGTAAAACACTTATCAGAAATAACACCAGAAGTGAGTGCAACTGCTGAGAGGGGTGCTCGTTTCCACCCAACCGTAGGCTCAGCGACTCCCAACGGATTTACCACTAGCCACCCCCGAGCTGAGACCACGATGTTGCGAGACTATGTCTCGGTTTTCCAGTGACCAAGAACGAGGGTTACTCTCCCCCTTCTCTGCTATCACTCACTCTGCGTATCTCCAGAGTTCTCTTCCTCCCCTCGCGTCTGCCCCAATCGCTTCTCCCTCACGCCTTATCCTCTTGCGAGGTTGCATGTGGCGCAATTTCCCTCGCACTGGTCAGGCCTGATGACTCTACAGATGGGCGGTTCACCTCCCCATCCCTCATTAATTCCTGAGGAGCCATCTACCTACCAGCCTACGAGACATTTAATTCGAGGCCAACGAGTCGCTCTTGGTTCTCTGGGCAAGTGAAGTCCAAATACGGTATTGTTTTCGATGGAAGTTAACGCCACCATTCTAGGTGCCTTCCACTGCCTTTCTCCAGCCATCGTGGTCTCTTTTTCAGCATATCCCCTCTCAGCAGTCCTGCAATATATATTCATAATATTATTCACATTCATCGACCTTTTCCACAAGGTCCATTCACATCACACATTCACATTTCTGAGTTTGCCACAATTCTTGGCCAGTCCAGTTATTTTTACAAACTGGGGGAAACAGGGTGTTACAATAGGGTATTGAGAAAGAAGATTCACACTAAATAAGACCTTGATGCCAATTCTCATCGCCATCTAATGTAGAAATTAGTGGTCCTCAACACGTTATCAATGAGGGTGCTTAGGATCTCAAATGATGAACTTTTAGAACATGAGAAACTCCATCTTCTCAAGGTTTTCAAGGATAATGGTTACAAAGAAAATCAAGCTATGAAGGCCTTCCAAAATGCATGTAAAGAGCACCATAATAAAGACTGAAATCAAAACATCTCCAAGGTCCTCTTACCCTATGTTCAAGAGACTATTAATAGGATTGCCAAAGTTCTTAGGAAGAAGAATATTGGGGCAACTTTTAATCTCTTAACAATGATAAGGAATTCCCTAAAGTTTGTTAAGTATGGTATCAATAAGACATAATGACAAGGTGTTTACATGGTTTCTTATTCGTGTGGAAAGCCCTATACTGGTGAAATTGGTCATTCCATAAAAATCAAAGTCAAATAATAAGCAATGAACATAAATCATAATCGGTTTTGTACCTCAATATTGGATAAATGCAAAGATAAGACCAAGCACCATTTTTTCTTTGAAGATACTAATGTCTTCGCTAATATCAAACACTACTCAAAAAGGAAATTCAAAGAAGTAACTATTGAGATTGAAAAACATCCGAAAGGGGTGGTGGGAGCAGGGGAGTCTTCATGATCTCATAGGAATAATGGTAGCCTCCTTCACATGTGGACTTGGTCAATCTACAAATAAACATGAAAACGTATATGCTCTCTTGTGCGGTCTCACTCTGGCCAAAGAAGCCATGTTAGAGCTTTAGTAGTCACTGGAGACTCAATGGTAGTCATCAAGGCAATGCTTGGGAAATCCTCCCCTTTGAGAAGTAAACTAGCTACTCATCATTGCTCAAGCAAAAAATGAGGCTAGTTACTTCTCCAAAATCTCATTCTTCCATGTCAAAGGAGAGTTAAACATTGAAGCAAACCATTGGGCTAAGAAAGCCACTGAGCTTAGCTAAGGAATGCATTATAAAAATGGGGTGTATGATCAAATTTTTATCTCCTAAGGTATGGATTGAAAGGCACGCCAATCACATTTAATTAATGCATGTTCGAAGTCTACACATATCACCTTTGTGGCATTGGGGTGGAAGTGTCGAGGACATTCCATATCCTCCATCGCATGCAAACCTTTACTATGCTTATGGTTTTTGAATGCCAAAAATTTGAACAACACTCGCCTTGTGGAATAATGGAGAGGTTGTGGTCTAGAATTACACATAAATTTGGTTGGCATATTGGAGCACCCAACCACCTAGTAATAATTTCTTCTATTTTTGGGTTTTCTACTGGCAATTTCATTTCAAATTGGAACAGATTCCATTGAAATGTGGTGGAAATTGGGGGTAAGGTGTTGGATGAACTTTTGAAGTTTTTCCTTTGTGTGGAAGTGAATTTGTATTTTAGTCTCCATTGTATTTGTCTTGTTTTCTTGTTCTTTGTATACTCATTATTGGGATTTCCCTTCGCGGAAAATTTAATGAGGAAAATTTGAGTAATTTTGATCTTAGGATAGACTCTGAGCTTCTGTAGATTATTGAGGGGTCTGGCGATGCCTCCTCTATTTTGTTGGACATAGTCTACTACATAGGTTTTAATATCCAATTTTAGGTTCAATTTGCAAGGAAACAAACAATGGAGAATAGAGATGTGTTGGAATTCCAAAGAATACTGTGAACACATGAGTACTTCATTCAGTCCAACAAGAGCTTATTTATGTTTATGACTTATAAAGTCCATGAGAATGAGCATCGTTGCACTTTTCAGTATGCAACCATTATGAGCTTATTGGTAGAACAAAAACAACAGATTGATATACTTGAAGCAGAATGTAATATGCTTCGAAATTTGGCTCTCAACCTCCACAAGGATACTTTATCTACCATTTCAAACAACAAGGTTTTAGAAAATTTGGTTCAAGCTTAGCGCAAGGAAGATGAGCTTTTGTGGGTTATTCAAGGGTCTGGCGATGCCTCCAATGTTTCTTTGGACATAGTCTACTACATAGGTTTTAATATCCAATTTTAGGTTCAATTTGCAGGGCAACAAACAATGGAGAATAGAGATGTGTTCGAATTCCAAAGAACACTAGGAACGCATGAGGACTTCATTCAGTCCAACATGAGCTCATTTCTCTTTATGGCTTATAAAGTCTGGGACAATGAACATCATTGCACTTTCCAACATGCAACCATTATGATCTTATTGGTACAAAAAAAGAAAAGGATTGATATACTTGAATCAGAATGCAATATGCTTCGAAATTTGGCTCTCAACCTCCACAAGGATACTCTATCTACCATTTCAAACAACAAGGTTTTAGAAAATTTGGTTCAAGCTGAGCTTAAGGAATATAAAAAGGTCCATCAATTGAAGGAACCTATGGAAATTGATAAGCATAACTCCCCTCCTTTAGACGTTGGCCAGAAAGAAGTAAATAACCTCCAAATATTCTGGTTTTTTTGGGGGGTTGTTAGGATTTTAAGAGATTTTGATATTATGCTACGGAGTGAGACTCAAGGGAACTCATGATGAGGGGTTTGATATCTTAATAGCAAGATAAAAATAAAATTAAAAGTAACATTAAAAATACAATTAGAAATTAATTTAGAAGTAAAATTACGATGAAGTAAAAAATTAAATTAAAGTTTTACATATAAACCTAAAATTTAAAATAAAATATATAATATAAAAATTGGTAGGCCAACTTTATTAAGTTATATGGAGTTGATGTATAATTTGGAGTTTGGTAACTCATTAATAATATATATATATATATATATATATATATATATATATATATATGCTAGCAAGGAATGCTAGCATTCCTTTTCGAAGACAAGCTAATTCATCCACTAAATTGTGTGTGCGAGTTACGGTTTAAGTTTACTAAAGAACTTCCCACAAGATAAGCAGTTTAATGTGGTTATGTATGTGGTGAAAAAAGTTATTAATCACGATATTCTTTGGGGTTACTTCAATGGTATAGTTTGGCTAGCAAGGAATGCTAGCCTCTTTGAAGACAAGCTAATTTGTCCACTACGTTGTGCATACAAGCTATGGTATAAGTTTACTAAAGAACTTCCCACAAGATAAGCAATTGAATGTGGTTAGGTATGTGGTGACAAAAGTAATTATTCATGGTATTCTTTGGTGTTATTTCAATGGGGCAACATAGAACGAGCCACCTCTTTATGGAGGAGGTGGAGTTTTACATTTAAATAATGATCACAACTTCAAGTTCAGAGCAAGCTTAGGACATGGCACAAATAACTATGTTGAATTGAGTGCTCTCAGACTTCTTTTATTGTTAATAACTGCGAAAGTCAGAAATTCATATTAGACTTTAGATTTTTTTGTGACTCACAGGTTATTATCAAGTGGCTTAATGGTGATTCTTGATGCACAAATCTTATTTTAATTCCTCTCATGCAGGAGACAAGACAAGAAGGTTGAAAACTCATCTGGGCCATGTTACATTCACTCACATATATAAATAAATAGATGTTGAAGCTAATGTACTATCAAAATATGGAATTAGCATGCCTTTCAGTTCCTTGTTCATAATAAAAAAGGATGTAGGCCACACTTCATAATACTTTCATCCTCCATTCTAGGAGTTGCCCATATAATATGGTTGTATGTATGGTTTACCGTTTGTTATATTTGTAGGTTTTGGATTTTTGAAGGTTTTATGTTTGCAGGGTTTATCCCCTCCTTTCTTATGTTGGATTATTATCACTAAATAGGACTATGGGACACTACAAGAATCAAAGGACAGATCTATAAAGGGGTTGATTCCTTTTTTTTTATGATACTAGTCCTAATAAAGACAAGAGATGGATGTGTGATTAGTTATTTGGTATAGATATCTTGATGTATACATGTTATCGATAAAATTTATAGTTCTCTTTTATTGAAAGTTTGATGACATGCTCTAAAAAAATGTAACTTGTATTTCATATAATAAAGTTATCATTTTTTTCATGAAAAAAATATTAAATATACAATTAAATTGAAATTAATTTTTTTTAATTAAAATGTAAATTAAGTTAAAACATAAAATATAATATTCAAAAGTTAATTTTTTAATTAGAATTTGTTTTAAATAAATTACATATTAATATTAATATTAATACAAAGTAAAAATTAAACATTTTTAATATTAATTATTTTTAATTAAAATTAAAATTTCTTTATATAAATCGTTTCATTTTTAATAATAAAACATATTTATTTTATTCAAATTATCAAAATTAAAAATAATTAAAATATTCCATAAACATGGACACTTTCAACCCAAAAAAATTAAATTATATATATATATATAACAAAAGTGTAAACACAAAGAAACAAAGAATTCATATCTTTTAATTATATGTTATACTAATGCCTTGAGCTCTCTCCACCTTGTGCTCGTCATAATGTTTATCATAATTAAAAACAATAGTATTGTTATCATAAACTTTGTGATTGAGATTTTACTGCAAAGTAATACTATTTTATGTTTATTTTCAAAAACTAACATCCTTGAGAGAATGATGGTCCAAATATAGAATTAACTGCAAAGCAAATGGCAAAGTGAAGTGACATCTTCATGAAGGAGAAGGCACTGGAGAGGTGACGTGGCATCTTTATGAAGATAATAAAATGACAAGGTGACGTGGCATCTTTATGAAGATAATAAAATGACAAGGTGACGTGGCATCTCCATTCATTGACATCCCATGGATACCTGGTTCAAAACCTGTCTCATCCACTCGCCTTTGGTTGGCCCATCCTTTTGCGTGTCAACTAAGGAAACTAACCCATGAAGAGGACGTCCCACCCATTATAATATTCCCTCCCCCTATTTATAGTTCTGGAAGAACCGACATATCTTAGAATTTATTTTGGTCCCACGTGGCCTTTCATAGCAGGGTGAGTCGGCCAGATAGATTGCGATCCCTGGCAGTCACTCATGTGGGACCCACGTAGGATAACCCGCCATTGCGGCGGGCCCACTCACATTCGTTGAATCAAATAAAATCTTTTGTCGCTGAGTATGAAAATCAATGCCCCGACCTTCGAAAAGTGATGCCCGCAGATTCGGACTCCTCCTCGACATGACGACCCCACACCTTCAACGGCAATGATAACAAGGCAGAACTCGACCCCTTAGTTGCTTACGTGTCCGCTTCTTATAGGTTTATCGCTGGCCGCAGTTCCTTAGTGCAATTCGCTTTTGCCGACTCTATTTCTTCAATATATAGACAGATAACAAAGAATCTACACATTAACTGTGGTTGAAGCCTTCTCTGACCGCGGTTAAAGAACACAAATATCTCCTCACTTAAAATGGAAAACCTAATGTTATCAATAACATAGTTTTATTAGACAAAAATCATCTAGGAATTAAGATAAAGAAACAAAATGATGAAAAGACGACACATACATATTCAACTATAGTCACAATGTTCATTAATAGCCACTGATAAAATCGTATCTCAACAAAATAATGTTAAAACACTACTAAATACAAAAATATCAAAGATCAAGAAGATGATACAAGTCAATCATGAAAATATTTAATCTAAGATTCAAAAGGATCAACTTACCTAGATATCGTATCATTACCCAACTTACAAAAAGCATAACACGAAGAATCGTTATATCATTATCCATAATTACACAACCAAATTAAACAATAAACACCCAAGAATCAATATAACACAAAATTAAAAACATTTAAAAAAAAAACTTATAATATACCTAAAACGTATTACCATTAATAACTATATATTATTTTGGAAAGCTATCCATTTTGCTATACTGGGTTAAAGATTCAAGATTCAATGATAGAGCTCTATGAGCTTTGGTTAAATTAATAAGCTTTGATACGTAGATGAGAAGTGGTTATTGAGGAGTCTCTGGAAGTAGGATATCTGGGTTTTATGCAAAATCAAGTTTTGCTTTAAAATTAGATACTTGAATTGTGGATGAGATCCTTATCTTTGGTTGAATCAAATTTTTCTTCGTTTTGTAAATTTTAACTGGGTTATAAAGATTCAATGATAGAGCTCTGTGAGTTTTGGTTAAATTATAAGCTTTGGTTAACTTCTAGGTTATAAAGATTTAATGACAAAGTTTTATAAGTTTTGGTTAGAGTCTATTTAACCAAAAAAATGAGATTTTAATAATGAAAGTATTTGGTTTAGATCAATGTATCATGATTCATTGAAATGGAGAGGGAGGGAGCTTCATTTTCTGTAATAAGATGCTTGGAAGACAAAGATATAAAGGGTGGATGTAAAGAGGATGCAAAGAGGTCAAGAGACCTACGATTAGAGATTCCATGAAGGATTTCGAGGGTAGTGCGTCGAGGGAGGGATAAACAGACCAAGAAGGAGAATACTTAGGGGATTGAGGGGTGGAGCCAAGGACACTAAGGGGAGAATTACAAGTGGTTTTTTATTTGATAAGGATGAAGGAGGTTGAGGCACTAGAGGGGGCACTGGGAAACAAGGACTCAAGTTTCCATGAATGAAGCTAAGATGTTACTAGGATGGAAACCCTAACAACACAACTTGAATTATTAAATTAAAATTATATTTCAACAATATTTATATTCACCCTTACATGTTGTCTACATCTTTTTGGGTGTTAATCATCATATTTGAAAATAATATTTTTCATAATATAACATGAAAAAATACCTTGTATATGTAATAATAAAAATACATAATTTTTTAATGTTTATTTTTCATTTTAAAATGGTATTATAATTTTTATATAATATAGTGATGATGTCTTTTAACATCCTTTAACGCAATTCCTCAAATGAAGTAGCAAGGAGGAAAGAGGAGGATATTGTGGTGTGTTGGTTGGAGGGACACATGGAGGGGATATGTGGCATGGTTGTGCATGTGGAGGAGACAAGCAAGGGGGTTGAAGAAGTTTCAAACCATCATGGCTCAACATGTCCACTCATATCTTGACTCCAACTCTCCCAACAAAGGATGAGCCTTGACCATGGACATCAATCATTTGTAGGGGAGTTGGCATAGATGTCTTGATGAAGGCTTTTGAATGAATAATGGACATTCAAGAGTAGAGGTGGGAGTAGTGAAATCTGTAGAGATGATTATATAATAGGAAACATCTATTTGTTGATTATTTTGATCGATAGAGAGGGGGGAAATAGGGCTATATGATGTTGGAACTTTGGTCTCATCCCCCCAATCTCTAGGATTTTCTATACTCCTTTGAAATTGGGTCTCACTCTGCCAGTAAGCCAAGATTGAGTTCAACCTACACAAGGTTGTGGGTGCATAATATTTGGTTGGTTTGGAAGGAGCCTGAGATGGAGAGAGACAAGGAGTTTGGGCTTGGAGATTACAAACAAGGGTAGGTAGGGGAGGGCCAAGGAAATGCAAGGAAACCTCTAAGCCGAGTTAAAGGCACTCAAAGAATAGGGTGATGTCATCAATGGTGACAACGACAACAAAATACAATATCATATTCTCCATAGTGGTCAAACAATACGTGGAGGAAATAAAAAACATGGCAAGGGAGAAACGTGGTAGGTCCTCCAATGACAAAGTGGATGAGGAGGTAATGCCATGGGTTTCAGACATGGGTTTTTCAAGAAGTAGAGATACAAAATATTTAAAGTTGGTTGGCATGTATTAGCACATCAAGACCTTCATAGCCATGATTGTGGAAGTAAGGGACGCTCGACATAAGGAAATCCTTAACAAATTGGAGCATTTGAATAAAAAATGTGAGAGTTCAATCAATGATATCTAGGGGTTTGAGGTAAAAAGTAAGAATCTAAAAGAGATTTACAAACTAATATGGCCAAGGAAGAGGAGCAAGGCAAGACAAGAGTGGCAGTACTGTAAGATGGAGATCTTGTTGGAGATAATCAAAGAGGGTATACCCCCACCTTCATCAACATTGCTTCGAGCTCATATTTTAATAGTTAACTTAGGCCATTTTAGATTAATTTTTGGATTATATTCTCTTTTTATATATATATTAATATTACTAGTAAATCCTCTATTTAACCCAACTTGATAATCATGCCATTGTTTTTTGGTTTATAAACACTATGATAAAATATTTATATAGAAGAAGACAAACCTATAAACAATTCCATTAATCTTTTGAACATCATAACCCTAATGGATTGCTTGTAGCATCTTCTATATATTATTATTAAATAGTTTAATGAATTTAAAAAAAAAAATCCTTTAAATCGACTTCATCTATATTTATTTAATTTATATAAATTTAAATATATATTGATTATTTAAACCAACTTAATGTATATCCCCGAATGGGGTGATACTTGGCCTACATGTGTCATCAGCTGGGGCGGATACGAGGGTAATTAAAGCCCCATCAACGCCACCCTCCTCCCCTATCTAGTTGTGATGTCTAGTTTATATGAATTCCAAGGTTTAGTGCGTTGGGTCTTATTGGAGACTCAGGCTCGGCTCCTTGACATCAATACGAAACAACTAATGGCCATTACTCTTGCATTGATGGCTACCAGAGCCATCAACTCCTCCGTCCTCCTGGTCTTTCTTCCTGGTTGACCGTGAAGGAATAAGGGTGGAACCATGTCGGGCAGCGAATCTTTGCGGGCTTTCCTGATAAGGAATCAAATAGTAGATCCATGCGCTTGCTGAGGAGGCTTTGGTTATGCATATGCTCGACTAGGTCCCTCCTCATCTCAAAAATGAGGGCCAAGTGTTCCTCCGCGAGCCTGCACAATCTAGGGGAGGTGTGGTTGTCCAGGGTCTATTGCATTGGTGCTTTGGGTGAGTTGTGTCTTTCCTCCTCATTCCAAAATTCACCCCATTTGATCTTCGGGTCTGCCACGCTGGGGTCGGAAAAATTCTTGCAACAATCTGACAGGAGAGGAGGAAGCTCCTCCTCTACCGAGCAACCTGTCATGACCATCTCCTCGATACCTGCTTGTGTCGTATGTTCACTGCCAACATCCTACAAGTGATGAGGAATATCTGCCCAGTGAGGAGGAATCTCCTCCTCCACTATGCATCCTCCATAACTGGGCGCTGGGATAGGCGAGTGAGGCTCTGCATGGGCTTCCATGTCCCAGTTAGATTAGAATGGGGAGAATGGGTTGGGTTGCTGCATGGAAAGGAAGAGAGATCCATAGGTGTAGTGTGTCGGTGCCTGCCTACTTGACTGTAGTAGGTCGACTCGTGCTTAGGCTTGCCTCTCTCACGGGGCATAACGGAACCAAGCCAATGGGGAGATTAATGCATAGTGGAGAGGTTGAAAATGCTTGGGAGGGATAGAATGAAAAAAACAAAGGCCTGGGAGATCCAAAGCTTGACAGCCAGGGGAGAATGAGGGACTAAGGACAATGAATGGAGATAAGAGCAACAACGGAGAAATCCTTGTGTCATGACGAGTGAGGTGATGGTAATGGAGGCCATGAATGTCGAAGTGTTGCGAGTAGGAGGCATCGTACCAGTGCCCATAAACCAGACTTGAAGCGCCATTATAGTTGTTGGACTGTCCCAACGCTCTATCTTATGCTCAGAGTAAATGCAAGGCATGTCAAATGAGTTAGGGAGGGTGTTGGTAGGGAGGTGCTTTAACTACGTGGCACCCTAGTCAGGGGTGATGGATGCTTAGTTTGCATGAGTGTTAATATTAAAATATTATTACATCCAATAAAAATAAATAAAATAATACAATTTTTATTACTTAAATATATAAGTAAATAAAATACTAAATTTTGTATTAAATAAATATATAAATAATTTCCGTGTTTTAAATTAAATATAAATCTATATTCACTGATTTTTATTATAATATTTTTTTTAATATGTTTTGATTTTTTTAACAGTTTTTGGTTATTTCTTTTTAATCACAGACACATAAGTACGGGCACAAACAGACTTGAACTTTGGTAGAGTGATAACAAGAACTTTGGTAGAGTGATAACAAAATCCTACTTTCACTGATTTGATTAAGTACAAAATCCTACTTTCACCGACTTGATTAAGTATAAATGGATTAATGTTTTAATTTTATCATATTAACTTGTTGGGCTTAACATGTTTAGAAACATCTAATCACACTTTCAAAAACTTAAAAAAATCATACTTTCATCGACTTGATTAAGTACAATGAACCAATATTTTATTTTTATAATATAACTTGTCGAACTTAAAATATTTAGAAACGTCTCATCCCATTCTTAATAACTTAAAAAATGAGAATTGAATTTTTAATATCTTAGACACCCTAATTAATATACAATATAAAATATGTTAAAAGTGAAATTTGAATTTAGATGGGAAAGATACCAACTTCTCATTTTAAACCAAATTGACAAAAATAATTGAAAACATCTCATCATAACCTCAAACACTTAAGTGAGTTTGAAATTATTGGTACTTTACCAACCCAATCATTGTACAAGGACAAACATGTTATAAATAGTATTTCTCAATATAATATCGATATACATACACACAATATTAATAAAAGGTAGAATTCTCCATCACACATAGTTAGTATACTTTTTAACTATTTATTTATATATTAATTAATTATTATACTTTGAAATATTTATATATTAACTAATTATTTTTTATAATATTTAATCATATGATAGAAACATTATCTTATATATTAATGTAATTTTTTTTGATATTTTAACTTATTTTAAAATATGATTTTTTATATAAACTTAATTTTAAATAAAAGTAAAATATTAAAAACAATTAATTATTATAATAATATTTTTTACAGTATTATTTTTATCATGATTTTGTCATTTTTACGTGATAAAAATATTTATAATAATAAGAATCTCAATGTATGGACCAATATTAATTCTTACATATAATATACGAGTGTATATTATCACGGTTTTACCATTTTTACGTGATAGAAATATTTATAACAAGTGTTGTATGATAGCGTAATTCCTGCCAGGTTGGAATGGGAATAAATATGACTGAGTACAGACATGGGGGTAGGAAGTTGAAGTACATGTGGTTTCCATGCAGAATATGGACATACAAATTGACAAGCGGACTTGTGGACTATGTGAAATTTAAGGGCGTACGTCTATTAGATAGGTTCGTGGACAAAAGCACAAAAAAACTAGCATTCCTGAATTACTTTTGTTTAAAACAAGGGCTCCTGAACACAATAAACTGAAATTTATCAAATTATAGGTTCCTGGACAGCATAAATTATACATACCAAATATGTAATTTGATTAAGTAGATATATAGAGCATGCACAGAGCCCTCATTCTGGGTTCTCAGGCTGTTGGGTTGGAAATTGGGGTTCTGTTGTTTCGTGCCCTACAAATAGCAACGAGAGTTTCGCGATATACAAATTGACAATCAGACTTGCAGACTATTTGAATTTTAGGATTGTGGATTCTTGGAGTGGCAGGCTGAAAATTGGGCTTTTGTTCTTCCGTGCCAAATAACACCCAGAGTTTCGCGATATACAAATTGACAATAAGACTTGCAGACTATTTGAAATTTAAGGGCCTACATTTGTTACATAGGTTCGTGGACAAAAGCATAAAAAAACTAGCATTCCCAAATTAGTTTTCTTTAAAACAAGGGCTCCTAGACACAATAAATTGAAATTTGTCAAATTATAGGTTCCTGGGCAGCATAAATTATACATACCAAATATGTAATTTGATCAAGACCCTCATTCCGGGTTCTCGAGCTGGCGGGTTGAAAATTGGGCTTCTGTTGTTCCGTGCCCTACAAATAGCATCAACAGTTCCGCGATATACAAATTGACAATTGGACTTGCAGACTATTTGAATTTTTGGATTGCGGGTTGTCAGGCTGAAAATTGGGCTTCTGTTGTTCTGTGTCCTACAAATAACACCCAGAGTTCCGCGATATACAAATTGACAATCGAACTTTTGGACTATTTGAAATTTAAGGGCCTACGTCTGTTACATAGGGTGGTGGACAAAAGAACAAAAAAAATAGCATTCTGGAATTAGTTTTCTTTAAAACAAGGGCTCATGGACACACGAAATTGAAATTTATCAAATTATAGGTTCCTGGACAACTTAAATGATGAATTATATATATAGAGCAGGTACGAAACCCTCATTTCGGGTTCTCGGGCTGAAAATTGGGCTTCTGGTCTTCCGTGCCCTACAAATAACATGAAGAGTTCTACGATATACAAATTGACAATCGGACTTGCAAACTATTTGAATTTTAAGGGGCTCGTTTCCAAAAAATTTAGCATTCCCGAATTGGTTTTCGTTACATACGTTTTACATACATTGGTGGACAAAAACACAAAAAAATAGTACTAACTTCTGTTACATAGGCTGGTGGAGACGAGCTGAAAATTGGGCTTTCCCTACAAATAGCATCGACAGTTTCGCGATATACAAATTAACAATCAGACTTGCAGACTATTTGAATTTTTGGATCGCAGGTTGTCGAGCTGAAAATTGGGCTTGTGTTGTTCTGTGCCCTACAAATAAGACTCGGAGTTCCGCAATATACAGATTGACAATCAGACTTTCAGACTATTCGAAATTTAAGGGCCTACATCTATTACACAGGGTGGTAGAAAAAAACACAAAAAAACTAGCATTCCCGAATTAGTTTTTTTTAAAACAAGGGCTCCTCGACAAAAGAAATTGAAATTTATCAAATTATAGGTTGTTGGACAACATAAATTATACATACCAAATATGTAATTTGATTAAGTAGATATATAGAGCATGCACAGAACCCTCATTCTAGGTTCTCGAGCTGGCAGGCGAAAAAATGGGCTTTTGTTCTTTCGTGCCCTGCAAATAGCACTGAGAGTTCCGCGATATACAAATTAACAATCGGACCTATAGACTATTTGAATTTTAAGGGGCTCGTGTCCAAAAAATTTAGCATACCTGAATTAGTTTTCCTTGCATACGTTTGTTACCCATGATTTTGGTCATCTTGATGGTGTA
>ML798718.1:55615-68722 GCA_009831015.1 Picea engelmannii | reverse complement strand
AGCATTTGGACGGTTCTCAACCCCTGCCTACAAGCTCACCCGAGGGCTCTCCTCAGCAGAGTGAAGTCCAAGATGTTTCCACGCCACAAGTGGAACGCACCAACTCTCTAGAACATTTCCGAATTACCAATACTCGAGAGGACTTCCGACTTCACCCTGATTCTGAGCCACAGTTTATGCGAGTGAATTCTTCCGGAGACTTAGTTGTTGTGTCTTCTGGATCACCGGTTGGACCCTTTCTAGGAATAGAAGGCCAAGATCCTTTTTGGTCTACGGGCATTTTTAGACGGGACCTTTTTGGTGCAAGATCAGGCGTTGAAACCATCATCTCACCTGTGGTTTCCGAAACCTCTAACCCAGAGACAGTACCATTTACTACTGCCTATTATTTTCCTGGTACGGACGCCCCGCGATCTGACCACATCTTGAACATCCCTATAGAAATGGCCCATTACATGGATACTATGAGTATTCACACCGGGATAACCACGGTTAGTCAAGCCCCCATCGACACACCGCTCACGCCCAGTGTCACCCCGACACTACCACCTGGATACCGTGCATTGAACACTTCCATTTCAACTCCTCCATAAACCCCGTCCGACACTCCTGGTGGTCCCTCTTCTTCTGGGCACTCTCTTCCTGGTTTCATTCCGACACTTCCTCAACCCCCTTCTGGAGGACCTTTCTCGTCCTCTACTGGTAGTATTAATCTTAGTGGCACTATTCCGTCATTCACACCAAATTACCAGATTCTTGTTGGTGGACAATTTCACCAAGGAGGTCTGACTCAACCCCCTCTAAGCGGGAAAATTCCTATTGGAACGCAAATCCCAATTGGAACACAACCCCCAATTGGAACATTGCCCCCAATTGGAACACAACCCCCATTTGGAGGACGAACCCTACCGACCCCACCCTATGGACAAAACATACCTCCATCCTTGGCCCAGTATTGGAATCAGTTGATACAACATACTCCTCAATCGACTGGGGGGCAACAACTTCCAGTTGCATCCGTTATACCCCCTATTACAGGCCAACCATATCTAGGTACGTCTAATCCCATTTGGGGCTCGAATGCTCAAACTCACATCCCTGTTCAAGGATACAATCCCATGAGCTACTATCCTCTACAAACACCATCGAATATGCCTGGGTCTTCACATTATATGCAGACTTCTTATGGTCCTACTGGTTTTTCGACAGGGCTTCCTCCCCAAAGCCATCAATACCCACATGTGAATCTACAGTTACCCTTCTTGTCCACTTTAGATCTCTCGGACTTGTCGAGGATTTTAAATGATCCAATTTGTCACTCTCCCCAATGGCCTTCTATACCAGCCAAGCTACCATCAGACATCCCTAAATTCGACGGCAAAGCGAGAGAGGACTCGAACAATCACGTCATGACTTTTCACCTCTGGTGCTCATCCAACTCATTGATGGATGACTCTATTTGTTTACGTCTTTTTCAACAGACCCTCACAGGTTCTGCTGGGGAGTGGTATATAGAATTACCACGAGGTTTCTTCGCTGACTTCAACACCCTAGCTATGGCTTTCCTCACCCACTACCAGTTACCGATCCGTTATGAAACGGGGACCGAGATTTTGAGCTCTTTCAAACAAAACAAAGCCACTCATATATCTGATCACATTCATGAGCGGCAACGGAGATGACGTCTCATCAAACTTGAACTCCCCGATCAGTTGATGGCAAAGTGGTTCACAAAATCATTTGTGAACGACATCGATCATGACATCGCCATGGGTGGAGTGGTCACGGAAGAGAAGGCCATAAGTCGTGCTCAATACCTTGACCTCATTTACTCACAAATAGGTACCCTTTATGACTTGCTACCTGACGCACCTCGTCCTTCCACTTCCGCCACTTCAACTACTCCAGCTGCTTCTCATGCAGCTAACGGTGTGATTGGCACTTTCCATGCCCAAGCACTTTCCACCTCAAGCACCAACCCCAAACCTGCTTCTTCTAATGTAAAAAATGCTTCGTCTCCTGCCCCTCCCACCGACAAGACTTCTGAGGTAAATGCAGTTCAATCTACCCCAGCCAGTAAAAACAAATCCAAAAAGGGAAGGGGTAAGAATAAGGAGGAAATAAATACTTCTCAAGCAGAGCGAACCAAAACTCCACCTGTTGATGATCAGGATAAGCGCAAACCTTGATACCCTTGTCTTATCATGGTGACGATCACTACGCAATGCGCCGAGGTCACTAAGTTCCTTCAAGGATCCCCAAAACCACCTGCTCCGGTCGTTTTGTCCCAACCCTTCCTGTCTCAACAACAGGCTCAATTGGTCATTCATGACCAACCCTCACCTTCTACTACATCCTATGTATTGATGTGTACTGGCGATTCAAAGCAGAACGACATTGCACTCACCACTCGAGCCAATGATTATTCTCCCTCTAAAGAGAAGGTTGATTATTCTCCATGATTATTTACATGTCGAAAAATTGGCCTTGGCAGCCGTCCAAGCCATCCAATGCTTCCGGCACTATATCCTCTCGCGCAAGACTACAGTGATTTCTAACTGCAACCCTATGCAACACATTCTCACACGTCAATTGCTAGGTGGGAAATACTCCAAATGGATTGTGATACTCCAGGAGTTTGAATTGGAATTCAAACGCGCCAAGTCCAAGAAGTCCTTGGTGTTTGCTGAGTTGATATGCGACTTTCCCTATTCTAAAATGGAAAATGTAGCAGCCGATTCATTACCCGATGAATCCCTTTTCCTCATCAGCTCTGATGATATTTGGTATGGCGATATCATCATATATCTCCAAACCCAGACTTTCCGGCCAACTTTGTCTAGTACTGATCGACGTCGGATACGATACTAAGCCCATTAATATATTATCCTCGGGGATACTCTTTATCGTCGGGGGATTGACTCCATTTTTCGACGCTGCCTAACGTTCAATGAAGTAGAGAAAGCTCTGAATGAATGTCATTCTGGAGCCTGTGGTGGTCATATGTTTGGGTATGCTATTGCCCAAAAAATCTTACGAGCAGGGTATTTTTGGCCTTCTTTATTTAACGACTGCATAATCGTCGTTCAAAAATGCCATGCTTGCCAGACCTATAATCACAAGATACGGTCACATCCCGCTCCTCTTCACCCTGTGGTCTCCGTTGGTCCCTTTGTGAAATGGGGCATCGATTTCATGACATGTCACCCCCACTCGGCCAGGGGGCATGGATACATTATTGTAGCCATAGATTACTTTACGAAATGGGCCGAGGCGATGCCGACATTTGACAACACTGGAAAGACCACAACATTATTCATTTTTAATCACATCATAGCCCGTTTTGGTGTTCCTCAGGCTATCTTCACTGATCATGGTAGCCACTTTCAAAACTTCATGTTGTCCGAACTTACTGAAAATTTGGGTCTTCTCCATGAAAACTCAACGCCCTATTATCCATAAGCCAACGGCCAAGTCGAAGCAATTAACAAAGTTCTCATAACTATGCTCTGACGAATGATAGGGATTCACAAAACAAGTTGGCACACAATGTTGTTCTCGACATTGTTGGCTTACCGGACATCTGTCAAGTCCGCTACTGGGTTTACACATTTCTGGTTAGTCTATGGTTTGGAAGCCATTCTCCCGATTGAATGCGAGATACCCTCTTTAAAACTAGTTGTTGAACTCCTACCAAACACTTCTGCTGAGGAATAATGTCTATTGTATCTTATGCGATTAGACGAAACTCGACACGATGCTACCCTAGTCATAGAAGCTCAGAAAAAACGTGTTAAGGCCCAATACGACAAACATGTTAAGCCTCGCGTTTTCTCCAAAGGAGATCTCGTTCTTCTCTATGAACAAGATCGAGATATACTAGGAGCTGGAAAATTCAAAGCCATGTGGCGAGGTCCTTACATCGTTAGACGAGTTTTGGAAAAAGGGGCTTATGAGTTAGTAGATTATGATGGTATCCCTTTAAGTGAACCCAGAAGTGGGTCGTACTTGAAGAAGTAGTATGCATAAGATCACATATGCATGAGTACCTGTATTTTTATTGTATCATACTTCTTGTGTGTTACTATAGCTTGCTTTTGTCGTTATCTGGTCTTTGCCCTTACGTGACGTTGTGTTTGATTTCCAGATGTTGGAGTCTTCACTACCCTACATTGGCTTTACTGATGGCGCTAGCCGTAATACTCAGAACCTTGCTTCCGCTGCATGGGCAATTTACGCCCCTATAAACGAACTTGTCTCCTTATGAGGTGTGTGCCTCGGTCGTGCAACCAACAATATTGTAGAGTATAGCGTTGTTATCAAATTATTGATTGATGCCATCTCGCTCAGAATCCGTCATTTGGTTGTGCGACTCGATTCGCAACTCGTAGTACTACAGTTAAGTAATGTCTATACTATTCGAAGTCCTACTTTGTTATGGGTGTATTTGCGAATTCGCCTCTTGGAACGTTATTTTGATTATATTGAATATCAACATATTCCTAGACGTCTAAATACATTAACTAATGCATTAGCTAACTATGTATTAGACAGACATTTGGGTCATTTATAAATCAATCACATCAATTTTCACACAACACAAGATAAACCGGTAGAAGTCGTATGTATATATAACGATCAAAAGAGTTTTAAAAAAAAAAGTTATGTCCGAAGACCAAAATTTCAAAATCTGAAGCTCACAGCTTCTACAAAGTGACGTCATGGATAACGTTCATGGTAACACACGACTGCCCAGGCAACCCTACGAAGCAGTCGGACAATGGACTCTGACACTCCTACTGTATGACACTGATAACGTCGTGGAACCTCTCCAAGAGGCATGTTCGGAATATCTGTTGTCAAACCCTCTAGGTTTTGTTCCACTGCCTCATAATCTTCGGCGTCCCATCGTGGCACTGGCGCCACCTCTCCTCATTCTTGAATAGGAGAAGTACCGGGAGGTCGGTAAGGTCCCACATCTGTGTCATCAAAAAAGAATTTTGTATTTAGTCCTTGGACGAACATATAAAAAACATTTGCATATGATAAAAAAAAAGAAAAAAGAAAAAAAATGTGTACTTATTACCAAGTTCCCCCCACTGAGCACCCTCGGGCAAGACCAAGTCTGGATATCCTCAGAAATCCAACCCAACATAAGCATAATCATCGACCATCAACATCTGTGGTTGCAACCAGTCAAAGAAGATATCATTATATTTGATAATTGGTCCAGCTACGTGCCGGGCCATGAGCTGACACCACATCAAGATTCTTGGATCTGTTGGAGCCGGTAAATCCCACTCAACCTACGGCCTCAGTAAGGGAACCCTCTCAAGGAAGAAGGACACCAACAAAGACCCGTACCCGAATTTCTTCAGTTTACCTCGCCTGCATTTGGTCAACTGCCTCTTCATGCTACGAAGCACTGCGTCTGCCCAGTTAAAAACCTGAGGCTCAGTACACTCTATGGCATACTGAAAGTAGCTCTGAAGAGACATGTGATGAGCAACGCTCCCAACCATACGATCAATGGTGAACAAAATGGTGCAGAGGGTCAAATCTCGCACTCCCCAAATGACAACTTTCCCTTTGCTCCTCTCTGCCTCTAGAACACAGTGCAAGCGACAATACTCACTCATGGGTAGTCTACCACCTCTGCTACCAGTCAGGCTCGCATGGTACCCACGTCGTGACAGTCCTGTCAAGAAGTTAAATAATGAGAAGAAGATGCAACAAAAAATCAAGAAACAACTCATTGAAAAAAAAACCTTAATTAATCCTATTGAATCAGAGAATTTTTTGAGGTTAAATTCCAAACAATGGATAGGAAAACCCTTGTCAACTCAATTAAAGTGGAAAACCTAATGTTATCAATAACTTAGTTTAATTAGACAAAAACCATCTAGGAATTGAACTAAAGAAACAAAATAATATTCAACTATAATCACAATGTTCATTAATAACAACTAATAAAATTGTATCTCAACAAAATAATATTAAAACACTAATAAATACAAAAATATCAAAGATCAAGAAGATGATACAAGTCAACCATGAAAATATTAAATCTAAAATTCAAAAGGATCAACTTACCTAGATACCGTATGATCACCCAAATTACAAAAAAAAAAAAAAAACATAACACGAAGAATCGTTATATCATTATCCATAATTACACAACCAAATTTAACAATAAACACCCCAGAATCAATATAACACAAAATTAAAAACATTTAAAAAAAAACTTATAATATACCTAAAACGTATTACCATTAATAACTATATATTTATTTTGGAAAGCTATCCATTTTGCTATACTGGGTTATAAAGATTCAAGATTCAATGATAGAGCTCTATGAGCTTTGGTTAAATTATAAGCTTTGATACGTAGATGAGAAGTGGTTATTGAGGAGTCTATGAAAGTAGGATATCTAGGTTTTATACAAAATCAAGTTTTGCTTTAAAATTAGATACTTGAATTAAAGATTCAATGATAGAGCTCTGTGAGCTTTGGTTAAATTATAAGCTTTGGTTAACTTCTAGGTTATAAAGATTCAATGACAAAGTTTTATAAGTTTTGCTTTAAAATTAGATACTTGAATTAAAGATTTAATGATAGAGCTCTGTGAGCTTTGGTTAAATTATAAGCTTTGGTTAACTTATAGGTTATAAAGATTTAATGACAAAGTTTTATAAGTTTTTGTTAGAGTTTATTCTACCAAAAAATGAGATTTTAATAATGAAAGTATTTGGCTTAGATCAATGTATCATGATTCATTGAAATGGAGAGGGAGGAAGCTTCATTTTCTGTAATAAGATGCTTGGAAGACAAAGATATAAAGGGCGAATGCAAAGAGGTCAGGATACCTATGATTAGAGATTCCATGAAGGATTTTGAGGGTAGTGCAACGAGGGAGGGATAAATAGACCAAGAAGGAGAATACTTAGGGGATTGAGGGGTGGAGCCAAGGACACTAAGGGGAGAATTACGAGTGGTTTTTTATTTGATAAGGAGGAAGGAGGTTGAGGCACTAGAGGGGGGCACTGGGAAACAATGACTCAGGTTTCCATGAATGAAGCTAAGATGCTACTAGGATGGAAACCCTAACAACGCAACTTGAATTACTAAATTAAAATTATATTTCAACAATATTTATATTCACCCTTACATGTTGTCTACATCTTTTTGGATGTTAATCATCATATTTGAAAATAATATTTTTCATAATATAACATGAAAAAATACCTTGTATATGTAATAATAAAAATATATAATTTTTTAATGTTTATTTTTCATTTTAAAATTGTATTATAATTTTTGTATAATATAATGATAATGTCTTTTAACATCCTTTAACACAATTCCTCAAATGAAGTAGCAAGGAGGAAAGAGGAGGATATTGTGGTGTGTTGGTTGGAGGGACACATGGAGGGGATATGTGGCATGGTTGTGCATGTGGAGGAGACAAGAAAGGGGGTTGAAGAAGTTTCAAACCATCATGGCTCAACACGTCCACTCATATATTGACTCCAACTCTCCCAACAAAGGATGAGCCTTGACCATGGACATCAATCACTTGTAGGGGACTTGGCATAGATGTCTTGATGAAGGTTTTTGAATGAATAATGGACATTCAAGAGTAGAGGTGGGAGTAATGACATCTGTAGAGATGATTATATAATAGGAAGCATCGATTTGTTGATTATTTTGATCGAAAGAGAGGGGGGAAATAGGGCTATATGATGTTGGAACTTTGGTCTCATCCCCCCAATCTCTAGGATTTTCTATACTCCTTTGAATTTGGGTCTCACTCTGCCAGTAAGCCAAGATTGAGTTCAACCTACACAAGGTTGTGGGTGCATAATATTTGGTTGGTTTGGAAGGAGCCTGAGATGGAGAGAGACAAGGTGTTTGGGCTTGGAGATTACAAACAAGGGTAGGTAGGGGAGGGCCAAGAAAATGCAAGGAAACCGCCAAGCCGAGTTCAAGGCACTCAAAGAATAGGGTGATGTCATCAATGGTGACAACGACAACAAAATAAAATATCATATTCTCCATAGTGGTCAAACAATATATGGAGGAAATAAAAAACATGGCAAGGGAGAAACGTGGTAGGTCCTCCAATGACAAAGTGGATGAGGAGGTAATGCCATGGGTTTCAGAAATGGGTTTTTCAAGAAGTAGAGATACAAAATATTTAAAGTTGGTTGGAAGGTATTAGCACATCAAGACCTTCATAGTCATGATTGTGGAAGTAAGGGACACTCAACA
Organism: Picea engelmannii; assembly: GCA_009831015.1. Lineage (NCBI taxonomy): Eukaryota > Viridiplantae > Streptophyta > Pinopsida > Pinales > Pinaceae > Picea > Picea engelmannii. The sequence goes on along the minus strand of ML798718.1, from coordinate 60,450 downwards.
TAAGGAAATCCTTAACAAATTGGAGCATTTGAATAAAAAATGTGAGAATTCAATCAATGATATCTAGGGGTTTGAGGTAAAAAGTAAGAATCTAAAAGAGATTTACAAACTAATATGGCCAAGGAAGAGGAGCAAGGCAAGACAAGAGTGGTAGTACTCTAAGATGGAGATGTTGTTGGAGATAATCAAAGAGGGTATACCCCCACCTTCATCAACATTGCTTCGAGCTCATATTTTAATAGTTAACTTAGGCCATTTTAGATTAATTTTTGGATTATATTCTCTCTTTTTTTATATACTAATATTACTAGTAAATCCTCTAATTAACCCAACTTGATAATCATGCCACTGTTTTTTGGTTTATAAACACTATGATAAAATATTTATATAGAAGAAGACAAACCTATAAACAATTCCATTAATCTTTTGAACATCATAACCCTAATGGATTGCTTGTRGCATCTTCTATATATTATTATTAAATAGTTTAATGAATTTWAAAAAAAAAAATCCTTTAAATCGACTTCATCTATATTTATTTAATTTATATAAATTTAAATATATATTGATTATTTAAACCAACTTAATTTATATCCCCGGATGGGGTGACACTTGGCGTACACGCGTCATCGKCTGGTRCAAATACAAGCGTAGTTAAAGTCCCTCGACGCCACCCTCCTCCCATGTCCAGTCGTGATGTCTAGTTTATATGAATTCCAAGGTTTAGTGCATTGGGTCTTATTGGAGACTCAAGCTCGGCTCCTCGACATCAATACGAAACAACTAATGGCCATTACTCCTGCACTAATGGCTACCAGAGCCATCAACTCCTCCGTCCTCCTGGTCTTATCGTCTTGTGGGGGGTCCTATATCAAGCATTCAACCGATGTTCATGATCTTATTCTTCTTGCTTTGCTCCACGCCATGGCATTCTATCCTATGTCTCCTGCTCGCACCACTGTTGATTCCATTTGCCCTATGCTCTGCTTAGCCATGCCTCGTGAGAGAGGTAAGTCTCGGTGAGGGACAACCTATTACAACCGGTTTGGCAGGCAAAAACGCCTGGGACCAACCTCTTTATCTCTCATCCCAGGCGGAAACTCAGGCCACTCACCTTCCTCTGATTAGAATTGGTATGAGGCGGCTCAACCGGAGCCCCTTCCTTCAAGAACAAAGGGTCTCCATGGAGGTTGTCTGGTGGAAGAGGAAATTCCGCCCAACTGGGAGGAAATTATGCCTTTCCTGCCTTCAACCACCTGGGAACAACGACTGACCACTTGCACCACCACCCCTTTCCAAGAGCCACCCGCAACATGCTACATTGTGGAAGAGGAAATCCCTTTTTGGGAGGAACACTCGGGACAAAAATCTGTTGCCCCTACGGAAGAGGACACTACCACTGATTCCTCCACTGCTACCATGGATGAAGACCCTGGAACAAACGAGGATGACAATAAAGTTGAAGAACAGGCTCACCCGAATCCCAACTCTTCCAGGCTTACGAAATACCACCTGGTCTTGATCTTCAAGATGCACAAGGATTTTCCAGAGCAACAAGACCACCAATGCACCCTCAACAAGTGTTTGCATGTCTTGTATGACTCCATATCAAGTGAGCCTGAGAAAAGTCGATGCACGACTTACTTTCAGCCTTTCGTCTTCCAACTTCGCCAGGATGAACGTCAAGGTTCTCCTCATGTTTAGTGCTCTTATAGGTTTTTTCTCTGGTATAAATGTTAAGTTTTTTGTGCACCACATACTCTGGTTCTAGATCGATAGTTGGTCGGGGCACTCAGTCCACCACCTGTTATGGTTTCCACGCTTGTGGTAGAACAAGTGGCAAGTCCCCATGTTTGTTTGTTGACAGTTGTCTTTTTTTTAAGGTTTATGAACAATGAACTATTGTCTTGTCCACGCGTTTTGGTTTCCACTGTGGTGGCAGAACATATGACGTACTATAGTGTATACTCAGACATGTGTGATTTTTGCTAAAGCAAGGTATTACAATATTTTTATTTACAAAATAAAATAAAATTATATTAATTTAATTTAAATATATATTGATTATTCAACTTAATTTATAGATAGACATTATTATTTATAAAACTTGGTCTATATTTATTTAATTTAAATATATATTGATTATTCAACTTAAATTATAGATAAATATTATTATTTGTAAGATGTAATTTATGCACATGTATGATGGATGTTTTTTTTGTTTTTTTTTGTAAATAAAAAGAGGATATATTACATTATGCCATAAAAAGTGACACTTGTCAAAATATTACATCAAGACTCACCACATGTTCTGCCACAGGTGTGGAAACTAGAACAGGTGGCACTATGCATAGACTAGAAAGCGACATATGTCTAAAACCGTAGTAGCTTGCCGCTTGTTCTGCCATATGCATGGAAACCAGAACATGCGGTCAACATAGTTCATTTACTAGCTAGTGCACCAAAGTTTCACGACAACAAAAAACAAAACAGCTAAGACCAGAAAATTAACAGTAGAAAATCTAAACATGAGGCAAACCTGGGCTTTCTTCCTAGTTGACCATGAAGGAATAAGGCTAGCACCATGTCAGGCAGCGACTCTTTGCGGGCTTTCCTGATAAGGAATCAAATAGTAGATCCATGCGCTTGCTGAGGAGGCTCTGGTTATGCATATGCTCGACCAGGTCCCTCCTCATCTCGAAAATGAGGGCCAAGTGTTCCTCTGTGAGCCTGCACAATCTGGGGGAGGTGTGGTTGTTCAGGGCTTATTGCATTGGTGCTTTGGGTGAGTTGTATCTTTCCTCCTCATTCCAGAATTCACCCCATTTGATCTCTGGGTCTGTCACGTTGGGGTCAGTGAAATTCTTGCAGCATTCTGACAGGAGAGGAGGAAGCTCCTCCTCTACCGGGGAACCTGTTATGACCAACTCCTCAGTACCTGCTTGTGTCGTATGTTCACCGCCAAAATCCTACAAGTGATGAGGAATATTCTCCCGATGAGGAGGAATCTCCTCCTCCACTATGCATCCTCCATAACTGGGCACTGAGATAGGCGAGTGAGGCTCTGCATGGGCTTCCATGTCCCAGTTAGATTAGAATGGGGAGAATGGGTTGGGTTTCTTCATGGAAAGGGAGAGAGAGTCGTAGGTGCAGTGCATCGGTGCCTGCCTACTTGACTGTAGTAGGTCGGCTCGTGCTTGGGCTTACCTCTCTCACGGGGCATAACGAAACCAAGCCAGTGGGGAGAATAATGCATAGTGGAAAGGTCGAAAATGCTTGGGAGGGATAGAATGAAAAAAACAAAGGCCTGGGAGATCCAAAGCTTGACAACCAGGGGAGAATGAGGGACTGAGGACGAAGAACGGAGATAAGGGCAACAACAGAGAAATCCATGTGTCATGATGAGTGAGGTGATGGAAATGGAGGCCATGAATGTTGAAGTGTTGCGAGTAGGAGGCATCGTACCAGTGCCCATAAACCAGACTTGAAGCGCCATTATAGTTGTTGGACTATCCTGACGCTCTATGTTATGCTCAGAGTAAATGCAAGGCATGTCAAATGAGTTGGGGAGGGTGCTGGCAGCAAGGTGCTTTAACTACGTGGCACCCCAGTGGGGGGTGATGGATGCTTAGTTTGCATGAGTGTTAATATTAAAATATTATTACATCCAATAAAAATAAATAAAATAATCCAATTTTTATTACTTAAATATATAAGTAAATAAAATACTAAATTTTGTATCAAATAAATATATAAATATTTTTTATGTTTTAAATTAAATATAAATCTGTATTCTCTAATTTTTATTATAATATTTTTTTTAATATGTTTTGATTTTTTTAACAGTGTTTGGTTATTTCTTTTTAATCACAGACACATAAGTACGGGCACAAACAAACTTTAACTTTGGTAGAGTGATAACAAGAACTTTGGTAGAGTGATAACAAAATCCTACTTGCACTGACTTGATTAAGTACAAAATCCTACTTTCACCGACTTGATTAAGTACAAATGGATCAATGTTTTAATTTTATAATATTAACTTGTTAGGCTTAACATGTTTAGAAACATCTAATCACATTTCCAAAAACTTAACAAAATCATACTTTTATCAACTTGATTAAGTACAAATGGACCAATGCTTTATTTTTATAATATAACTTGTCGAGCTTAAAATATTTAGAAACATCTCATCCCATTCTTAATAACTTAAAAAATGAGAGTTAGATTCTTAGTATCTTGGGCAGCCTAATTAGTATACAATATAAAATATGTTAAAAGTAAAATTTGAATTTAGATGGGAAAGATACCAACTTTTCATTTTAAACCAAATTGACAAAAATAATTAAAAACATCTCATCAGAACCTCCACTTAAGTGAGTATGAAATTATTGGTACTTTACCAACCCAATCAATGTACAAAGACAAACATGTTATAAATAGTATTTCTCAATATAATATCGATATACATACACACAATATTAATAAAAGGTAGATTTCTCCATCCCAAATAGTTATTATACTTTTTAACTATTTATATATTAATTAATTATTATACTTTGAAATATTTATATATTAACTAATTAATTTTTATAATATTTAAACATATGATAGAAACATTATCTTATATATTAATGTAATTTTTTTGATATTTTAACTTATTTTAAAATATGATTTTTTATATAAACTTAATTTTAAATAAAAGTAAAATATTAAAAATAATTAATTATTATAATAATATTTTTTTACAGTATTATGTTTATCATGATTTTGCCATTTTTACGTGATAAAAATATTTATAATAATAAGAATCTCAATGTATGGACTAGTATTAA
>ML798718.1:0-12168 GCA_009831015.1 Picea engelmannii | reverse complement strand
GTGATGATGCATGAAGGCTAGGAAAGATCATGGAGAGCTTAACTTGATGAGTTTTAAGTTTGGTGTGATGCCTTGCTTGGAAAAAGACTTGGTTATTGCAGTCTTGATATTACATGGAGGTCTTGGTGCTTGCATTGATGCAAAGGTTGAAGAACTAGTGTTTAAGGACTAAAATGTAGAAATTTTAATACAAATTATGTATTGCATGGATTCTCCCGATCTAACAATTATATGCCACTGTTAAATACAAAATATTTTCTACTAAAATTCTTGCGGAATTTAAAACACGATCGCCAATTGCAATATCAAGAAGAGAGATCAATCAAACATAACACATATGTTTTACCGGGAAAGAATAAAGCTAAAAACCCCATTATCATATATTATGTATATATCATGGATCATGAAACACTCTCATACAAAACTCTAATCCAAGAGCTCTCAGTACAATATACAATTGTCTCACACTGTCATACAAAAATTGACAAATTCATGTGCCAATTTACTGCTTCTAGACAACCTGCTTCCTCTGTGCAATCCCTACTAATAGAAATCCCTACAATGAATGAATCCCTCTTGCTTAGGCTGCGCAATCCTCATGGGCACATCCACTGTGTGTGTGGTTGCATGAGTGCACTCACTAGTGTCACAATTGATAGTCAAATTGTCCCTTTCACCTGTTATCTCAACTGGGTCTCCATTGGATCTTACATGCATGTAGTTAACAATGGTAAATCTTTAGTTGCATGTGAGATCATTGATTGTGAATTAATTAATAATTAATTCACTGATCTCTCACTAGTTTATGTTCAGTTACAACTAGTACAACTGAGCTTAACTCACTTAACTGAGTTAAACTACTTTACAACTCACATAACTACACATCCAACTCTGTTACAACTTCGAATCACTCAGTTACAACTAATTTGACTTGCATGTCCCACCAGTCAACCTTTGAACTCGAATTTCCTATAGCTAACTGATTTGCCTCTTCAGTTAACTATTTCCTAGTGCTCATTGAGAATAGACTAATATTTATTGTCCAACTATTATTAAGGGATAATAATAGTCGACATACATCTATAAATAGAATTAACTCACCATCTATAAATAGACATCATCTATAAATAGAATTTGTTCATCATCTAAAAAAACAACTGATCTCTGCTTCCTGTTGTACCAAGAAACAACTATAGATATGATACTAAAGATCCCCCCTGATGTGCTCTTTATGTCCGTTGGGCTGCCCGCTCAATTTGCATCTGTGAAGCCATGCAACTTCACCTCATCCGTCTGTATGTACCATAAGCCATACTCAGATGTGTCCCTCGGGTATCTCAGGACATGCTTACCCACCTTTCAAAAGAGCTTGGTAGGCTTAACCATTGCTTGACTCAGTTGGTTAACCGCATAGAAAATGTTCGGTCTCGTGTTCACTAGATACATTAGAGAGCCCACTAACTGTCGACAGACAGTAGCATCCACTACCTCTCCAAAAGTAGCATCCTCTTTCTTCCAGTTTCCTGGAAGAGGAGTATCCATGGGTTTGTAGCCCTCCATGTGAAACTTACCTAGTATCTCCCTTGAATACTTGCCTTGAGACACAAAAATTTCACCATCTCGCTACCATATTTCCAATCCTGTTACAACATTTAATTTAAATTTGATGATTTATAAATTACCTGTTACAACATTTAATGTTGGATAGCTGTAGATCCAGATTCGATAGCTGCAGATCCAGATTTGATAATCTATATATCACTTGTTTTAACATTTAATGCTACTTAGTATGATGGATATTGGTCATGATTACTATATATAAATTAAAAAAAATTAATATCTTACTATTTTATAAATCCAATGCATCATGATAGAGTGTATGATGCAATGCATCATGATAGAGTGTATGATGGAGGAAGCATTGATAATGACAACAACATGTGGTGAGTGGAGATCAAGATCAAGATCAGTGCTGAGCTTTAAGAAATAATGGTGAACAAATGACAGTGACAGGGCTTTGCCTTTATTCGGAAATCTCTGGTTTACAAACCAGAGAAAAACTACAAATAATTATAGAAAAGGAGTTGAGAACGATAAATATTGAAAAACTTTTTAAAATGTTCCTTTCAACTGGAAGACCGAGGTCTTCGATTGGGACTCCATGTTTTTAATTTTTTATTCCAATAACAACAGAGTAAAAAGTAGTTTCCCGTCGCATTCATAGAATGTGGAATTCAGCGCCACTTGTCCAATCAACATAGCTCATGACGTGTCCGATCTGATTGTACATTCTGCTTGGTTCATAATGCTTCCTCATGAACATTACCTTGGAGAAAAATAATATGACTTATATTTGACAGTCAAGAAGCAACCTCCTTCCTTAACTCTCTAGAGTTAGATTTTTAAAGAGAGTTAGATATGGGATAGTACAATTGGTGAGAGGTGCGCACACTCTTTCTTATGGGTAGAGGTCACTAGTTAGAGTTTAGTGTTTCGGGGCTGTTGTTTAGCACTCATACCATCTACAAAGTGGGGAAGTATTGGTGAATTTTCTCAGACATTTAATGTTGAAAAAAATAACTTTAGAGTTAGACACTATTTATAAAAAAAGAAAAGAGAAACAATTTTTTATTTATTTTAAAAAGTGAAGATATTGGTTAATTTTGAGGTTATTTTAAAAGTGTTTTTACTTTGTTAAAAGAATGATGTTTTATGGACATATGGATGGTTCATTTTGAGTGAATGACTAATTATAGTTAGATTAGAGTAAACCATCCACAAAGTGGGGAAGTATTGGTGAATTTTCCTCGACATTTAATGTTGAAAAAAAAACCCTAGAGTTAGAAGCTATTTATAGAAAAAGAAAAGAGAAACAATTTTTTATTTATTTTAAAAAGTGAAGATATTGGTTAATTTTGAGGTTATTTTAAAAGTGTTTTTACTTTGTTAAGAGAATGATGTTTTATGGACATATGGATGGTTCATTTTGAGTGAATGATTAATCATAGTTAGATTAGAGTAATAGTATTGGTACCCTTACCAAAGAGGTTGTTATCGTGATCGATATGATGGCTAATCCCTTGGGTGCACATAATGGGGGACTTGGTTGTTCGATTAAGTGAGATACCTACCTAGGAGGGTGAGCACTAGGCACTTGCAGAAGGACACTTAGCCCTAGGAGCTTGGGACTACGTGAGACACACCATGAAGGTTGGACACTTGACTTGAGGACACTTGGCTCGAGGCACATACTTCATGGATGTTGGTTGTGGACCCAAACACATATGTTGAGGAGGAATATTTGGGCTTAATGACCGAATTGGCACACATGAGAGGACTTGTGGCACACAATTAGAGGAGTGTCTTGCATGAGGACACTTGAATACATGCCATTGTGGAAGAGGGAGCATTGGACTAGCAAAATGTTGGAGAATGCACCATCACGGAGGAAGGGTGTTGAGCTCAAGGAGGATTATGCTTGAAGGGAATTTCACCTTGGGTGTTATATAAACCCTAGTTTGACACCTATATATCCTTCAATTATAGAGTGATCCATGTGAGGTTGCCCTGTTGGCTACTTGTATGGGCTTATGTCCTTATTTTATGTCAACCTCCCTCACCTATTGTATATATAAAGGGAGGGGAGAGCTCTTGTCATATTCAATATCACAATTGTGTTATAATCTTTGTAATAGTCTTAGAGATGTCTTATATAGAGAATGATATTAACATTCACGAGAAAACCTAGGAGAAGACAAAAACATAGAGAAATGTCTTAGTTGTTTTTGGAGAGATTGTTCTTGTATATTGCCAGGGTTTTCTCTTATGAGATGCTAGGGTTTGTGCTATCCAAGTAAATCATAGAGAAAAACATGGAATTAGAGGTGATGCTGGATTATCTTGTGGCTCATGTTGTAGAGCTAGGGTTTTCAACCCCAATAGAAGACATCGAGACTCATAGCTAATGCCTTGAATGATTTTGTAGCCTTGATCTTCTGTGATGATGCATGAAGGCTAGGAAAGATCATGGAGAGCTTAACTTGATGAGTTTTAAGTTTGGTGTGATGCCTTGCTTGGAAAAAGACTTGGTTATTGCAGTCTTGATATTACATGGAGGTCTTGGTGCTTGCATTGATGCAAGAGTTAAAGAACTAGTGTTTAAGGACTAAAATGTAGAAATTTCAATACAAATTATGTATTGCATGGATTCTCCTGATCTAACAATTATATGCCACTATTAAATACAAAATCTTTTCTACTAAAATTCTTGCGGAATTTAAAACACGATCGCCAATTACAATATCAAGAAGAGAGATCAATCAAACATAACACATATGTTTTACCGGGAAATAATAAAGCTAAAAACCCCACTATCATATATTATGTATATATCATGGATCATGAAACACTCTCATACAAAACTCTAATCCAAGAGCTCTCAATACAATATACAATCGTCTCACACTGTCATACAAAAATTGACAAATTCATGTGTCAATTTACTGCTTCTAGACAACCTGCTTCCTCTGCGCAATCCCTACTAATGGAAATCTCTGCAATGAATGAATCCCTCTTGCCTAGGTTGCACAATCCTCATGGGCACATCCACTGTGTGTGTGGTTGCATGAGTGCACTCACTAATGTCACAATTGATAGTCAAATTGTCCCTTTCACCTGTTATCTCAACTGGGTCTCCACTGGATCTTACATACATGTAGTTAACAATGGTAAATATTTAGTTGCATGCGAGATCACTGATTGTGAATTAATTAATAATTAATTCACTGATCTCTCACTTGTTTATGTTCAGTTACAACTAGTACAACTGAGCTTAACTCACTTAACTGAGTTAAACTACTTTACAACTCACATAACTACACATCCAACTCTGTTACAACTTCGAATCACTCAGTTACAACTAAATCGACTTGCATGTCCCACCAGTCAACCTTTGAACTCGAATTTCCTATAGCTAACTGATTTGCCTCTTCAGTTAACTATTTCCTAGTGCTCATTGAGAATAGGCTAATATTTATTGTCCAACTATTATTAAGGGATAATAATAGTCAACATACATCTATAAATAGAATTCGCTCACCATCTATAAATAGAATTTGTTCATCATCTAAAAAAACAACTAATCTCTGCTTCCTACTGTACCAAGAAACAACTGTAGATATGATACTAAAGATCCCCCCTGATGTGCTCTTTCTGTCCGTTGGGTTGCCCGCTCAATCTGCATCCGTGAAGACATGCAACTTCACCTCATCTGTCTGTTTGTACTATAAGCCATACTCATATGTGCCCCTCGGGTATCTCAGGACATGCTTACCCGCCTTCCAAAAGAGCTTGGTAGGATTAACCATTGCTTGACTCAGTTGGTTAACCGCATAGCAAATGTTCGGTTTCATGTTCACTAGATACATTAGAGAACCCACTAACTGTCGATGGACAATAGCATCCACTACCTCTCCAGAAGTAGCATCCTCTTTCTTCTAGTTTCCTGGAAGAGGAGTATCCATGGTTTTACAGCCCTCCATGTGAAACTTACCCAATATCTCCCTTGAATACTTGCCTTGAGACACAAAAAGTTCACCATCTCGCTACCATATTTCCAATCCAAGGAAATAATGAAGGAGGCCCATATCCTTCATCTCAAACTTCTTTGCAAGGTCCTCTTTGCATGAGTGTATCAACTGCTCATCACCAGTCGGTATTAAATCATCAACATAAAAAACAATGATTAAAAGCTTACCCTCCACCACAATTTGGTATAGGTTTTCATCAACTTCATTTTTGGTGAAGCTCAGTTCGATGAAATAGCTGTCTATCTAAGTGTACCAAGCACATGGTGCTTGCTTCAACCCATACAACGCTCTTTTGAGTCGGCACACATGCGACTCATTGCTGAAGATCTCAAATCCTTTAGGCTACTCTATGTACACTTTTTCCTCAATGATCCCATTGAGAAACACAATTTTTACATCCATCTAATGAATGCGCCAACCCATCTATGTTGAGAGTGCAAAGATGGATCTTATGGAAGAGTACCTTGCAACAGGTGCAAAGGTCTCATCATAATCTATCCCCTCGATCTGTGAGAAGCCCCGGGCCACAAATCTGGCCTTGTATTTCTCCACACTCCCATCAGCAGCTCGCTTTACCTTGTAGATCCATCTCGAACCTACCACTGATTTGTCGACCGGTCTTGGGACAATTTCCCATGCACTGTTTTTGACAATGGAGTCATACTCCTCCACCATTGCATCAAGCCAAGTGGGATCCTGCACTGCTTCCTGAAAGGAAGATGGTTCAATCACAATACATTTGCTCATAAGAGCCATGTATCCAGTAAATCGATTAGGAGACTGTCTCTGTTTGTGGTGTGAAGTAGGGGCTCCTACATTTTGTGCAACATCTAGTCTCAATCTATCAGCTTCCGTGGTGCGCTTTCTGCCATTTCTGATGGATGGCTTTGCATGAGTGGCTTCCTCCACTCCATGAACCTTCTCATGTGTTTGATCCACATCTTGAGACTCATATTTGGGAACCAAGTTCCTCCTCTGCATGCAAGTCTAGCTCCCTCTCAAGCGACAACCGCATGGCTTTCCCCTCATCGAATTTTATATCCCATCACATAACAATCATCTTACTGTTAGGCAAATACACACGATAATTATGGGGTGTTTCTGTGTACCCCACAAATATCCCAACTTCAGTAGTCGACTCCAGCTTCTTCCTGGCATTCTTCGTCACATGCACATAAATAGATGAGCCAAAAATCTTAAAATGAGAAACATCAGGTTTCTTACCAGTGAAAGCTTCTTCAGGTGTACTCATGTAAAGTACTCTATTAGAACAACAGTTTTGCACATAAACCACAGTATTGCATGCTTCCTCCCACAAATGCATTGGTAGGACCTGATCATGCAACACCGCTCGTGCTGCACCCACGATCGTTCTATTCTTCCTCTCCGCGACCCCATTTTGTTGTGGGTTATGAGGCACTATGATTTCTCTTCAAATTCCTTCTTTGCTGTAGAAGTCTTTGAATTTGTTAGAGATGTATTCTCCACCATTATCGCTCCTCAGAGCCTTCACTTGCTTCCTTGACTCTTTCTCCACCAATGCTTTAAACTCACAGAACTTTGAGAATGTTTGATCCTTCTTCTACATGAAGAAGATCCAACATTTACGAGAAAATTCATCAACACAAATAACATAATACTTATGTTTTGTTGTTGAAGCAACCGAAAATGGTCCACACACGTCTGTGTGAATTCTCTCCAGGATCACCGAAGCACGGTTCTCCTTTTCATGAAAGGTGGACTTTACATATTTCCCCATGGTGCAACCCTTGCACTGATCTAACTAAGCAAGTGTTCCCATTGGAAGTGTAGTAGATATTTGCTGCATGATTTTCAAGGCTCCATGATGAAAATGGCCCAATCGCCTGTGCCATAATTCGCCCTCATCTTGGCTTACAACTTTTTCTGCCTTGCCCATCATGGCAACGCAACCATCTACCTCCATCTTGTATAGATTCTTAACTCGAATCCCTATCTTCTTGACTTGACCCGTTGTTTTATGTCGCAGGAAGGTTTTTCCATCGCTGAAAACAACGTCATAGCCTATGTCCTCCAACATTGCGACTGAGACCAAGTTTTTCTTTAGACCTGGAACATGCATAACATCTTTCAATTGAAATGGTTTACTTGACTCCCTCTGAAAGGTAATGGTACCAATGCCATTCGCACTGTATCGTCCATCGTCGCCCATCTCTATATGCATTTTGAGATCTCTCTCCTCCAAGTCACTGAAAATATCCTTATCTCCCGTCATGTGGAAGGAAGCTCCACTATCCAAATACCACACTGATCCCAATGCACTTGATGCCATGCATGCGATCAAGGAGAAGTGAAGTTCAAATTGCGAGGCAAGGGCCTCACCAGCTGCAGTTCTAACAACCTTCTTGTTCTTCTTCTTCTGCGGACAGTTAGTAGCGAGATGCCCATGTTCGTGACAGTGAAAACACTTCACTTTGGACAAATCTAGCTTCTTTCCTTTAGAATTGGATTTTGAATGGAATTTATTCCCCTTCCCTTTCCTTGCCTTGGTAGCCAAAGCACAATCCTCTTCATCATCATGCTTTGATGAAGAGCCATCTCTGGTGTTCCACTTGAACTCCTCCTGCACTAGATCCGACCATAGTCGTTCCCAATCTGGCAATTTTTCGCTTCCATTGACACAGTCTTGATAACTGTGCCAATTCTTGGGAAGTCCTAGGAGAGTCAATCTCACCAATCATCATCAACAACTGTTATATCCACACTCCCCAACTCATCCTGATATTGGACAAACTTCGTGAGATATTTTGGAATGGAGTCGCCCTTCTCCATCTTGATCTTCCTGAGTTTATCTTTGAGCACCAATTTCCTATGGTCGCTATTGTTTTGGAATAGATCCGTCAAAGTCTTCCACATTGCATATGGTGTGAATTTCCCATGGAGGCTTGAGACAATGTGATCTCGTACTCCCTCCAACAAGATCCTTCTCGCCTATGCCACTTTCCTTTGCCATGCATCAAGATTTGCAGTGTCTGCAACATCTGGCTTAGGAACATCTTTGTCAAATGAATTCCTTCAAGCCATTGTCTTCGAGTATTGCCTCCATCCTGTCCTTCTCAGCAATGTAGTTCGAGATGCCCTCGAGTGCATACTCTAACCTCAATCCATTGAAAGCCATTTTGATCTTGAATCAGCTGTAGCACCAAGAAAGTCTTTCCGCAAATTTAATTCTATCCAATCACAAACTCAACTTCTACAATTTCCCGAGCTCTGATACCATGTAGAAATTTTAATACAAATTATGTATTGCCTGGATTGTCCTGATCTAACAATTATATGCCACTATTAAATACATAATCGTTTCTACTAAAATTCTTGCAGAATTTAAAACACGATCGCCAATTGCAATATCAAGAAGAGAGATCAATCACACATAACACAGATGTTTTACCGGGAAAGCATAAAGATAAAAACTCCACTATCATATATTATGTATATATCATGGATCATGAAACAATCTCATATAAAACTCTAATCCAAGAGCTCTCAATACAATATACAATTGTCTCACATTGTCATACAAAAATTGACAAATTCATGTGCCAATTTACTACTTCTAGACAACCTGCCTCCTCTGCGCAATCCCTGCTAATAAAAATCCCTGCAATGAATGAATCCCTCTTGCCTAGGTTGCACAATCCTCATGGGCACATCCACTGTGTGTGTGGTTGCATGAGTTCACTCACTAATGTCACAATTGATAGTCAAACTGTCCCTTTCACCTGTTATCTCAACTGGGTCTCCACTGGATCTGACATGCATGTAGTTAACGATGGTAAATCTTCAGTTACATGTGAGATCACTGATTGTGAATTAATAATTAATTCATTGATCTCACTAGTTTATGTTCAGTTACAACTAGTACAAATGAGCTTAACTCACTTAACTGAGTTAAACTACTTTAAAACTCACATAACTACACATCCAACTCTGTTACAACTTCGAATCACTCAGTTACAACTATTTCGACTTGTATGTCCCATCAGTCAACCTTTGAACTCAAATTTCCTATAGCTAACTGATTTGCCACTTCAATTAACTATTTCCAAGTGCTCATTGAGAATAGACTAATATTTATTGTCCAACTATTATTAAGGGATAATAATAGTCGACATATATCTATAAATAGAATTCGCTCACCATCTATAAATAGACATCATTTATAAATATAATTTTCTCATCATCTAAAAATAAACTTCCACCTAAAAATAGCCCGAGGCTCCATCCTAGTGTAGGTGCATAATTTTCACTAAGATCTTCTTGTTGAATCTCAACATAAAACACTAGGATGAACATGTAGACTTGGATGTTAGTACTAGAGTTGTCTTGCCATGTACCTATGTGATGCAACATTGCCAAGTTTTGTAAACCCTACATAAGACAATCACTAGTGTGGAGAGCTTATATGATACAAGCTTGGTGTACGTGTGAAGGAGAACCTGTTGTTATTGATACCAGCATGTTGAGAATCTTTGATGATGTGACTAATTTTGATTCATATTAATTCTTAATTAAAAGTAAGTGACTAGAACTTTCTTATAGTTTCCTAAATCAAGATGGGAAAACTTAACTTATATGAACATTGTGATAAAATTATGATGTATACTTACTCCATATATAAATGAAGCTTTTAGTTGTGCAAATATTATTTACTTACATAATTAATTTTCAAACTTATACTATTTATTTCGCAACAAATATCTATACGTAGTCTTCAATCAACAATTTATCATAAATAAATATAGTTATTAGTTATGTTTGTTTATGAATTTTAATTCTCATATGAATAAATTGAATAAATTTAAAACGTACAAAATTGCCTACTTATTGAGAAATATGAATATCTATTATATATTATCAACCAAATTCATAATTGTACATAATTTATTATTCTCTCGTAGAAAACTCTTTCATTTTTGAAATTAACATTTTAATTAAATGATCATGTCAAAATTTGTTTTTTCAAAGTATTTATATATATAATCAATTATTATATATACTATTTATTTTTTATCATAAATAAATATCGTTATTAGTTATGTTTGTTTATGAATTTTAGTTCTCTTATATGAATAAATTTAAAACGTATAAAATTGCCTACTTATTTATTGAGAAATATGAATATCCATTATATTTTTCTGTGGTTTTGAGCAGAAATAATATTTCTTGCGGTTTTGAACGAGAATACTACTTCTCTGCAATTTTGAAATTAATATTTCTCCGCGGTTTGGAACAAGCATACTAATATTTCTCCGCGGTTTGGAACGAGCATACTAGATCTCTGTTGTTTTGAACGGGAATAATACTTCTCTTTTTTTCTTCTAAGATTATATATCTAGGGTTTTCAACGCCATTAATACTTTTTTTTTAAGGAGATATTTTATTTCTAAGATTATATATCTAGGGTTTGTTTATTTATTTTTTAGGAGATATTTTATTTCTAAGATTATATATCTAGGGTTTTGAACAAGAATAATCTCTGTAGTTTTTACCTTTTTTACCTAGAATAATCTCTGTAGTTTCTCTGGACTTCTCTGTCGTCTTCAGAAATTATTTTTTGACTTCTTCAAAGGGTTGAGCATTTGGACATCTGAAATGAGGTGAGTCACTTTTTACTTTGATTCAATTTTAATTTTACGTAAAGAGATTTAAATATATTTTATTTATTTAAGTTTCAGAAGTAAAAGTTGATTTGAGAGATAAAGTCAATCCATAATAATAATTGTTACATCTTTTTTATCTTCTTTTCAATATGAGCACTCCACCACCTATTCCAAAAACTCACCCTAACAAGGGGAGGCCCCCCAAAATCACCCTAGAGATCCTTTACGATTATATGGAATCAATAGAAAAAAGAAGAAGAGAGAGATGCCAAAATCCAAATAGAGTTAGAAACATTAGAAAAAAGGAGTGAAGAAAGAGACGTAAAACTCAAAATAAAGCTAGAGACAATGATTGATAAAAAAATTAAAGATACCATTCAAAATCAAATAGAGGATAGATTCTTAGGGTTCAAGAGTGAATTGCAGACAATGAAGGATAGAATTCAAGAAATGGAAAAACATAAACAATCAACCCAAGAAGGAGGGGTTGAAGAAAATCATAACTTGAGAGACAAGATTAAAGAGCTAGAAGAAAAACTAACCAACAATTTGACCCTTAGTAATATGGAAAACAAATTGGATATCAAACCCATCAAGGAGGAAATGAATAAGCTAATCGAATTGGACCATGAGCATAACAAAAGAGCCTTGAACCTCATAATTTTTGGTATAAAAGAACAACAAGAGGAGGATACACTAGAGGCCAGGAAAAATAATTGATCACAAAGATAGGTTGATCCGTGTCAAAGTAAGTTGTAATGACCATAAATATAACATACTTAGTAAATCTCTGAGCTTAAAAGGGTTGGGAATATTTATAAATGAAGACCTCATTCTCGAAGACCAAGCTGAATTAAGGAAG
This sequence comes from Picea engelmannii, assembly GCA_009831015.1. NCBI lineage: Eukaryota > Viridiplantae > Streptophyta > Pinopsida > Pinales > Pinaceae > Picea > Picea engelmannii. The sequence continues at coordinate 76 of ML798718.1, read as the reverse complement.
GAAGTTCAAAAGGTAAAAGAAGCCAGGAAAGAAGGAAAATGGGCAATAATTAGAAATCGAAAAGCTATTGTTAGGG